>OU026126.1:14207500-14742500 GCA_907269095.1 Blastobasis adustella
ACAAACCACTACCAATTAACGTCACTGATATTCTATAACGAAATTTGAAAATTTTAATATCTCATCCGATTCTTTCAATTATTTTACTGATGTATTTAAATTAATGAAAAATTCATTGCAGATACATAAACAATGAACTGTCAAACTTAACAATTGTGAATGGTGTTGCCATTAGTAAAACATATTCCATCTCTGTAGAAAATACAATGCATTATTCTATTACGACGTGCTCAAAATGGCAACACTACGGTTTGCGTCTATACAAGCAAGTGCAGCGTTGTATCTGGTCTTTTTTTTCTCTTATGTGATAAGAATAAACGAGTACTCCTGAGTTTGAATTTATAATAGTTAGTGTTCAACTAATGGACTTAACTCAGAAAAGAGTCATTGATTGGTAGTTGGCGGCACTGGGGTTTGAACCCGGAACCTCTCGCTTATGAGTCGAACCCCTTAACCAGCTACCGAGGCTCCTACCATACTTTACCGTTAATATTTACAAAAAACCTATAAAGTACGTTATTTTTATGCGTGTTCTTAAATGTGAAAAAACTCTATACTTTCTGCGCATGCTCGCAATGGCATGGATCGTTCCCATGAGCCAAAATGGTACATAGTATCCAGAGTGATAAGTAGGCAAACCTACCGGCAGCCCTTTCAAGAAACAACCACATGAATAATTGGATACCTACATCCTGAAGGTGTGGGTTAGCGATTTTATATTTATATTCTCTTACAAATTAAGGGTATGGATGTAGCTATACCTATTTATAAATTCGCGGTTTTTAGGACACTAGGTAACACTAATTTTATCTTACGAATAATAAGTGTAACTTCATCATCATCATCATCTTGGCGTTATGTCCCAGTTGCGCCCCCACGCGTGACGCGAGGGTCCAGGGTCCGCCTTCCTGCTACTCCTGGCCCACCTCGCTCAGTCTTCGGCATCCTTGGTGGTGAGCTTATTGGCACGCATATCATTCTTGACGACGTCAAGCCATCGCTTCTTGGTCCGGCCTCTCCTTCCCGTGCCCGGCGGGGGCGGCATGGCCAGACACTTGTTCCCCGCGTAGTTTGCCGGTCTGCACAAGACAATAAGAAAATTTAAAATAAAAAAAATTTACTGTTAGCGGGGCTGTAAATAATAGCAAGTCACGAGTTGAGTTGTTGTCATTGAAGCTCCCTGAGAGGATTTCCATTGAGCGTACAACCTGGAGTTCTTCAAGAAAGCGGTGAAAAGGTGTTGACAGGGACGTAAACACGGGAGTGATACAACTAGTATTGCAAACGCCTGTTACTATCAGGCAGTCTGTGCGCTTGTTTACCTTTTTAGGAACGTACTTTAATAAGTGGTAGGACTCTGGCAAGCCTGAGGAGTCCACCTGGGTGAGTACCACCGCCTTATCTATTCCTGCCGCCAAGCAACAATGCTTATTGTTGTGTTCCGGTTTGAAAGATAAGGTAGCCAGCGCAATTCCAGTCATTAGGCTTTCCATCTTAATCCTTACAGTGACTATGCACCTGCGGTTATACATTTTTATTGCCTGCGACCTAAATGTATGAATCGTCGATGTTATGGGCGACAGTTACCGCTTACCATCAGGTGGGCTGTTCGCTCGTTTGTCACCGCGTAGCTTAAAAAAAGTATTACAGAACGAGTCTCAGTGATGAACCTAGTTTTAAAATTGGTTTTGAGTGTAAGTTTTATTTCAGTATTCAACTTAAAGCGAGATTCATTGATCAGCGCTTAGCTGACTTAAAATATTTACTGAAGCATTAATTTGATCTCTTATTACGTAAATAAGGTAGAGACTACTCTTTAGTATCTGCGTATTTCTGCGTATTTTATAATTGAAATAACTTAGTACAAACCATCTTAGGTTAACTATAATGGAGTTAAAATATCTTAAAACGAATCAATGTTGATAATAAAATACAATTGTAAATTAATCAGAACTTGTTTTAAGTTTCACCTGAGGAAAACTTAAAATACATTATGTAATAAGATAGATAGAAAAAAAAAGAAAAAAAAAGATAGGTAAGAAGAAGGCCACTTGAGTTATGATCTAAACTTTGGATGATCAGAGTTCAAACTCCTGTTGAGTTACGTTTTTAATACGAGCCTTGCTTAGTCGTACAAGTTGTTCTAAATTGTGAATTAGCACAAGTATGAAACAAAATCCATTTACGACCGAGGTAGACACGAGTAGATAGGTAAGTAACTTCAAAAATCTAGGGCTTCTAATTTCTAAATTGCCTCGAAAGGATAGGGCAATCCTAAAGAAAGTGCTTTCTTATCCATCCGCATCGAGTCAGTATTTATTGAATAACATTCGTTCACAAAAAAGACACAAAATCCATCGCGCTTTTGCACAAGATGTACCAACATATGAAACGCGCGCATAATCGGTATCTGGGCCAAAACCCGGAGAATTAGCCGGAATCCCGGGCTCTATCCTCACACGCGTCTGTCCCTTTTTCAGCTGAACGCAATTCGAATGAAGTTAGTTTCCTCGCAAAAATAAAAGATACGACCCTTTCATCCCTGCCCGCGCTAACCGGTGCCTTTTGAGAGGTGTTTCCGCATGTTTTACTAGCTTTTTCAATCCTCAGTTTCCTTTCAATGTTGGCGAAATAAAGTATTTTCTTCCACATCACCTTTTCTCTTTCAAGGTTGAGTGCTTCAGCGAAATTGGAGCTGCTCTTATTTTCCGTCGTAAAACTTGTGTGTTGCCCGTTTATTTTGGACATTGGCTTTGCTCGCGAAAACTGTTTAGGTGGATAAATGTGTCCCGGAACTCGCGGATGTTCCACGAGTATGTATTGATATTTGGAGAATATCTAAATTCGTATGTAATTAGATTTTTGCGGCTTATGACGTGAGGATGCCGAAAAAAGTGGAGAAAACAAAGCAGGAACGCGGACCCCAGCGATAGCCGGGAATGACCGCTCGGATCATGATGATGATGATGATATGTAATTAGATTTTTGGTTCGGCGAATCGATTGTATATTCCTATTATCCATGTTTACAATCACCTTATTAAAGGAACAGTTTTTTCTTATTAGCTACTTACAAAACTACGTCTACTTTCATTTTCATAACTAGTCTTAAACAAAGTTTACTCTGAGCTCAGTTACATGGGCGGGTAGAATGAATTAACATTTTCCGATTTTATTGCTAACTAGACCAGGCACGACTTCGTTCGCGTGGCGTCCTACCCCTACATACACCTACTAAAACCCTACCTACCCTTTTATCTTGCTTATAAACCTTTCTCTTGAATCACTCTATCTATTGTTGGAAAGCGCATTAAAATCCGTTGCGTAGTTTAAAAGATCTAAGCGTACATAGATACAAACAAAGTTCAATAGGGACATACAGCAGGAAGCGACTTTGTTTTATACTATATATCTTTCGTTGACTACCTTTCTAAATATAGTCAACGAAACTACCTAGAAACGAACTACCTAGAAATACCAAAGCACCTACACAATATTTCAGTCACATTCCTGCCATATAAACCTTCGATGTCTTTACAATCACAACCTTATTTTATTTATCGCCACTGAAACAAAGGAGTTCCTCTAACGGTGTGAGGTAAGCGCTAAGCTTACCTTTTCTTTAACCCCTTCAAAGGGGTCATTTGAGCCCCTTTACTCTTTTATGGGTCAAATGCTCTCATAAATTGAAATAGACTTGATTTATGGTCTGACGGTTTTGTTGCCCTGCCCACTTGAGTGTTTTATTACTTTCACGTATAATTTTATTTCTCGGTTCAAGTACTAAGGGTAAGGAAAGGCATAAACTAAATTGATGAAAACGAGTTCGATGTTCCCTTTTACAACAACTCACCTGATGGGAAACTCTAAAACATAAACTCCTTACTTTTACGGGGAATATTTTTTCTAGCAAAAAGTTGAGTAAAAATTGTAGTGACTGACAGTGAGATAAGCCAGTCAGTACAAATGTCACAAGTACGTCTCTATTGTAGCTGTATTCTACATACATACATACATACATGCATACATACATAAAGCTCACGCCTCTGCCGCACAGGTAGGGTAGACAGAGACTATTGACCGCCACTTTGCTCTGTCCTGACACAACTGCCTAACCTCACATTCTTTTCACATAAATCTCCGTTTTTAAGCTGTATTCAAATATATATTTTTTAAACATGACATGGAGCGACGACCCTAAAGGTAGTATAGACATAAGACGACGCAATCAATCGGTGTGGAAGCCATGGGGGTAGCCTATGTTCAGCTGTATACCTACATCCTGCGGAAAAGACGATGGTGACCAGGGTCCGCCTTGACCATGATCCGGGATTTGGCAGATCAGGTAATTACAGTGGAGGACTACCATCTGACCTCCATAACCCTGCTACCAGGGGAACTTGATCAGATTGGTTCATGCTTACTCATTAAATTGCCTAAATGTGCCGATTTTATCACGATGTTTTCCCTCACCGGAAGAGCATCAGTTAATATTCAACTAATGTACATAACTCAGAAAAGAGACATTAGTACATGGCGGCTGCGGGATTCAAACTCAGTACCTCTCGCTTACGAGTCAGATGCCCTAGACGCTCGGCCACCGATGCTCGTCGTCTTAAATTAATGTATCAATTAAAATTTTATTGCATTCCATATTATTATACTATTTCGCACGAAATCAGAACATTTTCAGACACAAGAGTGCCGCTCCACTTCATATGATATCGTAAACGACACTCGGTCCAGTCGACCCTTTCAAGGGTGCATACTGGCACATTGTTAGCTTAGGATGTATAATCTAGTTTCGGCGGAATATCTCGGCCATTCATGCATATGTTACGAATTAAATGGACGAGGACGTAGTTCTAAGGTTCGACGCCCAGGACGGCACGTGATGAAAGCAAGTTGATAGGAATATATGGTCTATAGTGACGTATATGTGAGTGTCATTATGTGTCATTGTGACGTTTTCTAGAAGCAAATGAATGAGTTTTGGATGTCAGATTAGAAGCAGTGTCATTATCAAAATAGATATTGTGGATATTATACCTATAATTTTTGCCAGCATTGACGAACCCGGCGCGAATGTGCACTTGCAGCAGCGAACTTTACCCAAGCATCCGTCCATATTGTTCCTCTATGGAATCGAAATCATCATGATTATCATCTGAGCGGTCAATCCCAGCTTCATCCAGAATCCGCTTTATTGATATTTTTTCTCTGTGGGATATATATACCTAAGAGTCTAATGCCCGATTGTACTAAACTTTTGTCGACGATTGTTGATTTATATATTCCTAAGAAGAAAAGCACTGCACCATCGCCAACCTTATGTGAAATCTAAACACGTTAACTCACTCTTAATTTTATGACTTGATAATGCTTAGGAATATCTTAAGATGTCACCTAAAGCGTCGCCTAAGTTTAGACTCAGCCCCGATTGCACCAAATTGTAAAAAACACGTTTAAAATTTTTTGTATGAAGTTTTTTGTTGCAGTAATTTGGTGCAAGCTGCCCTTGCTCATAGAATAGCAAGAGAACTAGGGCACCCAGTGACAGGTCAGCACGGCATGGGATCTTTTAAGAACAAGAAAAAAGATAACTAAAGGCATGCCAATAAGGTTGAAATTTCTACGGCTTAACGCAATCTGAAACTCTTATGTCACTATAGATCGATCATAGTTCGCTTTCAACACGACCCAATTCGAAACGTAAAACTCCCTGCACCATTTCTCACATCGTCGCCGCTTCCTTACAAACGATCTAGCGAATGCAGCTTCACTATACTTATACCGATGGACGTATAACAAATATAGTAATATGTTTGTGGCAGACCTCGCCGTAATGTAGCCTGCCACTTGATATGCCAGGGAATTTGAATAAAATATTGCGCAGCGTGCATCGTCGGGGATGCGCGGTATGAAATGCAGAGTCGAGAGTATTAAGCAAAATGGTAGCCAGAAGAGGTTGCCAGGGAAATGAAAAATGCGACAAGAAATATTAGAATGAATGTATGTACTCATTTAATACTGTTTTACAGAATCTTGTTGACAGTAAGCATCAACAGCAAGCAAGTATTATAAAATATGAAGATTTACTTACGCATTTAGTTTAAAAAATATTATGATTACGTTTCGTATTAAACTGAATTATAAATAAATTTTTTTGTTCAATTAATTTGAACAAAAACAATCGTGGTCTTAAAAACAAGATATAGGGAATGCCTTGTTTATAAGACTACAATTTATTTACTGCACATGTACGTATAGCACCAACTCTATATACGTACAGAGTAGAATAGCACCAACCCCTTACACTCGTGGGTGTCGTACAAGGCGAGTACTGTTTTTGAGGCAAATCTTCTAGTCTCAGTACTGCGATCTCCAACCCGCCTGACAAGCGTGGAGATTATGGCAATAACCTCCTCTTTAGTGGGAGAGGCCCTAAGACCTGCAGTGGACTGTTACTTGCTGTGATTATAATGACGTATATGTACGTCTATTTGTTCACAAATAACATATTTTGCGCAGCTTGCACCAAATTTTTATACACGTTCAAGAATAAGGTTTAAAGGTTTTTTTAGAAGTTTTTGTTTAAGTATCAACTGAAATGCGTTTAAAAATTTGATGCAAGCCACCCTTAAGTAACATATTTCTATGATCGGTTTTAATATAACCAAAACATGTTTGTCTTTAACATATTTCGGTAACCGCCTAAGTGAGAGCAAAGTGGGTATTTCGTGGAACAATATTGTCTCAGGCAGGATGTTCTGTTTTACCAAAATGTGTTTATATCAACCGCTATAGCTTTATATTACTAGGAAATGAAATATTTGATCGTGTTTGACGTAATTTTGAACAACCAGAAAAAAAAATCATCATCTTGGCGTTCATGTCCCGGTTGTGCTCTCGTGCACGAGGGCCCGGAGTCCGCCTTGACCATGATCCAGCATTTGGCAGATCTGGTAATTACGAGTACCGTGGAGCAACTGCCATCTGACCTCCGTGAACTTGCTACCAGGGGAGTCTGACCTGTTTGGATCATGGATACACATTCAGTTGCCTGAATGGGCAGATTTTATCACGATGTTCTCCCTAACCGTAAGAGCATCGGTTAGTGTCCAACTAATGTATATAACTGAGAACAGAGTCATTGGTACATGACCGCAGCGGGATTCGAACTCGGTACCTCTCGGATACGAGTCAGATACCCTAACCGCTCGGCCACCGAGGCTCTTGATAACCAGTAAAATAATTTTAATTCTATAAGGCTCACCCAACGGTTGTCAAATTGATCAAAATTGATTTTCATTTTGGGCGTTGATGGGTTTTTAGTAGGTATGTATGTATGTGTATGTGCCTCCATCAATTTTCTATGCAAATTAAATACTGTGCCTCGATAGGCGCGTCACTTGACAAGGCAGATCTGATTTGATTATTTAGACTAAGCTTCTTCTGGGGTTTTTACCGCGTAGGTACCATGGTTTAAGACTAGCCCGATATTTCGACGCATCATTATCAGGGGTCGACAGAAAAGTAGATACTTAGATAATAAAAGTCTGATGGAAGGTGTCATATTTAAATTAACATTGGATTCGTCGGAGAGTTAGGTTGGCAAGTTTGATAATATATCGAGTTACATTTAGATTTTAACGATCGTTTTTTTAATATGTATAACAAGTATGTATTTAAAATAGTTTATCAGTTATCTAGCACCCATAGTTCCTTCACATGACTGTAATTGTGCTCACACGTGCAGCAACTCCCAATAATATTGTGTCAAAGCAAAATCTCACTCAGATAATATTATATCATAACACAATCTTTGCTTACTTTGGGGCTAGATTGCGATGTGAATTGTTTAAGCATATTTATTATTTATTTAATGAAAATTTTTCAAAAATTCAAAGTGTTTCATTTTTTTGCTTGTTGAACACCAAAGTCGAAATTAATATAGTACCTACGGCTGTGGTACCAGTTAGTCAATTCAAATAACATAATATAAGTGGCACATAAATAAGTGGTATATATGTTGATAATAACAATCCAGAAGTTCCAGTGTAGGGAGTGAATGGAATAAGCAAAACAACCGTTTCCGTATTGCACATAAACGCTTTGCAGCTGTAGCTAATGCTACGGTTCTCAAGCTGGTAAGGCGAAGTGAAAACAAAGTTTCCTCTTTTTTTATATATGTATAACTGACGTGGTACACGACTTTCTGATGATAAGCAGTTACCTCAGTCTATGGACGTTTGCAATACGAAGGTTATCACTCCAGGTCGGTAACACCTTATGAATCCTTTTCACCCCTTTCTTAAAGAACTTCAAAATTGTACCAGGGAAAGCTTCTCCGTAGAGCCCATCTCACAACCCTAGTTCGCATGCAATAAAGTTTCTTGGGAACCGCACAGTTCGCGACCAATTTGCTTCCAAGGGTTCGTCGATAGCGAACGGTGCCATGATAGAGCAAGCAGTTCCTCAGAAAGAACATCGTTGTTTTAAAATCTATCATGACAATGAATATTTATTGACAAACATGCAAATTGGAAACGAAATTTATCAATCATGTATCACTTGCAGAAAAAAATTCTTAGCCTATGCTGTCCCACTGCTGGGCAAAACTGTCCCCCAAACTACGTCATTCATCGCGATTGCTTGCGATCTGTAAAAAATAAATTTAATGCTCAATAAAAGTTCATAATAATCGAAAAATGGCAAGGACATTACTATGGCAATGTCACCATCATACTCGTCTTAATTTAAAAGACTTGCTTTTTTCGGCAAAACAATCCGTAATATCACAAACATACAATCATAATTTTATCCACAGCAAAGCAGGAGCGTCGGTGGCCTCGTGGCAAAGGTATCCGATGCGCAAGCGAGATAAACCGGGTTCAAATTCCACTGCCGCCGCCATATACTCTTCATTGGACTCTTTTCTGAGTTATGTACATTAGTTCAACACTAACCCATGCTCTTACGGTGAGGGAAAACATCGTGATGTAACCTGCAAATTTAAGCGAACGAAAGTGTAATGATGATCCAATCTGGTCAGGTTCCCCTGGTATCAGGGACACGTAGGTCCGATGGCAATCGCTCAATTATAATCACCAGATGCGTCAAATCCTGGATCAAGGTCAGGGCGGACCTCGGATCCTCGTGCGCGAAAGCACAACCGAGACATTAATGCCAAGATGATTATGTATTATTTTCATTATATCCACAACAATGGGGGCTATTGTACTTAAGTTTGAGTGCCACATGCAGCGCCGATCAAGCGTGTTGCCGGCGTATTTACAATGGACCGGGTCCGCTCCTGCCCAGTGCAAACTACAGCTCGAAACGCTTAGTAGGCACTGCGTCCCTTTGCAAAGCTGGGTCAGCTACAGTAATTACCTACTGGCATCTAGGTAGGTATATAAGTAGTGTGATATAAAGTCGTTATTCCCGTCAATCTGTTTTTTAGCTTCGATTTTCTGTACTACCTTCATACTACGGCATTAAACGATTTTAACAATTTTAAGGGTATGTTCCCGGGTATGGGTATATTCGGGTCGTCCGGTGACCATGATGCATGCAACTGCGCCGAAATATCGGGCTACTTGTCAACAAAGGTACGCGGTAGGAAACCTGGAACATTCCCCTAAAATAACCGCAATAGTTTAAAACATGATGACTAAAAATTTTTTCCAATTACAAGAATATAGGCACAACTTAATGGAGTGACTAAAATGTACTAAGTACAATGTTATAATATCCTGAGCTTAATAATACGTTCACTTCGAGCGCCTGTAGTTATTAGTTGAATATCTAAAACTGGGGATAAAATAAAAATAAAAAATGTAAACACACAACTGTCAATGTCAAAGAGACTATCTAGGGGTATAAAACCTTTTTTATCGATTGTATTTATTTACCAAATGGTTATGCATCACGAACACTGAAAAGTAATGGCTAGTAACCTTTCGAAAACGAAACAAATCTATTTACCCCCATTTATTTAATTTATGAAAAACGTATTAAGAAACTCGGAAACTATTGGTCCTAGAATACTAGTTAGAAAACTTCAATATTAGAAAGAAGTGGCCGCCATTTTGAATCTTGTATTATTATTTGAGAAAAGCAGTATATATGTCTTGGCGTCGGTCAATCCCTCACTTTCCGAGCCTTTGCAATAATGTACCGTAACAACGAACCAAATGTTTAGAATTTCTCCCTATTACCAGTGGCATAAATGAAAACTACACATACTTGTATTTTATTGAAGCAGCACAAATACGAAACAAATAAAACATTGTTCCCTATTTAAATCAGTAAAATATTTTTAAATATTCATGTGATTTTATTTCATTTTGAATGTAATAATTTTAATCAATATTTCAATTATTTTAAATAATCCACAATTTGGTAAAAAAAAATTATAGTGTCAACCCATTTGTTTACATTTTTGATGTTTAATTTAGTATTTCGTTAATCTGATCCAGTTATGGATAATCAATGGTTCAGAAATAATTTTTTTCAATTTGGAGTTCACTTGCTACACCAAAAGTTTTCACAATCAACACAAAGTTAAGATCTCATGTAGGTCAATACTAGTGCTACCTTGTAAGATACTTGTACAATTAACGGGATGCACGGAATAATGTGTTATAATATAACCTTCCCAAAAGTTCAAAAATTACAGCTTCCGTAGAATATCCATTACATCTCTGAGGATTTCAATGATAACATTTTCTGACTGAACTTCTGAGTATGGCTCAATAAATAATCGACCAAAAACTTTTTGAGCCAAGAGAAAGAAACTCTACTTCTCGATTCTTACTCTTGCAGACACAAACCAAGAAACTAATTTCTTACACAAGTTGTGAAAGCAATATCTTCGACCGAAACCGCCGGCGACAATTTCCTTGTTCGCCTTTTTTGTTTGAAATAAAAAGCGAGGCGTAATAAAAAATAAGGAACAGTACCAAACTGAGGGAAACATTGCTCCCTAAGCTGCCAAAGTCAGGGGGAAATGATTGATGTATGACGGTCGGCGGCTACAGCTTTTCCCAGCAGCCCGCAAAAATGAAACAAGCCAATATTGTTCATATGACTCTTATAAAAATACAATGAAAATGTTTCTCCTTATGCTCCCGGAATTCGTGGGCGGTAAATTGTCCGGTTTCGGGCGTAAGTATGTTTTGTTTCAGGGGTCCAATTTTAGAATCGCTCGCCTTAATTCAAGCGATTTTCAATTTTCATTTTCTGCATAAAAATTTAGATTGTTTGATGCGTGATGCTGATTTTCCCTATTTTTGTACCGTACTCTTTCGGTGTTGATAATGTAATTTAAAAAATGTTGAATTTTTCGGGCCGAAAATCATAATTGAAAACCGTTCAAATCGATGCAAGCGATTCAAAAATAGTGCCTTTATCGATTATGTTATCGTTCTCAATAAATATCATTTCAACAAACGTATTGGTTTGGCAGCCGCCATTCCTACCTTTTTTGTTTAGACAACATTCCAGGCAGATCATTTCATCATCATCATTATTTCAGTCACAGGAAATTCTCGTGTTAGTTAGGCCCATTTCGGGAATGTGTCGCCTGCATTCATGGGCTCTCTTTAACCTGACATCAATCCATCTCGCCAATCCAATCCCATGCTGCGCTTGGCCGAACATGGTCGCTCTTTCCGCCCCATCGGGCATCCGTTATGCGAGCTATGCGGTATGTCCATGCCACTTTTGTTTAGCGGTTGGCCACCTTGGTTCTACTACGGGTTACATTTGGCTAAATTCAGTCGTCTATATTCTGAATTTAGCCAGGTGTAATAAACGCATTAGTTAGTTTAAGGTTTATCTTTTATTTTTTATTTTTATTGTAAGATAGAATAGTTTTATTGTTACTCATTCTTCCTGAAACAGCTCAAGAGACATCATCATCATCCGAGCGGTCAATCCCAGCTTCAGCCATTGACCAATTTCCTGCTATTTCTCCTCACGTCGTAGACTTATTGATGTCAATTAATCGCTTCTTAGCCTCCCGCGGAACCACTTTCTTGGTATCGGCAGATTTTGCCTCCTATTTCCCACGTATCCTTGGAATTTACGCAACACGTGACCAAAGCAGCCCAGGCGAGCCTCTCCGATCTTATCCGCTATTTCTGTCATGCCAAGTTGTGGGACTAGATCGAGTCGTCTAATGCCGCACATCCACCGCAGCATGAAATAAGGTCCATTTTTGTACCACGCCTTTTAAAAAGGGGAGCTAAACATAATATAAGTGATACAAAAATGGACCTTATTCTATAAGCAATACATTCCACTTTGTCTTGATCTCAAGCATTTTGTTTCTGAATTTAGTCAGGTGTAATAAGCGCATAAGTTATACACCTCGTACACTCCGTACTCAGTAAACATGACAGCCGAACCACACCGCCACGGCAAGCCGAGCATCGCCCGGAGCACGTTATTGTATTGGACGTGAAGCATGTCGAACTTGTGCCGCTTGTGTATGCTCCACAGCTGGCTGGTATAGAGTGACTGGCTGTACGCCCTGAAAAGAGTGATTTTACGGGGTGAAAAGGTTTTTACGGGGTCGACAACGCGTGGGTGATGGTATTGCAAACGTCCATTGGCTGCGGTGCCTGCTTACCGACAGGCCGTAAGCTTGTTTGCCCTTGTGTTGTAGAGAAAAAAGTTTTAGCTTGAGTTGAACAATGTGCGAAGCGTCTCGCCAGGATGTATTGCTTCTCATTGCGAGAGCCCTTTGCCTCTCTGTATCCGCCTTATCTTTTAGATCAGTTGTAAGTACATGCCCTAGGTATTTAATAACCTAATCGACAAAAAAAGTCGGATAACCCGAGGGACCATAAGAACAATCCCCACCAATCTGACTTTTTCTCTTACTCTTTCACTGTTCATGCTGCGAGATTGTAGAATTCTCTGCCACATGAAGTACGTGATAGCTCCTCTGTCACCGTATTCAAGAAGCGAGTTAAAGAGCATTTTCTTTCTCTATCTGTCTAATATTGTATTATATATGTATATATTTATATTATTGGTATGTATGTATATAAGTATTTATTAAGTTTTTTTTTTTTAAATTAGTTAGTCATATTTACGTAATTATCTGTATCTTATTTTCTTATTGTGCACGTCCTAGCTGCTTCTAATCATCACGTTTTCTTTGCTGTAGGCCTGCTGGAAGAAATTTCTTCCCAGAAATAAGTATTGCCTTTTGTGTCATGTTTACATTTGCTTTGTATTTGTTTCCATTTTTGTGTACAATAAACGATTAAATAAATAAACAATCTCGATTTAACTGGCTTTTAAACAGAGAAAACCGCATCCAATCGGTCCATACGTTCAGGATACACAAAGCCACAGATAAACACACGCCAAACTTATAACAACCCTCTTTTTTCGTCGGGGGCTTAAAACATTCACAATCGTTAATTATTTCCAGCGTAGGGATATAGAAGGAGCGGTAATAAACTCTCGACCTGATTTTAATATCATGACTTTTTTACATTATAGGTAAGACCATTTGTTCACAAATATTCAATAGTTTACTTGAATGTGTCATTTTGCCGTATTAACGTTCAAATAAAGACAAAGCATACATTGTAACTCCATGAGTCAATACGCCCCGAAAATCAACACGCAACAGTGTTCCAACTCAGCCAAAACCTTTTAATTTCAGAAACGTTAAACAGTATTACATTTAAAAACACAGTTCTAATGCAAATAAAGTTCCTACTTTACAATTTAATGGAATTGAGTTAAGTCAACCGACAAACCGCAGAAGAAAATTTGCACAACCTAACCGGCGGACCATGTTTATTTAGAGTAACTAGCAACAAAAAGAAACAAACTTCCTTCCTTAATAGGGTCGTCAGAATTTCGGATAGCGCCGAAGCAAGACAATGTAATCTGCAACTCGACAACAATTTTGTAGATTCATTAAAACTGAAACAAGGGGAACGAAAGGGAATTCGGAGTAGACGTAGAAAGTATCAAATTTTGGAATACGCCGATGGGGAAGTATCAAAGTTTATGAGCTTGTATGAGCGACAGAATTATTTTGTTGCTTCACTGAGGCTGAGAGTGAAAGGTAATCTCTTGTCGGAAACCGTAAGATTTTCCTGTAATAATATCTACTTAATATCGGGGATCATCGGCAACTTACCGGGATCTGATTATAGCTTTGGGCATAGGCTTATATAGCTAGACCGTAAATGAAAATGTAATTCTATCGGGATTCACCATTGTCGTGTTATTGTACGCTTCAATGTTGGCTCCATTACGCCCGGTATACGTATCTTGCAGTCGAGAGCATTTAATGTTTCACAATTTTGCCTGTAGTCGCTCTGATATGCTCATAGTGTTGTGATAACAATACAACTTATTTTTAGTACCGTATCACGCCTGATCTAAACTAGGATATCTGAACAAAGGTTGTCAGCAACGAATTCCGAGACATGTTTATCTTGAAATTGTTATATATGTAGGTAAACGTCATATTTTATAATAGCATTAGCGAGTATAAGTTGGGCTCCCTAATGCGCTTATTACACCTAGCTAAATTTAGTCGACTTAATTCAGAAGCAAAAAGCGTAAGAGCATTTCAAAGTGGAATGTATTGCTTATAAAATTCAAAGTGGAATGTAAGCTTTTGAAAAGCGGAGCGACACGTAACAAAATATAAGTGATACAAAAATAGACCTTATTCTGTGAGCAATACATTCCTCTTTAATTTGCTCTCGCGCATTTTGATTCTAAATTTAGTAACTGAATTTAGTCAAATGTAATAAGCGCATTAGTCTTGAAATTGTAGTAAATGTAGGTAAACGTTACATTTTATGATAGCATTAGCGGGTATAAATTCTGCTCCCATGTAACGGTTGTCATCTATTTTACTGTGAATACGTATTCCAGTGGTTCTCCCTGTTGCACCTCAAATCTTTCAGAAATCAGATGCAGGTACATTTATTAGAGACCCAGCTCGAAATCATGACAATTACAAAAATGATTCTTACATGTACTCCAACGAATTACCACGAATTAATAAGTTATACAGAGCTACCCGCTTTAATTAGAACGAATTTAATCAAACGGCACAATTATTATTTAAACCCTTTAACTCTTTGATCGCCGAAGCCGACTTTTAAGCGAGCTAATCTCTGCGATACCAAGTTTACCCCGATTAAGGTTTCAGCAGCCGATTAATATTGGAACTCGACTTTTAGGGCAAAGGTCGAGCTAATATTTACATTTCCATTATATTCATTCATTTAAAAAGTTTTTACGATTGACCTATTTACGTCCCTACAAATCTTCCTTCAAAACCTTACGTCTTCTTGATTCAAAATTATCTCCATGTTGATACGGCCTGACCCCATGCAGATGTTAGTTTCCTAGTCCTAAGTACATTACCTAGTATCAATGTGAGAAGGAATTTTAGAAAAGTCCTTACGAACTATAAACAGATTCAAATATTTATTATTAAATGTCTAAGTTATAGAGATAATTTCGGAGTTTACACTTTTCTTGCTAATTCCTAGATTATCAAAAATATTTCAAGTATAACTTGAATTTGCTACTAAACCAAAAGCAAATTTAATTTTTGAGAAATTTCGTAAGCCATTTCATGTAGCAATTCGAGAAGAAATAAATTAAACGAGTTTAAAACATTTACAATTTAAATAATGTTTTCGGATGTTTTATTTATGATATCAAAAATACAGATGTTTCTCTGAAACGCTGATTACTTACGACCTGCTAAAATTAAAAATTGCTTTTCATTTACGGAGTCGAAATTAATTTGTTTCTTAATTCCATTTGTAGATGGAGTCGCAAAAGAAAATTAAGCACTGTTTAGTTAAACTTCCGTTACCAAACTCATGCTTGTGTAAATAATACTTAATACTAATTACTATTGTACTTATTATAAATGGAATGTAATATGCATCAATCAACATAATCTACAGTAGTACCTAGGGTGCTTTTCGAAAGGAAACCACACAAAAACTGTTAATTTGTAGAATAAAAATACGTGTTTATTTTATACTATAAAAAAGAGCGTCGGTGGCCGAGCGGTTAAAGTATCCGACTCGTAAGCCAGAGGTCCCGGGTTCGAATCCCGCTCCGACCATGTACCAATGACTGTTTTCTGAGTTATGTACATTAGTTAAACCGGTGCTCTTACGGTGAGGGAAAACATCGTGATGAAACCTGCACATTCAGGCGACTGGATGTGTAACCATGATCAAATCTGGTCAGGTTCCCCTGGTCGCAGGGTCATGGAGGTCAGATGGCAGTCGCTTCACTGTAATTACCTGACCTGCCAAATCCTGGATCATGGTCAAGGAGGACCCCGGGCCCTCGTTCTCGAGAGCACAATCGGGACATTAACGCCAAGATGATTAATTTATTCATTATATTTTATACTATATTTTTAATACTATTTCTAACGAAAAGTGTATTTTGCTTATCACGACAACCGAGCGTGTATTGCTCATAAACGGTTGGGAATTCAAATAAGCGTTGTAGACAATTGCCTTGAATAATCATTAATAAGGCCCAAAACAGTCCACTACAAGATTTAGAGCCTCTCCAACGAAATAGGAGGTAATTGCCATAATCTCCACGCTAGCAGGCGGGTTGGAGACAGCAGTGTTGTAAACATTCTCTTTTGCCTGACGAAACGCGTCCGCGAACTCCTCGCCAACGAAATGAAAATTCTGCGGTGGATGTGCGGAGTTACGCGACTCGACGAGGGATATCGCGGATAAGATCGCGAATGCTCGCCTGCGCTGGTTAAGTGACGTGTTGCGTAAGCTCTCGATATACGTGGAAAATATAATAGGTGTCTGAACCTGTCGGTATCAGGAAAGAAGAAATGGATTGATATCGCTGAATCGGATGCGAGAGCCAACGGCTTACAACGCGAGGACGCCGAAGACCGGGCGAAGTGGAGAGGAATGATATCGCCGCGGGGTAAAACCTAAAACAGTCATATTGGGCAACAAATGAAACCATTAAAACAATAAAACCTTTGAATTATTCCCGTTTCCAATTCTAAGCCTACTGACCTATGAGTAGAAAAGCGGACCCTGGCTGAAGCCGGTGATGATTAGAAGCCTACCTATAATTTGCCGCAATAATAATTTTTGTTGAAATTAGTTCCATCTCTAACACTATTTTACAGCACTAATATACAAGAAACTAAGTAAGGTTAAGGCACCGTATTGCAATTACAAGCGAGACATTATGTGCCGCGCTGCGCATTTGCACATTGTTACCTTAACCTCGCTTCGCCGGGGACGGGAAGGAGAAGCCGGCCTAAGAAGCGATGGGTTGACGTAGTCAAGAACGATATGCGTGCCAATAAGCTCACCACGAGAGATGCCGAAGACCGAGCGAGGTGGGCCAGGAATAGCAGGAAGGCGGACCCTGGGCCCTCGCGTGCTGCGCGGGGGTGAAACCGGGACATGACGCCAGGATGATGATGATGACCTTAACCTCGCTTCGCCAACGGTATTAGGACGCACACCAAACGAGTGAACAATCTGGGGAGCTTATTGTTACCCCGTGACGGTATATCTATCTAACTATATTTACTAGTAATTATCTATGCCTACACATAATATCATAATAGAATAAAATCATTGACTGTCGATTGTAACTAATCATTGTCGATTATTTACAATCGACAATGATTAGTTACTAGTATAGACTTATGATGATAGTGATTAGAATCACTTAAAAGCTAACTTTGCGGATGATTTAAAGCTCTAACGGCAAAGTAAAAAACGGCCCAACCAATCTCTCTTTTGTGCTCTAACCAAGCAATTGTTTCATCTTTTTAAGAGAGGTAGGGCATAGCGGGGTATCCTGTAAATTGGAGTAGTTATTGGAGCCGCCCGACTGAGGAAGTAACTCCACCTTACAGAATACAACAGCTAAACAATACTCTTTTAAATAGTATTGTGTTTCTGCTGGTGAGTAATGTCTCTATTGCTCCATGGGGTGGGATTTGCAGAACCGTGGCTTTGGCAGTGGAGGGGCATTTGCATTTTTGCTGCCAGAGCAACGTGTTATAGAGGTGGGAAACGCATTGGCGATACTTTTGGTGTTGCTAATGTCTATAGGCAGTGGTGACCGCTTCCCATCAGGTGGCCCGCTTGCATGTTTGCCTACCGTATGTAATAAAAGAAAATGTTATGCTGCCGTTACAAGCCACAACCTAACTATACAATGGACAGCTCCTCATCGCCGCAGGTGTATATCAATAGATACTGCTCAGTAGGCACTCTAAAATATCGATTCCATTTAAAAAGCTTATTATTTTACAAAACGAGTTTTCAAAAATAACTTCGCTTAAAAAGTGTATTACACGGGCATAACCCGCAAACTACCACTTCAAAGCCAACTTCTCTTAGTTTCGTTCTAAAAACTTACTAAAAGGCAGTAAAGTTGCCGCGTTTGTACCGTTCCGACGTAAAGCGGAGTTGTACAACTATGAGGTTCCACAGTGCGGCAGTTAGTGGCCACAGCTACAGCTAAATTATGCTATTGCAGTTTAAGTATTGCCAGGGACGGATTAGGGCTGGGTCGCAATTCTAGACCTCAAAACGGTTAGGTACCACTCGGCTTCCACGGCTTAAGCACATAATTGAGATTGGGCCCAGAACCCAACTTTGCGTCCAAATCAAATCAAAATTTCTTTGAGTAGACATTACATATCTCTTTCAATCGTCAAAGAAGGGGGGGGGTAGGAAAGTAGGAAGGAAACGCACAGTGACATGTTAGCTACTCCAGGACACGAGCACAGTCACGTCACGCCGACAACGGCCGGAACGTGTCCGACAATACCAGACAGAGTAGTTCAGTGCCCGACAATGCCAAGCAGAGCCAGGGGCGGACCGTTATCTTATTGAATAGTATACTTTGTTGATTGTTCCAAATTAGATTAACTTTTGGCTCTTGTCCCTGAGTATTTTGATCATCTCTGACAACAACTCTTCTAATGTATTAGCGAACAGTGCAGTCCCACCCTGTTGTATCCTTTTGTTGTCATAAAAAAATGTTTAAAACAGTAATCTGCCCGCACTTTATTCGACCATAACAATGTACAGCGACTAGGGAATGCTATTCTCGAATATTCGGAATATTTGCCTTATCTAATATTCGAAAAAAAAACAGACAGTATTCTAATAATTCGAATGTTTCGGATACTAACATAATAATTTAAAATAATAAACATTTATGTAAGACTAGGCTAGTGTCATATCCTTTCGTCCCGAGGGAGAATTAAAAAAACAAGTATTTGAGGTTAATTTGTCACGGTACGACCGCGGGACCGGTAATAAATGCAATTTACAACACAATGTTGAAAAGCTTTAATGTTTTAAAGTGTGTAGGATCTTATACTTATTTACTTATTTTTTATTCATATCAACTAATCTAGCACATAAAATATTATCCAATAAATATTAACCAAAGTAAATATTTTTTGTTGCGATTTTATTTCGTAAAGACACACGCTACTAAATATCATTATGACTTTTTATTATTGTTTATGACAGTCTTATAATGGTAAAATTCGAAGTATTCGAAAAGTAAAATTTTTAATATTCGGTATATTCGAATAGTTAAAATGAACGAATATTGCAACCTCTAACAGCGGCTCTCTTAATGCATCTAAGTAGTGTTAACCTTACAAATTGACGTACTTGCATCCCTGGCTCAAGGCGGTTGTCTGGCACCGCTTGAGTAGTAATGAGAGAATGAGGGTCACAATTTAAAACTGGAGCACGGAGTTAAGGAATTTCAGTTCGTGAGCTAAGACAATCTCGTTCTCGATTTAAAGTTATAAGAGATTGTGATGCTGTATCGGGAGTTTGTAAAGTAGCATTGGTTTAATATCCAATACCTACTCATGCTGTGTCACAATGTCCGCTAAATTAATATTTAGATTAGTTTAAATTCTCATATTTTTAAGTGAATTGTAAAATTCTTTATGAGAATAAAGTTCTGAATAGTGAACATAGACAGTGTATTGGTTCAAAGGTGGATGGATTCGGTCAACCGAATTACGTAGGCACTTATGTAGTAGATAAAACTACAGTGATTAGTCGACTGAAGCCGAATTGAGTAGATTCAGCAGAGTTGATGCATAATTTCAGCAACTCTAACCTTACGTAGGGTAACCATTTTTATTATGTTATACGGCAGACAAACAGGCAAGCGGGCTTCCTGATGGAAAGTGGTCACTGCTGGACATCAGTAACACCAGGGGAGTTACCAATGCGTTCCCCGCCTCTGAAGCGACCTCTAATATACCTCTTAATCGATCCCATGACAGTCTAAAGAAAACACTGTGGCTGGAAGCTCGTTCTATATCCGAATCTTTATTCGATTTTATCGAGGTAGTGTCTTGCCCCGCCCTAAAATTGTTTTCAGTTCAAAAATAGACTCTGTTGATCAATGAGTTTTGTTAAGGCATGTATCATAACTTTTGACAGGGCTCACGAACAAAACAACGCGTTGCTAACCAAATTCTTGAGATCTATCTACTCACTCAGACATTAGGTACTCCGTGCTATCTCCTCCATTAATGCTGTATCAAGATTTTGGAGAAATTCAGTGGACTCGCTTTTGTCTATCGTCTACAAAACTTTGTGAATCATCGATTTTTTTTAATAATACTTGGGTATTATTATATTTACCCAAACCCAATCCTTAGGTATCCTTTGCCCTGCAGTGGGACAGAAATTACTAATGTAAATAATAACAAATAAATAATCTTTGGTATGGCCGTGTGGTCTCCGGCAGAGTAGAATAGCACTAACCTGTTACACTCGTGGGTGTCATACGAGGTGACTAATATAACAACGAGACAAAGGACCTGGAGTCTCCGTAGGCGGGAAAATGGGCAGCAGCGCTTTCCATTGTTATATTTACAACACTGCGATCTCCAACCCGCCTGCCAAGCGTGGAGATTATGGCAATAGCCTCCCCTATTCGTGGGAGAGGCCCTAAGTTCTGCAGTGAACTGTTATGGGCTATGAAGATGAAACAGAATTAAAATACAATACATACTATCTTCATAATCTACATAATCTTGTAACACAATACATACAATGTTTTGTAAAATTATCCGTCAGGATATTTCAAAAGACCGCTTCCGGATTCCTAAGGCCAGAAATGCTTAACTTGCAAATGTAAATTCCGTTAGATAAACCGTCTACCGGTTTTCCCATCTCACTAGAACTATGCTCAAGTCACTTGCAGTATTACTAAACTCGATTAAAGTTTATGATAACAAGTGTATTTATGTAGAAGCGTACAAAGTTTGTAACCTTTACTTAGTTTGAGGCTAGATGGAGCTCTGTGAATTTATCCAATATGTAAATAAGTAGTTTATCAGTTTTCTGGCACCCATAACACAAGCGTTGCTTACTTTTGGGCTAGATGGCGGGGTGTGAATTTGTCCAAGCATATTTTTTTTTATATGATATGATTTTTGTTACATGTGAAGTAACATGAAACCACTACTCATTATTCGAGAATTATCATCTTGGCGTTACTGTACCGTCCCAGTTTGCTCTCGCGCGCGCAGGCTTATCGACAACTGAATTAGATCAAACATGGCTTAGATTTTAATTTGGAACCCAAACTACTGTGAAAACCCCATCAAAATCTATTCGGCGCCATTTCCATAATTCTTATAGTTTAGCTGGTCTATTATGGTTTTACATCAGATGCTCCAGTTTTCAAAATCAATTATGCCCAGGCTTAACAGCTACACAACAAATAAGTTACATTCAAATCCGTCCAGTAGTTCCGGAGATTAACGTGTACAAACCGAGTGAAATAAAAAAAATATTTTTATAATACTATTTCTTCATCGCCCATCATTTATTTTTGGAAAATATTTATTGTACAGACACACTTTTTTTACTGTTTTATTATGTGTATAGAGGCCTTTTTAGTTGCGGCGACTACCCACTACTCGTTATGGAAAAGGCGATTCGCCAGAGCATCGTCCGTACTATGTCAACGGGGTTCACGTGATGTTGTCTAGATGAGATGCTGTAACAGTCCCTCAACCACACACTTTTGTTGTTACACAACAACCGTTATGTAACAACAAATAATAATAATAATAATAAATATTTATTTACACAAACAGAAACACCACAACACAAAAATTTGGAAAACGACATTTTGTAACACAGAAGAAAAGAAAAAGTACATAATAATTAACAAAAAAGCACACAAAAGCAGAAGCAAATAAAGGCTAGCACAGTGTCGATGCGTATGGTAGAAGATAAGTGGTGTGTGTTAGTGGTGTAATGCATGTGTAAGAGGGACCTCACTCAGCATTTTGCCCCGGTGCGAACCGAAGCGCTGGTTTTCAGTAGGACCCGCTGAGTGAGGTACGGACGAAAGTGTGTAATAAATAGAGATATATTCATCTAATACATAAACCATAATATTGTTGGGTAATGTGTATGGTGTATAGTGTGTAAAGTTTGGTTACATTGTAGGAAGTAATGTTTACGGGTGAGTACCTAATATAATACATGTGATATTGCGATTATGGCACAAAACAGCTCTTATCTCCCTAGGTAAGACATCCACTTTTCTCGATAATAAATTTCCATTAGATGTAACCGTCGTCCCTTATCGCGTTCTGCGATACGTCCCGCGACAGAAATAACAAGTATTTTCAATATTTTCCTCTGCGATTCGTTTGAAATATCGGAATGGTGGGCGTAATATCCGTTTCTTTCAGTAAAGCCTCGCTCGCGATCGCCGCGCTAGCTTTGATCTCCCTCGTTCCTAAGTGGGGATTCCAAAACTCACTCCAGCCATTTTTGAGGCGGATTGCTTTTCAATTTCACCATCAAATCATTATTTTCCATGTGGCCGGGCAAAGATTAGGCCGAGTTGGAATCAAATTGTGAACCGATTTAGTGGCAGATGACAAATTGGCGGGCAAATTGGCGAACTTTGGCAACTGTGAAAGATTGATATCCGAAATTATTTTGTCGCCGGCATACGTAGCTTCGATATTAAGTCTACGGTTGAACTGAGAGGACAATATCCAATATCCTAAGAAATGAACCGTAATATTTCTGATACTTCTTTTTATGGAACCATTTCAAAACGCTTATTTTTTACTATGAATCAAAAGCAAATCAAGCTTGAATCATGGTCCGTCTAGTACGTATTCATTATATAAAATACGATGTGAGTTTACGTGTCTCTTTTACATTTTTATGGAATGATTTTTGTTACAGGTGAAGTAATTTTTTACTGTCACAATTGTGCTTTTGCGCACGAGAGCCCGCCTTGACCATGATTTGGCAGATCAGGTACGTAATAACAGTGGAGCGACTGCCATCTGGCCTCCGTGACCCTGTTAACAGGGGAACCTGACCAGATTGGATCATGATACAGTCGCCTAAATGTGCAGGTTTCATCACGATGATTTCCTAAGAGCATCGGTTAGTGTTCAAGTATTGTCATTGTTACATGGCGGCGTTGTTAAGTAACATGTAAAAGTTATAATATAAAATTTTATTAGTTCAATGTGGTCTTTGCATATTCCAACAAAACATAGTGGGATCGTTAAGTAAGTATTAGTACCATTTGTAAACGCATTTGACCTGCACTACGCGAGATGGCCTCAACTTGCAGACTAGTAGCATTGCTTTACTATTCGTTTGGGGGGGCAAACCAAAAATAACAGAAACCAATAAACGAGCGGTATTTATGGTATTTGGCTCTTAAAATCGAGCAGCGAGATTAGATCAATGCCAATTCTTTCTCTTATTATTTTGCCTTCGTTAGTTCATCACCTAGTTAATTCTTAGTTCATACACCTTGCTACTTGGGGGGGCTACTGCCCCCCGTCCTATGCTGGGTAGACCCATGTTTCACACTAAGGATAAAAAAACTAGTTTGGCCGGTAACATCTATAAAACGTAATCTTTGCCACTTCCTTAAAGCCGAAAAGAAAAAGCAAACCCACTCTCGATTGTCACCTGTCTGCCCTTCAAATGGTCCTAATGTGCACATGACATAGAAAAACCTTTAGCGGCCAATCCAATCACTCAGTCGCCCAATCACTTATCTCAGCCTGAGGCGGCGTCATTGTAAAAACGTTGTCATTCCAGTATCCCATCCAATAATTTGCGACGACATATTTTCTCTTTCGTGTAGTGCGTGTCGCAAATTAGATTTGCCGTCCATTCGCGCGGGAAACAGCCGAATGGCCTCTTTATGTGTTTTATTTACAAACGGTGGGACGGCACGTGATTTACGACAGTCACATATTCCCCTGCGGTAATAGAAAAGGAAGCGATCGACTTATCCGACGGTGGTTTTATTGCTTTGACGCGCGCTACTTGTTTTCATTTGCGACGCTGGCTTTTGTGTTACGGAGTGTAGTTTACAGTTTCCGGACCGAAAAGGACAACCGAACCCTATAACTAGCCTGCGCAAAAGATATATCCAGCCAGTTGCACAAATTCAAAGCAGTTACTTCAGTTGTACCAAGCACAAGTCCGTTCCTGCATGGAATACTGATGCCACGTTTAGGGTGGGTTAGCCAAATACCAACTAACCGCTTTAGATTCGATGGTAAAAAGAGGAACCTGAACTGATTGACGCTTAGCTGCAGAGCCTCAAGCCTTGGCGTGGGGTTGAGCATACGTCGTATGTCGGTTCTACAGTTGCAGTGTTTTCGCCATCGTGAAACACGATTCGGGCGAACGTTCCTTATACAAGAGAAGTCGTTGCTCTGGTGTGAAGTATTGCTTTGATCTGCTAAGCAAGATGCCAACTTGACTTTCTCTTCTAATTGACTGCGAAACTGGACGTCAGTGGAGATGTCGACACCTAGGATAAGTATGCTTTTTATGCATGATGGTAAGCGATGTGCCCTGAAACAGTGGTGTTACAACAAATGGAGTTTTCTTGTGGGGTTAAATTGGACTGAAGAACTTTTTTTTCTATATATTTTTACAAGACAGGCATTTGACCGCCATCTCACCTGTTGGTAAGTGACCATGCGGTCGAAGATGAAGCATGTCCGTCTTGGAGCAAACTAAGATACAAAAATATCACCTAATTATTATGGAAACCTATATTCAGTCAATGCTAATTTCGGTGTCCAATATACATATAGTTCGGCTGTTTGATAATAATAAGTCCATGGTTCGGCCACGGTTGGAACTCATTCGCGGCGCGGTCGCCAGATGTGGACGCAACTTTAAACCCTCAATTCTTCCACGAACTCAATCAATGAATATTATTTCTTCCCGTTTCCACCTCTACGCAGACGACCTGCAAATTTATCGCCATTTCAAGGCTATAGACGTTGAGGATGCGTTTGCGAACATTAATGCGGATTTGTGCAACGTATCTGTGCTTGGGCCAAATCTATCGGTTTACTCGTGAACCCTAAAAAGTCTCAGGCAATAGTTATCGGCAGCCCTTATATGTACAGAAGCTTTTGTGCCCTTACTAATATCCCTGACATCGTCTATGATGGTATCCCTATACCGCTCAGCAAATCGGCGAAAAACTTTGGCGTAATATTTGACACCAACCTGTCTTGGACTCAGCACGTCAATGAGGTCAGCAAGAAAATCTTTTTTCCTTCCATTCGATAAAACGTCTCCAACGCTTCTTACCCCTGAAAACCAAAATTTCCCTAGTCCAAACCCTACTTCTCCCCATCCTCGATTATGCCGACTCCTGTTATTTAGATGCCACCGAAGAGTTGTTAAACAAGCTGGAAAGTCTTCAAAACCTGTGCATACGTTTCGTTTTTGGGCTACGAAAGTATGACCATATTTCCAAATATCGGTTACAGCTTAAGTGGCTCCCAATACGTATGCGTAGGAATCTCCACATTCTCTCCACTCTTTACAATGTCCTCTACAACCCCTCCGCTCCCTCCTACCTCCGTGAACGATTCCTTTTTTCCCGGTCGCAAGACAGGCCCAGCCGTTCCAGCGTTAAGTCGCTGCTGGCTATTCCCCCCACCAATCCGACTTTTTCTCTTACTCTTTCGCTGTACATGCTGCGAGATTGTGGAATACTCTGCCTCATGAAGTACGTGATAGTTCCTCTATCGCGATGTATAAAAAGCGAGTAAAAGAGCATTATCTCTCTCTATCTGTCTAATATTTTGTATATATGTATGTATTGTATATATGTATATATTTTGTTAGGTATATGGTATATATGTAATATTGAATATTTATGTACGTAATTATTTATTATTATTGTGCACGTCTTAAACTGCTTCCAGTCATTACATTCTCTTTTCTGTAGGCCTGCTGGAAGAAATTTCTTTTTAGAAATAAGTAGTGCCTTTTGTATCATGTATATATTTGCCACATCTCTGTTACCATTTTTGTGTGCAATAAACTATTAAATAAAATTAATAAATAAATAATGAAAATCGTGAATAAAATAAAATATCGCAATAAATAAACACTTCAACACTTTCAGAATGTCAAGTGGCAACGCTCCAAAGTACTCATAGCGTTACGTTGAAAGCAGTTGAAAGCCTCTTGATTTTTGGGGAAAAATCTCTTTTTCGCGAGTATTTCGCCTACCCGTATAATTTACCCCTGCTTTGGGTTTAATCGCGGATATTTTTGGATCCTGTGCAATTAATCATGGTCTTAACCGTGCTGGTGATTGATTAACTGACCCCTGAAAGTCGCGATGGCTTATGAAGACTCTTCAGAGTTTTGAAATGTGGTGGTTCCTAATTGTTTATATAAATTATATGTGGAGGTAGGCATGAGTCTAGCAGTAGACTATTATGGGCTGATGATGGTCTTAGGTCATCTCCCTCTAAAGCATGGATTACACCACCCTTAATTTAGGACCCTAAGGCGCTTCCCTAATTGGCAACGGTCGTACAACAGACGTCGCCCGACCAATAGGCTTCAAATCGGCCGTGGCACGACCGGTAGATAGAGTGATTCAAGAGGAAGGTTTATCAACAAGACAAAAAGGGTAGGTAGGGGTAAAGCTTACAAACAGTACAACATGGAGTTCTTCAAGATAGGAGTTAAAAGGATTTACGGGGTAGACAACGCGTGGGTGATGCCCCTGGTATTACAAACGTCCATAGGCTGCGGTGACTGCTTACCATCAGGCTGGCCGTAAGCTTGTTTGCCAGCTTAGTTATATAAACAAAAATTGGTATGGTATAGGTGGACAGTAGGTGTAGGGTACTTGTAGGGTAAATTAAGGTAGGAGTAGGGTTAGGGTAATGTAGGGTAGAGGTAGAGGTAGGACGACATGCGAAAGAAGTCGCGCCGGGTCCACTAGTAAAGTCATCATCATCATCAGATTCTACTGCGAATTAAAATTGATCTGTTACTATCTAGATAATGATGTTGCCTATGTATTGAGAAAATAAAATATTTTATTATTATTATTTATTATCATCGTCCTAACGCTTATCCCGGCCTCTGCCAGGGTCCGCTTTCCTACTCATTCTCCTCCACTTCGCCCGGTCTTCGGCATCCTCGCGTCGTAAGCCGTTGGCTCTCGCATTCGACTCAGCGATGTCAATCCATCGCTTCTTTGGTCGCCCACGGGGCCACTTTCCAGACACCGGATCCACTAGTAAAGTATACGCGTTAGAATATACGCAAATAGGATTTATTTTGCGTTTATTTTAGCGATCACGCCCAACGTAAGCAATGCCGGCTAAGACCACCCTTATGTTTATGTAGCAGGCCATGACACTGCCAAACAGCTTGTAATGCTGGCCAGGGCCGTTCGTAGGAGAAACTTTTAATAACACGTCATATAAATAGTCCATAATAGTCCACTGCTGGACTGGAGTCTCCTCTACGTAGACTCTAGACTACTTTAGAGGGTTTTGCAATAACCAACATGCTTAAAAGCCCATACAGACGTACACGATTTGTCACAAATGTTAGTTAATACAATTTTGGTTTCTATACTAATGACAGAAAGCTTATTAGTACACACAGCATACACATAGATAACAATAGACAGGTAATATTGCTTCACTTTATTTTTAAAGACTCGGTACACCTAATATTTCGGGGAAAAGCATTTCAAAGTCTAACGGTATTGTTACCTACTCACCAGCGTATACTTTTACTTAGCGTTATACTTTATATTTATACTAGGTAAAAAATGATATGTAGGGTTAAAGTAGGTGTACCGCAACGAAGTCGCGGCGGGTCCACTAGTCATTAATATACCTAAACTTTACACCAACTAGTGTAATGCAAAAATGTATGTAACGGACCAACTACTTCAATAACCAATCAGTATTTTACTTGACAGTAAAGTACCTACAAAATTCAAATAAAAAATACTGCCCTTAATCCGTCCCTGGTCATCCTCGGAAAGTATTACGACGGCGCCGGCTGTGTCACTAGACCCAAATATAATAATAAGCCATCATTTGCAAGATAAGTCACAAATGCCGTCACAATAACAATATTCCATTAGGAAAATTCTCGAGCAAACTCAGTTTAATGATTATCGCATTTTGAGCGTGAATTGAGTACTTGGGTACACATGACTTCGATTGTACTTAATAGCCTTTTGCTGGACTTATAGTCTTGGCGAAATATCACCCACATGTATGGAGAAGGTAGAACAAATCCCCAAAAAGCTGAGTGTTGTTTTATTTTATACACAAAGAGAAAAACTAGTAATTCTGTTTTGATATCATCTCCTTTTCTCTGTGCTCAACCGTCTCCACTGAAGCTATGCGGAGACGAGGAGATCTTGACGTTACGTAACCTTGACCATGATCCAGGATTTGGCAGATCAGGTATCTAATTACAGTAAAGCGACTGCCATCTGACCTCCGTGATCCTTCTACCTTAGGAACCTAACCAAATTGGGTCATGGTTACACATTCAGTCGCCTAAATGTGCTGGTTCATCACATTATTTATGAAACCTGCACATTCAGGCGACTAAATGGGTAACCATGATCCAATCTGGTCAGGTTCCCCTGTTAACACAGAGTCACGGAGGTTAGATGGCCGTTGTGTAGCCAACTATACTGTGTTTGTACGTTCTAGATATAAATCCGGAACGTACAAACTGCACTCTCATATTTATGCGCAGCTGGCCCAGTTCAAACAGTTACACAAAACAAGGAACTATTTGAATATCCTGTTGTTTATACTCACCACCGGCTGTATTTAACTCGGCGAAATAGCAACAATTTCCTGTAACTGGGCTCTGTATCATTCTTTTGAAAAGTACGTGTAGTGCACAGTTCAATATTGTTATGATAATTTTTGCAAGTAATGTTGATGCCGTTGTGAATGTATGTAATTATATTCGTCATTTTATAGAATTACTAGGAAATAAATTTAATTATACACTTTTCCTGGGAATTTCATATATTTCCTAAACAGGAATCGGAAATATATTAATTTCACTGTATTATTTTTGACAAAAAACCGAATCAATCAAAAACGTCGTTTGGTAGCTACCATTTGCCATTGGACCTAAATAACACTTTGTGATATATTGTAATAAATAATACTTGCAAATTCTTAAATTTTACAAATTTCCAGTAACATTGGCTGATTGTTCGTTCGAATCAAAATGGAAAAATAAACACAATCGAAATACCTCATCCTCCATCGCAGTTGAAAACAACTAACCCCAAAGTAAGATAGCAAGAAATTGGCATCTCAACAGCATCAGGGTAAAATCAAATTCGGGAGATGGAAGCCGGAAAGTTAGGCGTCTCAACTTATTTTATTAAGGGCCTTCAAACTTGAAGAGTCGATCAGAAAATTTTTGGGGCACCAATAATTCAAACACCTTTGAAGTTGCGGATTAGAGGTCCGGTTATATGACATCCGGGTGTATTTATCTCTGCCGGGTATCGGGTTTCCCGCCCAGCACTTTTGATCCAACCGGATTGTTTTTACTGCCCGGTTCCATTAGGGATTAAAGCGATTTTAGTACTCGCTTTTCATATTCCATGTGTGTGTACCTTTTTACAGCGCCCGTTTATAATCTACTTTATTGTTATTTAAGTACGGTATATTTATTATGTGAATACCATAATGCAGAAAATCTTTACTTTCTAAATCCATGTTAATGCATACCTTCTTCAACTTTAGTCACTTACACGTTTATATAGATAATAATGTATTGATGGTCAGAGGGCTTTTATATTTGTTCCACGAATACCATTAATCTAAAAGCTATTAATATATACGTTAACGTTCTGTTTAAATATTACCTATTATTTATTATAGGTATTTAGTACCAAGGAGTCCTGGTGGTGGAACGACACAGTCCAGAGGGTTAGGTATAGATAAGGGTAAAGAAGCCCTCGTTAAAAAGTGGCAAGCGTCCTGATCTCCTGAAGACCACGCTGCATTCTGAATTGCCAAACGTGCCACCAAACGAGCGGTATCCAGAGCCAGATGATACCACTTACGTGCTTTGTACGATAAGTTTGAATTAACGAAACTCATTTACAAGTTGGCACGATTGAGGGTCAAAGCGGCACAGGACGGTTCCATGTGTCACGGTAACCTGTTTCGCCGCATGAAGAACCGGGAAGCTGTCGAACCCGATGAAGTCCCTATTCATATAATGATGATTACCTAAGTCTATAATTTATTATAGGTATTCAATTACATCTGCACGCAGGAGGATCTCATGACAGCCGCCGACAGTGCCGTTAATGTGGCTAAGTTTTGGATTACAACCAAAGACTTCTATATATATCTATGATTACAACAATCTAATGTTTGTCATTGATACAGAAGAAGAAATACTAATATATGTGTACCTGTTATTTAATATAGTGGCAATAACAGCACCGATTCCCTGAGTTCACATCAGAATGTAATTTACCAAGAAAAACTCCAATAAGCAAGCAATACTGCTAAAAATGTTATCTCCAAAGGGTAAGTCAACCGAGAAAAAATCCTTCGTTCATACACATTACTCCAAGCATTTTGGCGGCCTAAAAGGAATTGTTGTCTAAAATAACTTCCTTCTCCCAAACTACCCACATTCTTCGGCTGAAAGAGGAAGTATTTAATTTGGCGTAGTCGTATAGCTTTGTCGTTAATTATTTCGATTGCTCGTCTCATTTCATTCGTATTATCGTTGTATTGCTCTATTAGTAAGGATGAATAGTTATTGTTATGGTAGAGTATGGGCCGGAATCATCCGGCGGAGGAGGCTCGAGACGATTACAGACCGTTGATGACGAAGATGAAATCGTTTATACCTTTTGCAAAATCTATGTAACCATGATCCAATCTTGTCAGGTTCCCCTATTAAGACGGTCACGGAAGTCAGATGGCAGTCGTTCCCCTATTACCAGGGTCGCAAATGGCAGTCGTTCCACTGCAATTACCTGATCTGCCAAATCCTGAATCATAGTAAAAGCCCTCGTGTGCGAGAGTACAACGGGGAAATTAACGCCAAAATGAACTTATGCAAAAGCTGCTTCAAAATTCAGAATTCCCTCTTATTATACGTACCTACCTGTCTCACGATTCTTTGCAAAGGCAACAAAACTCAAAACTCAGCTTACTGCTACCTTAAACTCCACCGGTAAGTAGCTACCAAATAATAACAAACTTGGGAACAATCTTGCAAAATTTATCCAATCCAATCCAGAAATTTGTAGCTAGCTAGGCCAATGATAAGATTAGGAAAATTGTTGATCAACAAAATACATTTAGAGCCGTCAAGCCTGGAGGTCTTAGCTTCTTAAATAAATCTTCGGAAACCTTAATAGGATAAGGGCAATGAAATTGCCAACCGGAACTAATCCATTATTTCTGCCGCCCAATGCTTAATGGGACGTCTATTTGCGAAAGGTAAATCGGGAATTTCCAACTGGGCTTCGAAATGTCTTAGGAAATGTCGGGTTTGTTCTGGAAGATCAGTGAGTACTTACGTACAGCTTTTTTGGGTTATTTAGCTGGCTATAGCTTTTCGTATTATACCTTTATGCGTTTTTATACAAAGGTAAAAATTCAAGATGTTGGGTAAAAAATGCTCAGCGATATGGACAAAGTAAATTGTTCCCTTATAATTCATGGATGAATGATTATTATGAATTAATGAAATGACGCTATCTAACCATACGTGCAGCTCAGATTCTCTAAACTGTACCGCGGGACACTATTAAAAGAGATAGAAAGTAGCCTATGTCACTCGGGAATAATGTAGCTTCCTATTTAATTAGAGATTTTCAAATTCGGTTTGGTAGTTTTGGAGATTTCCCCCAAAATGCAAATTTATAAATATACAACAGTATAATATTAGTATATTGCTAAAGTATTATGAATATACATGAGGCTAGGGGTAGTTATCTATGACCGTCTTAAAATGGCAATTTTATGAATATATAAAACCATATTAAACAAATTCAAGATTTCAATTCAATTATAACTTCTCTGACATTCGCCTAAACTAGATGATATTTCTACAAATGATATTTCTAGAAATTCCCGCTACAAGGAATATTTTAAGGCCTCACAGCTAACTTTGTTGGAGATTGTTTTCAAGTAATTTCATTGGAAAACTAAACTCCAAGTATTCAATGCTCGACTTCCCGGTACATTAGGCCACAGGAGAGTTGGTTTGAACCCACAGGTACGAAGAGCTTAAAAGTCAAAAAGAAAATTGAAATGGCATTCATTTAGCAAATAAAAAGTGTCTATTACAAAAAAGAATATAAAATTTTTTTTTTTTTTTTTCAAGCCAGGCATTTGACCGCCATCTCACCTGTTGGTAAGTGAGCATGCCCGTCTTGGAACAGCCTATTCACTCCAGCCTTGAAGGCATCCAGATTTTATTAATCAGGAAACACGAGGAGGAGGCGAGTGCGCAGGTAACGCGTTCCACTCCTTAGCCGTACGCATTATAAAGGTCGAGCCAAAGCGGCTCGTGCGGATAGCTGATATATCCTAAATACTTACTTGGCAATAGAGACGCACAGCGAATCATCTTGGCGTTAATTTCTAGTCGTGTTCTAGCACACGATTTGGCAGATCCAAGATTTATCAGATTAGGTAATTATAGAGGAGCTGCCATCTGACCTCCGTGCTCCTGCTAGCAGGGGAACCTGACCAGATTGGATCATGGTTCCACTGCACATTCAGGTCGAACCCGGTACTCGCTTACAAGCGAACCCGGTACCCTATACGCTGTTTATGACGACGATGAATTAAAAGATGATTTCAAGTTCAAGTTCATTTGAACTCTAATGTTTTGTAGAACTGCTCAATTCCTTGAGGTTGGGAGCTGAAGACCTAAGATACAGACGAAAGTCTAGTTTAGGCTCCAGTTCTCATAATCTTAAACTGTAAACTGACAATTGTAACCAATAACAATAAAAAAATAAAATAAAATAAAAAAATCATAATCGTCTGCTTTGGTGTTAGTTTCGCCTAGATGACATCGTGTATCTACACGAGACTAGCACAAAGCAGTTCGTTTGGCGCTATTTAATGGTGTCCGGGTAAAGGCCAATTTCCTGAACAGCACGCTGCACATCCAATATCCGCTGCAAGCATTGTTTTAAATTGTTAGTTATTTTGTAGTTATACACAAGGTATTTAATTTAGGTCTGGCATTATGTTGCCAATATTATATCAAAGCGCGTCGCCCATTGTCGCCACAAGGCTGTATTACACGCGAGTTCTAGGAAATAGAATCCACCATCTCTCACGCTGCCATATGAATATAACCAGAATACGTATACACATCGTACTGCAATCTAATTACAGTTGTCAGTTTTCCGGCCTGATATATTTATGTAATATAATAGCTACATCGGCTATAACTTTCCGTAGAACAATTTTCTTGCGCAGTTTCCGATGTTATCAACATCGAGCACGTCTTCGGGTTCGAGTTTCCTGCGATCTCAACCGTTGCTGCTTATTAAACCCCTAATGAACAAACTTTCACTATAGCGATTCCACGGATTACACAGTGTAATAACAAGGTTTAGGGGCCCGCGGGCGGAAGCTCTAAAAACTAAAGTATTTGTGTTTTATTTAAAGTTGCATACAATAATAAAACTGTACTTATAAGAAAACGGTAACGGGTCCAATTCTGTACACTGAAGATATTTAAAAAAAAATATTGGATTGTACTCTATAAACGATACTGAAGCCATAATAGTAAGTTTTTTATTTTTGTCTCTGTATCTGGACTTACAAGATGATCCCAAAATATTTCAATGTGATTGATGTTGTAGCTCAGAAACTACAACACATTAGTAGGTCCAAATAACTCGAAACCCGAAATGTACACGCCTTTCTCACCTAAAACTCAAACTTATACTCAAAATTTATTTATTGATTAGAACATTAAATATCTCTTTCAATCGTCAAAAAGGGGAAATAAGGAAGGGGGGTAGGAAAGTAGAAAGGAAACACACAGTGACATGTTGGCCGCCCCCAGAGCAGACATTATACAGGTATGTCTAGTATACTTAAGAAAATTACTCTAACCTTACTTAATTAAAATCCTATTATTACGAAAGAATGTTCGAAATCGGTTTAGTAGTTTAAAAATTACCCCAAGCACAAAAATGTATGTATATTGACTTACCTATTTATTTAGATTTCTATGACCCCAAAGTACAAATTTTCAAAAACATTTCCACTTTTTAATATGTACCCATTGGTCTTCGGTGCATGCCTCTTTTTTCTTTCAAAATATCTCTAATCTGGTACGGAATCCCGGAACCTTTACATCAGATAAAGCTTTACCCGTAAACGCTCCCGTAATTTAGGTGTGTACAATCTTTTGGAAAAGTTACTCTTCCCCAAGGTAAGCTTTTCTTATATCTGTTAAAGTCGATCTTCCATATCTACTTATTACGTTGTTTCGCCCGCAGTCGACGTGTAGCTCTCAGTATAACTTCTTTTGGATTAATGAGAAAATTAGATCGTATGGGCGAACGGAAATATACCTTTTGTTTGTTAGGTACGTGTTCCTTTAGATAGTCATTATTATTATTATAGTTTATTTCATAAATCATGTCTGACACAAGGACGAGGGGATCATCGACGACTAATGTTTCACAAAAATTATCTTTCTGACGTTTTTGTTTTATTATTTTTAACTCATCTGTACATGGTACAAAACAAACTAGCTTCCACCGTCTGTCCCGATGTATCTATGTACACTTAGACCTTATAAACTACGTAACACAACAATAGATAGAGTGATTCAAGAGGAAGATTTATAAGCAAGAAAAAAAGGATAGGAAGTAAAGTAGGTGTACGCATACGAAGTTGCGCCGGGTCCACTAGTAATACAGAAATTTAATTTCAATCTAGTAATTATCTTAACGTCAATTTCCCGTTTGTGCTCTCGCGTGAGGGCTCGGGGTCCGCCTGGTCCATTACTGGTCCATTACTGGACAAACGATCAGACAACCCACCTGATGGTAAGCGGTAACTGTCGCCCATAACATCTACAATTCACGCTTTTGGGTAACAAAAATTTGGCAGACCAGGTAATTTCATTTTCAGTCTAATAATAACTTTAATTAATTTCCTGTTATAATGTAAGGCAACATGCCCTTTCAATCTAAAATTATATTAGCGAGTTCCATTAAACAATTCAAGCATCGTTGATATGCTAAAGTAATTGGTAATATTGTGGAAACTCCTGAGAGGCCTTGTCGTTTTCGTCCAGAAATAAATGCAGAATTGCCATTAAATCAAGTAACGCTTCACCATTGTTGAGTATTTAATTATCCTAGTGTTTCAGTACTTTAGTATCCAGCCTAGATACTAAAGTACTGAAACACTTAAAATTTTAAGAATATACCCAACGTAAAAGCTTGGACCATTGCCAGCCGGATAGTTTTTAAATTCAGAGTAATAGGTTCTCTCTCGAGAATTTACTATCAAATTGATACTAAATATTTAATACTGGATGTCTTGATCACAAGAATATAAGGGTGTGAAGGTAGTGTTGATTGTATTAACATGCAAAAGCAAACACAAAGTGGTAGGTGTATTACAAACATTACGTAAATTACAAACAAGATATTCTTGTAATTTACGTAATTGGAACAATGCTGTGTATAATTATTATTTTCTCAGATACCGGGTAGCACAGCTGCATTATTTGGTAAGGTTTTCTGGAAGCCGATGGGACCAGGGTACATTTGATCTTCTCCATTTTGACTTCTGTCCGTTAGACTAATGTTCGTTCGTTCTCTTTTTAACGTTAATGCGTTTATTCGTAGGTAATGAGGTATATGTTTCCCACATTTTTAGTTTAATTCTCGTGTTTTTCTTTCATATGTCCTACATGTTCGTGTGCAAAGTCAAAAAAACATATTTGCCAGTCTATTTTACCAATAAATAAACTGAAATCGCTTGTTTACAAATGTGTCTTTGACAACAAATTGATCGTCAACGTTGACGTTTGGCACGCATTTTACCCAGGAGGGCCGCTCTACTCAATCATGATTATTTTTGTTGTGGGTAAAAAAACTTGCAAGTTAAGTTTTCCATTTATCGTTTTTAGATTGGGCTGAAATTTTGCATACTCATTTAACTTCGGTGACAATGCAATGTTATGGTACCATCAAACTGATCTAATGATGAAGACGGAAGGTAGCCATTGTAACTCCTAAACTACGCATGATGAACCCATCGAGTTTAGGCTCAGTACTCAAATAGAGAATGCGAGATAAAAGCTTGCTATGAAAAAAAATTTATTGAGAACTTGTTTGTTTACACAATTATTTTCTTTTCAGTACGCAACTAGAAACACTCTATAACCAATTGACACCCAAAATTAGTACAAGAGTTGGCTCATCAAAAAATCATTAGGTCGCCGTCCCCATTTATATTCATTACAAACTTTATTTAAGGCGATTGTCAACTTCGCTTAATGATCGTTTTATTACTGACTAACGAGCATGGTTTCAAGTAGATACAAAATAATACTTTTTAAATCAACCCTAAAAATGATGGGCGGTAATTTTTAATCGACATGCTTCAAGTCTTCCATAAATGTCAACTTGAATGCTACATCGCGCTTATGAAATGCAGTGGGAACCACATTTTACAATATAAATTATAGCCTGATGTATTAAACTAACAGGTGAATCTACTACTCATATAGTTTTACCTCAAGAAGTAAAGAACGAATACAAACACGCACATAAGTAAACTTCTTTAATTCTCATTTATATTATTGTTGTGATATCTGTACGAGCCCGGGGTCCTTATTTTTTAATATATAAATAAATATATATGCTTGAACAATTCACACAGCGCCTTTGGACAAAGCTTGTGTTATAAGTAGAAATTTCAATATCCGCTCGGCTCGCTTTGCGTGGCAAACAGGCATGTTAACCAACTGAACCACAGGTCCTCGTGATCGTCCTTGTCTGTATATTATGTATATATAGGCCTAATTTATTGCAACAATACCTAATACTCAATTCTCGAACACACACAACTTCTTAAGCCTCACAAACCCGTCACGGCGCACGTTTTGACACTCTCTTTGACACATTTATACCCGGGACGACCGCGCCTTCCCCGGGGCGTCGTGACGTCCGTTGCATAATAAACAGATGTAGAATCCAGGGGATGTGGGTCAAGGGGACACACATGACACATTCAGGGTCTGGATGAGTCACAAGGCCCGGCGCGAGGACGTCAGTGAGAGGACGACGCAAGTAGGGATTTTTGGGACGAGTAACAATGTTACTTGAATAATGGAAATGTAGTACAATATTAGTGGAAGATAACATAACTAACTAAAACTAGGTTAATGTAAGACTAAATTTATCTAAAATTAAAAAAAAAAGAAATTAAGAAACTAATCTAATCTAATAATTATTTGGCCATAACATTTTCCAAATCGATTTGAGACTTGCCACCGTAATAAAAGTTAAAAAATCATTTTTAACGATATATCGCTTAGTGTGTTTGTTCATAATAATTTAGGTTAAATTGTCGGGTCCAATATGAAATTTAATTTTGTTTGGTTAATCTTTATTCTCACAGTGATTTGAGACTAACTGCCGTAGAAACAAATGTAAGAAAAAGGAAACCTTTCCATCAACACATTGTTTAACGCTCTTGGTCATACTGGCTGGGATCCCTACAATTTTGCCAGTAAAACCGTAATATAAAAATCTATAACTACAATTTGAAATATTAAATTCAATTTGCCGGCTCTCCTGACCTTCTTAAACCCTTATTCAAAAATCGATAACTGCAAATTGAAACACCTAATTCGATATGCTTTCCGCTCTTCGCCAGGCTTTTAAGAGGCACAAGACATCGACTCCCTTATAGGCTGAGATATAAAAGACCGACATAAAAACAGGTTAAACTAGCGGCATGAAAACCAGGGATGCGTTAAACCCATTACCCTTCGCCTCTCCGTGGTCGGTAGAGGACGGCAGCGCTTCCAATTTCACCCTCCAGTCACCCTGTCGCAGTATCGGTTGTTGGCCTGGACGTATTAATTTCGTGGGGATATACGTCTGTTCCCTGGTTCCTGTGAATTATTTCATCGTATGCCGGAAGACGTATTTGTTTTGCTAAGTATGTTTTGCCGTTTTGTTTTATTATTTCATACTAACCGTTCTCAGCGGATTTCTCCCGCGCGTAGGTCGGATCTCTGTGAACATTCAACGGTCCCGCGGGGGTGTTATTTTCCCGGAGTAAACAGTAGCCTATGTTACTCAGTGATAATGTGGCATGCTATTAGGCAAAGAGTTTTCGAAATCGGTCCAGTAGCTTTTGAGTTTATTAACAAAGAAATATATAAATATTTTCTCTTTATAATGGAGGTATAGATTAACATGGATGAAATATAATCGAAAAATAGTATGGATTTATTTTATATGCGAGTCGGAGAGAATAAGCCTGAATACAGGGCTATTTCTAGTATCGCTTAGGTATTTATTTCACACTAATGGACCTGGCGCGTCTTCGAGCACTTGGTGTCCTATTCCTGCCCTACTCTACCCCACCCTACACCTACCTTACACCTACCCTATACCTACCATTTTTTTCTTGCGTATAAACCTTTCTCTTGAAACACTATATATTGTTGAAAACCTCATTAACATTCGTTGCGTAGTTTAAAAGACAGGGGGACAGAGGGCGGAAAGTGACTTTATTTTATACAATGTAGAGATAAGGAAAAAACGTTACAAGACACTTTGTAAGGCACTTTTATTACTTTTAGGTGTGAAAAAATTTTACGTCTTCGACTCTTCCGATCAACAGTTTCTAGTCAAACCAGTTAATAACAGCTGGGCACCTACGCGTCTGCAAGTTTCGTCACTTACCACCAGATGAGATGACGATCAACTTCTAGTGTCGCCCAAAACGCCCAGCTAATCATACTGTCAGATACTAACGTCCGATTGCACCAAACTTACTTAGCCTACGCTTAAGTTGGCACCTAAGCATTAAGGCGTTAAGGAATCGGTGTCACAAAGTTAAGAGTGACTTAGCAAGCTTAGTTTCTTATTATTAGTTCTTGTTATACTTATTTTCAATAATTTTAGCGTCAGTGTCCGAGTAGTTAAGAGAGTGGTTGGTGCATCTTGATGAAACCTTCACATTCAGGCGACTGAATGTGTAACCGTGATCCAATCTGAAGGTAAGGTAAGAATCGGGCAAGGTACCCCTGGTAGCAGGATCACGGAGGTAAGATGGCATTCGCTCTACTGTAATTATCTGATCTGCCAAATCCTGGATCATGGTCAAGGAGGACCCCAGCTCTCGTGCGTGAGAGCATAACCGTGACATTAACGCAAATATTTTTTTTAAAGCGTCTCCTAATTTTAGTGCAAACGGGCATAACTCTCGACGGAAGTAAGCCAAATTCCTGTTGTTTACGCAGTGATAAATCCTGACGAATCCACTGCAGCGTCTAGCGACAATCTCGAGAAGGCTCGCATTCCTCAAGCTCAATTTGGCGAGCAAATACGGCAGATACAAATAGCCAACATATCTCCCCTAGTGACGAGACGTACATACGTCACGGCGCAAAGCTAAATATGCTCACAGCGAACGACATAACTCTCTTGTCACATTGTAATCCGCGACGACTCCAGTGAGTTACAAGATAAAATCTTACCCCAAAAGAAAATGACCGAAGTTGTGCGCTAAAAACTTTGGGGACGTAAAAAATTTCGCCATCATAAAGGAATCGTGGCGGCATTTAGGCCAAAGCTATTTGTAAGATGTCTGCTCTATAACATTGCTCTTTAGGCTCTTGTGGGTTAATTGCTTGGTGAAAGTTTGCAGACGGAGTTATATCTGGATTCGTGTTTAGTCTAGAAATGGCCATATAGATCAGGATTTCTAGTTACAATGTTTGAGCGTTGTAGTGTGGGTGTAAGTGGGTAGAGAACGATATTTGTTAAGGTTGCTATCGAATAATCTCATAAATGATCTATTTCTGCCTAAGTTAAATACAAATACAAAATACAAATAAGTTTATTGAAAAAATCAAATTAATACATACCTAAAATGTTGTTACACGTTTCCACATTTCACATATTCGTAAATATTGCTTTTCTTTTGATATTAACCCACCTGATTCGATTCAAACCATTTTCTGGTAACGTCATCATCGCGTCTCGGATATCCGTGATTGGAAGGGCAATTCTACTCCACATCAGTTACTACCCCCTTTTATTTATATCTATGGATCACATGTTCGTCGGTCAAAGGAGTGGTAATGAAAGGTATCCGACTCGTAAGTGAGAGGTACTGGGTTTAATTCCCACTGCGGCCAATGCTAACTGACGCTCTTACGATGAGCGAAAACATAATGATGAAAACTGCACATTCAGGCGGCTGAATGTATAACCATGATCTAATCTTTTCAGGTTCCCCTGATAGCAGGGTCACAGAGGTCAGATGGCGCTCCACTGTGATTACCTGACCTGCCAAATCCTGGATCATGGTCAAGGCGGACCTCAGGCCCTCATATGCGAGAGCACAACCTGGACATTAACGCCAAAATATTTTTTTATAGATAACATGTTAATCTATGAGGGGACCTGGCAGGAGCCGGGACTGACCGGTAGTATGATAATGATGATGTTCGTGTTTGAAAAGGTCAACGAGTGTGGAAGAAGCTGGAGACTACTGTCAGGACCGTAGCAAGTGGAACGATATGGTCTCTGCCTACCCTTACGGGAAATAGGCGTGATAAAAAATAATAATCATCTTGACACTTATATCCCGGTTCTGCTCTCGCACACGAGGGCCCAGGGTCCATCTTGACAATGACCCAGGATTTGGCAGATCAGATAATTACTGTTGAGCGACTGCAAAAAAAACGTGATGTTAGGTACTTATTATTCATGAGCCAGCATGGTCAACCACAATCTTATCCGGGTTATATCTAGGCTTTGCTGCCGTAATACTAGTATCCAATTCGAAACTAATTAGCCGGTACAGTAGTATGAATAAATCGTGATGCTAATTCAGTTTGTCGCCGTTTCCCGCGGCCGCCTAATCACTGGCCATTGTCCCTTAATTCGCTACAGCGCCGGTTATCCGGACGGTTTGCTCTTGTTTTAACCGGTTTTACCGGTAATTTATTTTGACTGGTTGGTTTTTTATTTCTAGATGTTTGTAGTTAAACGTTTGCTTGTTAATAGACATTGTAAAAGAGAAAGTCTGTTTACCTATATTATATATATTTCTGTTTTACCTATATCATGCTTTTCCTTCACGTTGGAATAATAAAATAGCCTTAAAGAGCGATACTTTTAGGATATCTTACCCTATGGCATATGTCATACGATCCCCATTTCCTTACAAAAACAGCCTAGATAAATTCGTAACTGCAATCATTATTAACTACGTACCCACCTTTCACAAACCCGAAGCAATCTCCGCGCTAAACACAAAAACACAAAATATCTTCGATACCAAAAGTAAATATTTGTATTAATTTGGCAGGTTTTGTTGTTCCCACTTTAAAAACAAACAGTGCTAAAGGTCCGAGACGAGAGCAACCCGGGTATCCTGATACCCAGATTTACATAACGGAGAGTTAATTGTTTCTACCAAACCGGGCCTGTCGTACTTCGTGGCAAAACTGAGAGCTTGGACGAGACAATGGATTTATTATGCCGACTGTACGCCCGATAAAATTGTAGTCTTTGTTTTGTTGTACTTAAATGTCATTTGGTGGCAAACAGCGTAGGACCTACATTTAATTGGGAAAGATTCCGGAATGGGTAGCAATTTCGTCCAATTCATGTTTGGAGTACCCACCAAATAGTAATAGACTGTGAGGGCGCCGTATGTTATCTTACGTCATCGAGGACAATGAAAATTTCACTTTGTAGTGATAGTAGACGTTTAGAAGACCCATAAAACGTTGGTCTCCGAGTGTACAGCCTGGCACAAAATAATTTTATTTACTCACCCAAATTTCAACTTTTCATACTTTAATTACTTACATATCCTCTTGTCTATTAGTAAAAAAGAACCAGGGTGCCTCACATCCTCTTGGCAGTTTCGCTCTTCAGCCACATTATAGTCACTAAAGAGAAAAGACACTTTTGAATGGAAGTGGAATTTTTCTTGTACTCGATGACGTAGGATAACCTACGGCACCCCTATATGGAAAGGGACGGGTTTATAGAACAGGGTGAATGACGTCAATGGAGTGTGTGACTATGTACACAGAATGCGCGGTTTCCTAGAGGACGGTGTCAAATATGCTGGGTCGTACAATTGAATAGAAACCACAGCACATCTTCCTGAGGAAGTATCTCGAATAATGCAAAAAATAATAATAGTAAGCCCCTAATTTCGTTCTCGCAACTCACTAAGAACCTCAAAGCTATGATAGCGTATCTCCATCGCCACTATAAAGCCTAAGGTACGTTCCGTCAGCATTATCCACGTCTTATCCACCGCCAACTTGTCTCCTTTCTCTCTGAACATCAACTCCTAAATCCTTTCCAGTCTGGTTTCCGGACGGGACATAGCACAGTTTCAGCTTTGACGAAAATCTCCGATGACATCCGTCACGGTATGGAAAATCGCAGGCTGACGGTTCTCACGTTGCTAGACTTCAGCAGCGCGTTCAACACAGTGGATTTTGACATCATGCTCGCGTTTCTAGCCTCACTCAATTTGTCAACTTCTACAATCGACTGGTTTCGTAGTTACCTTAACGGACGTCGGCAGCGTGTTGGTGTCGATGACCAATGGTCGGGCTGGACTGGAACTGCGTCTGGAGTGCCACAGGGAGGAGTGCTGTCTCCTCTTCTCTTCTCGATTTTTATAAACTCCATCACGCATAAGATCGCTTCTTTTTACCACCTGTATGCAGACGATCTTCAAATATACACGCAAGCTCGACTTGATGAACTATCCGAAGCAATTATGCGTATAAATGTCGATCTGAATTCTATTTTGGACTGGAGCAGTAAATATGGCCTAAAAGTAAACCCCACAAAAACACAGACGATTATTATCGGTAGTCCTACCTCCATTGCTAAACTAGATTTAAACAGTCTCATACCAGTTTGCTTTGATAATGTGCACATACCCTACAGCAAAAAAGTAAAAAACTTAGGGATTTATTTTGACAGCACACTGTCATGGGGGAACCAGCTAAATGAGGTCAGCAGGAAAATATTTGCTGCTTCAAAATCGTTGAAGCGCCTCCGCAACTTTTTGCCAACGTGTACCAAGATTAAACTTGCTCAGGGCCTCCTGCACCCAATCCTGGACTATGCAGATTGCTGCTATCCAGATCTGACGGCTGAGCAGTTCAATAAAGCTGAACGACTACAGAACATGTGCATAAGATTTATTTTCGGACTGCGGAAATTTGACCACGTGTCGGAGTTCCGAAAGCAACTAAAGTGGCTCCCGGTTCGTTTGCGTAGGGATCTCCATATGCTGTCACTCCTATATGCAGTACTATTTAATCCCTCTACTCCGCGTTATCTAAAAGAGCGTTTCCAATTCCTATCTTCCTCTCATTGCCTTTCCCTCCGCTCTTCTGATAACCTTCTTCTAACTGTCCCACTTCACTCCACTAACTTCTACTCTAAGTCATTTACTATCCAGTCGATTCGACTCTGGAACTCATTGCCTGTCGAAATCCGACTAGCAAAAACATTACCGACCTTTAAAAAGCTGGTCAAAGCGCACTTCCTCAAAGCTGACATATAGGTCCATCCATCCATCATCATCATCGTCTCACCTTACTCATGCGGATACATGATACACAACAATATTTGTATTTTTTTTTTTTTTTATTATTATTTTTTATTATTTTTATTATCATCTTTTTATTGTTTTGTGATGTTTAATAAGTAGGTATTATGTATTTATAGTATTGTATTGTAGTAATATATGTATATGTTTATTAGTATTAAAGAAATATACCACAGTAATGTTCTGTAGAACAGACTTACCACCTATCCTATAATATTCTCTGTGTCTAGTTGTCTAAGGTTGCCTGGAAGAAATCGCTTTAAGCGATAAGGCCGCCGGTTGCTTTTCTTTCTTTCCTCTGTTTTTGTTTATTTTATGTATATGCAATAAAGAATTTTTCATTTCATTTTTCATTTCATTATATAAGCCTGTTTAGTCCTGAATAAAGCCTGAAGATAATAAGCAGCTATATAAACCGGCTTAGCTAGCAGCAGTAAAATAATAAGACGGGGAATCTTCATTTAATGAACTTATCCCGGGTATCCTTTCGCAGTTACCGGCTTGACTCACTGTTACAACCTAAATTATAATTACATTTTCTGTATGTTTGTGAGTCATCATACCTTAGATTCATGTAATAAATTTGTGGGTAAGAATACCTGAGATTTATAATCACCATCACCGGACACCACACGGCCATACCTAAGATTATTTATTTGTTATTATTTATTTAGTCATTTCTGTCCTACTGCAGAGCAAAGGATACCTAAGATACAAATAAATTACTTTTCCTACTTTGTTAATTATCTAGCTAGTACTATGACCGAGCTACTAACCGTTTGTGAGTAATTTGACACAAAAAAAAATGTTTTCCTAATGAAAGCAAAATTTGTAGTATACCATAGTAAATATATTACTAGCCAGCGAAGTTAAATACTAGGCATTTTCTTCTTCTTATCGTTTCAATGATAAAATAGGTTAGTTAATTTTTGTTTTATATTTTTCCTTTCCAAAATTGAGAGACGCAGACAGTACTGTCTGAGGCTTTAAATAGATCTTTGAGCGAACAGGAGTCTGGGCATGCCGGGCAGACTAGAAAATGCGCCATACTTCTAAGATATGAATGGATATGAATCTAAGATTGATGAATAAGTTTTTACAGTAAAATAAATTGCAGCCGCGGGCTGGGTATTCTTTCCCACTACGTATACCCTGTATTGGTCTCCACGCGAAAGTTTGAAAGAACGTTTCTCGCTTTTACGATACTGATGTTAAATAAGCTCCCAGCTACAGTGTTTTCTTAGGACTATGACATGGGATCGTCGAGAGATATATTAGAGGTCTCTTTCAGAGTCGGGCAACGCATTGGTGACTTCACTGGTGAATACCAGACTCCACAGAGACAGTGAATACATGTAGGGTATGCAGAATAGCCGAAGGAACAGCGGCCCATGTGATCCTAGCTAGAGTGTGAAGAACCACAGGGAAAAAAGTCGCATTAGGAGCGAGATCCCTACGAGATATCTGCAAGCGTCTGATGAGACTTATAGACTTCTGAAGGCTGGGCTGGCTAAAGCTGGGCTGGCTAAATTAGCACGCTTTAACTACGTACAAAGGACCAATAATGACCAAACCTAACCTAGGTTACGAAGGATGTAGTACCCGAAGTACGTAGGATGTCGTTTTAATTGAAGAGTACGCCATGATTATAATTCAGGATTTGGCGGATCAGGTACCTAATTACAGTAGAGCAACTACCATCTGACTTCCATGACCCTGTTAACCGGGAACCTGATCAAATTGGATCATTATTACACATTCAGCCGCCTGAATGTGCAGCATCCTTCACGATGTTTTCCCTCACCGTAAGAGCATCGGTTCGTGTCCAATCACTTAATCTACCAACATAACTCAGAAAAAGTCATTGCTACATGGCTGTGCTAGGGATCGACACAGGCTCCTCGAGGTCGAAAACTTAAATTACACACCCCATTCTCTTCAATAACAAACTCCCAAAATTTCATTAAAATCGAAATCATATCCAGGTAAGGCCTTACCTAATTTTTACCTGCCGACCGAGTTAATTAGGCCTCTGAAGCAATAGATCTGAATAAATCTGCGTATTTTTAAATTACCTATCGTAAATTTGTGACTGAAATTATAATAGAGTGCTAAAAGAATTAAAAAGCCCCGGAGGAGAAGGAGCTGCCAACAATAAACTAGATTAAAATGTCATTTAAAACTTGGTCAATTTATATTTTCTACGGAGTAAAAAGTGTTCTTGTAATAAATTTCTTCAGTCTCTTCGGCGAAGTTCTATTCTTTTCGTTAAACTACATTTTATCTTCTGGCTGGATAAATGTATCGAGGTTATCTTCATCTTTCTATGTAAAGCGACTCTGTTTTATACTATACGGTATTAAACAAAGTTGCTTCCCGCCGTCTGTCCCTATGTATGAGTGTACGCTTAGATATTTTAAACTACGCAACGGATTTTCATTCGGTTTTTATCAAAAGATAAAGTGATTTAAGAGGAAGATTTATACGCAAGAAATAAAAGGGTAGGTAGAAGTAATGTAGAAGTAGGGTAGGCAAGTTGTTGGGTAGGTGTAGAATACGAACTGTAAAGTACCTAATAGACAATCTAATCTTCGTTATCGAAACATTAGTTAGGTTACATACGGATGTTTATTTTAAACCAAGGCACTGTCTTCTACGCAAAAACTAATGAGCGGATTTTGATTCGGTTTTGATAGTTTGATAACTTGAAGTCCAGGGTACATCTTTCATCTAATTCGGGTATGTAGAATCAGAGATACAGCTTGAGTTCCCCGTATTACTAGCATTCATACAATACGGAGGTAATTTAAAATTCTATGGTTACGCGGGTAAAGCTAAGAATTGCCAATGTACACATGTGTCACATGACGTTGTTCAATGTGAAATTATATTATTATTGCATGGTGTAAAAAAAAATTCGATCCAACTACAACTACATACCCAGGAGTCAAATCTACATTAGATATTCTTAGGTATACATTACAGCTGGATCCCAGTACCCAGCCGCTAGATCCACAATGGAACTCAGCATAAATCGGAAGCTCTGCAACATTGGCATTTTTATAACAGCGGAAATCTCCAATTTTCCTTGAGACTCCGTAACATTCCATTTATGGAAGTCGGAGAAATTTTTCTGAGTCTCGGAGAAAATAAACTGCAACAACTCGTCTTCCTTTCATAACACAAATAAAATATTCACCCAAAATTACGGTAGTCTATTCAGGGGTTCATCTTTTTATTGTGATAAAACATATTAAACGCGTTGGTACTTTTACTTCTATTTATATTTCCGGATGTTTTTCTTTACCGCTACGTTGGAGTTCGAAGTTGGAACCATGCCAGAGGAATACGCCATCTAGATGGCAAGACATCAGTTTGATACATACATCTGCAAAGTACAAATGAGAATGCCGCAGGATTTATTTCTGTGAAACAAATTGCGCTTTCTGTGACATTGTTGTTGGAGGCATAATATATTCGAAGGTTGTTAAAATAAGGGTAAAGGTGGGTATTGGACGTAGATTTTTTGTTATACTTCATCATGAAGCATGCCACTGGTGGGCATATTATTAAATTATCGGCTCTATACGACCTTTATAAGGTCGGCAGGTGCTCATGGCCCCGGGGCCGTTCTACGCTGCGTATGTGTACGTAGTGTCCGACCGAAGCTTCGGCTTCCACTTCGGCTTTAGCCACCTTCGGCCAAAAAAAACACCTTCGGCTTCGGCCCAAAACCCGGCCGAAACCGAAGGTTTCGCCGAAGGTGGTTTTTATTATTATTGGAAAACATATATTATAGTTAGGTAATTTTTTATAATCTCTAGTACAACTTCTAAAGATAATTTGAATTAAAAAGAAAAAAGCATTGTCTTATGTAGGTAAGTAAGCCCATCTGCATTACTACACGTAACTAACACCTATATAACTAAAAGCACACCTACATTGATTCCCATGGTACTTTCAATATCGCGGCGGCCAGTTTAAAAGGATCCTACTCAGTTTGTGCTGTGAATCACGAGGCGTCTCACAACGCTTGTTTTCTACACACAATAATCTAATTTTCTTTCTTTATACAGTCAGTATAGTATAAGTTCAATATTAGTTTATTATTTATAACACTTTATAGTACTTAAAAGGAGATTGTAAAAATACAATTAAAGTTAATTAATAAGTTTTAAAATCATTTACCTATATTTACGTACGGTACGAGTTTTAGGTAGTTAAATAACATTCAACGTTTCTTTTTCGTTTTGCAAGCAGGTAGCGCGCTAATACCACGTTATTTTATGACTTCCATCTGAAAATTTAAATACATTCTAAAATTCAGCATTCCTTATGACGCCCACAAACACTGCCCATTCACAAACTTCAACACAAACAAGTTAGTTTAAATTGTATTTACATAGTATTAAGTTTAGAATAACATTCATAGAGCGTAATATAATAAGACCACTATACAGGTATTAGCATGACAAAGAAAACCTGCCACAGTCTTCTGTCCCCGTAGACTGTTAGCTCTCAGAGAATACTGCATTGTGACTGGAGGTGACCCACCTTAGCGCCTTTTAAGAAATTCATTAGTTCACGCTACGGTCGAGCTTAGCTGTAAAAAGGCGGTTCATGCGACGAATATTGCATACGGAGTGCTACTTTAGGTGAGCGATTATTTCTTTATTTAAATAAACTTAATGCACTAAAAGTACAATGGCGGACTTTAAGCTAAAAAAGCATTATCTACCAGTCTACCGAGAGAGATAGCAATCGAAAAAGGCATGTGTCCAGAACGTGACCCGAGCATCTAAATATTCGCTGGAACTGCCGAGTCACCGTATAACTGCGTTCCGCGGAAGCTTTAAATTCGCAGCCACCAAATGCTGGAACGACTTGCCGCCGCCACTTCGTGACTTGAAATCATCACACATTTTTCACACGCACGTCAGAGTATTGCTACTAAACTCGCAAAAGAATAATAAGTGATATACCCTTACCACAAGGGTTGCAGGCTGACGGCGCTGGCGTTCGCGAGTTTGTTCCACATTTCTCCTGCACATGTAAGTATATATTTTGTACTTATATGTGTTGCTATGTCCTGTCTTGTTGCGAGTTTTATTGCTTGTTGCTTGCTTTGCTTGTTTGGCTCACCTTAAACATTCACATTGACATTTATTTACATAATTTTTTCTAATCTAGATAACACTTATTACAATTATTTAAACTGTGACATAACCATAATCGCAATATCACATGTATTATATTAGGTACTCACCAGTAAACATTACTTCCTACAATGTAACCGAACTTTACACACTATACACCATACACATTACCCAACAATATTATGGTTTATGTATTAGATGAATATATCTCTATTTATTACACACTTTCGTCCGTACCTCACTCAGCGGGTCCCACTGAAAACCAGCGCTTCGGTTCGCACCGGGACTAAATGCTGAGTGAGGTCCCTTTTACACATGCATTACACCATTAACACACACCACTTATCTTCTACCATACGCATCGACACTGTGCTAGCTTTCATTTGCTTCTGCTTTTATGTGCTTTTTTGTTAATTATTATGTACTTTTTCTTTTCTTCTGTGTTACAAAATGTCGTGTTTTCCAAATTTTTGTGTTGTGGTGTTTCTGTTTGTGTCAATAAATATTTATTATTATTATTATTACATAAGCTTATTCATATTATTATTATTATTATTCATTTATTATTATTATTATTACATAAGCTTCATTCATCATAAGCGTATTGCCGTGTGGTGTCCGGCAGAGTAGAATAGCACCAACCCTTTACACTCATGGGTGTCGTACAAGGCGACTAATGTTATCGAGGCCAAAAATCAAGAGTCTCCGTAGTCTGGAAATTGGGCAGCAGCATTTTCCATTGTTATATTTAAACACTGCGATCTCCAACCCGCCTGCCAAGCGTGGAGATTATGGCAATAACCTCCCCATTCGTAGGAGAGGCCCAAAGTCCTGCAGTGGACCGTTACGGGCTGTGATGATGAAGCTTATTCAACTACAATCAATCAGACATTTATAATATACTAATAGTTAAAAGTAGGAATATAATTTTTGAAAATTATTTAGGTACTGCGACACCTCGATTACGACATTATTTTCGGTAAGTACAGTGGACAATTTTTACGACATGGTAGGACATAGCGGTAGGGTGGACATTACGATACGGTGGACACTTTGATAGAGTGGACTTGGTAGGGTGGACAGTTCTGTAGAGTGGCCGTGTCGGTAGAGTGGACTTTTTAAAGTGGACGTTGTAATACAGTGGACAATTTCGTGCAGTGGACATTTTGACACAGAGGACTATGTGAACCTAAAGGAAAATGTCACTGAAAATGATTCAAGATGGTTAGGGTTGCTAAGACATTTGGCTTTTTTGTGAAATTTTTAACCGAGATTTGTCCGCCACGTTACTATATTAATGACATATTTTCATAGAAAACTGTTATAAACCTCTTCCATAAACTTCCAACCCTGCAAACGAAGAAATCCAACATTTGCATCCTATACACACATCCTCACCGATCGAGCTATCAGATTGCGCCTCAATCTAATAATACAATCAGATTTCGCTTGCCTTCATTGGCTCACCAAGAGCGCCACAATTTCCAGGTCGATGCACATCCCAAATCACGTTTTAGCGGCCCCTCAATCGGCGGCCCTGCGCTCAGTCCGCAGTATTTGCATATGAAAGCGGGCCGCGTCAGTACCCCCATTCAGCACGCCTGTCTATCGCATTATAGGCAGGCGTGAAAATGCCTGTTTTATTTCTATACGGGAGCCCCTTGGAGGAAGTACTTGCCATCGCCAAATCGGAGCACCACCTCACGTAGACGTACGGCGATAAAACAGCCCCTTTTGGTACGGGAAACAATGACCTGACGCGCGAATGATAAGATATTCGAATATAAACAAGCTAACACAATAGGTACCTAAATTTTGTGCAAGGAAAGGTTTGTACGTAACGTAGTCGCCTAGACTCGAACGGTTTTCAACTTTGATTTCCGGCTTGAAAAGATCAATATCTTGATTTTCCCTATTTTTAAATTATACCCTTTCAGTGTTGTCAACGGGATTTAAAAAAAAATGAATTTTTCATGCCAAAAATCAAAATTGAAAACTGAATTGAAAAAAAACGATTTAAAAATAGAGCCCCAGGGTTTTTGAACTGCTCGCATGCACGCGAGCTCTTGCCTTCTAATGCCTGTCTTTTATATCGATAGCAACATATGTCTCTTTCACATCCGTGGTAAGTTTCTAGCAACTTACACCGAGTGTGAAAGAGACAGGTAGCGCACGCGAGCGCTCGTGTGGATGCGAGCGGTTCAAAAATGGGGCCCCTGGCTTTTATTGCACAAAAACTAGTATTAGGAAGTCTACATGTTTGTTTGAAGCTTTGTCTGTCAATCACCCCCTGGCCAGGTGACCCGACTACTTTGACCTACTGATTGGACGACATGAACTTATTCCTGTTTGTTCGATCACACAAGTATACCTACTTGCGTTTGCCAGACGTAGTTCCCGGAACGCCACGTATTTTTGGCATAATTTTTGAAATCCCGCCGGGACAGACTGTGTTCCGTATTTTCTCAAAACAATTTTGGACAAAAAAGATTACCTTAATTTGACAAAGAACGCGTGAATTAGGTACTGTTTTTATTTCAATTTCTTAATATGTAAAATCAATCAAAGACTTCTTTAAAAGAGAATTAGTAATTACATAAAATTTTAATGTGTATTCATTTAAAAGAGATAAAAATAATAACTTGTTTTTAATTTTCCCGGGGAAAATTCCCGCCTTATCCATTCCTGCCACCGAGCAACAAGGCTTGCATTGTTCTGTTCCGGTTTGAAGGATAAGGTAGCCAGCGAAAATACAGGCATAAGGCATTTCTCTTAGTCCTCACAATGACAACGCACCTCCGATTATACATTTTTGTTACCTACTACCTAAATTTATGAATCGTAGATGTTATGGACGACAGTTATCACTAACCAGGTGGACAGTCTGCTCATTTGTCACTGAGTAGAATAATAAAAAAAAATCCTAGCACGGTTTTCAGGCGGTTGGAGATCGCAGTGTTAAAACCAACAGACTCCAATCATACTTCAAAGGCGCTTCGTCAATCAAACGACGAACAGCCCATTGTAGGGTCCGAATTACATAAAAATTTATATGAAACACTTTCCCCATCCATTACAGCTGATTGAAAAGAACAATGGCGAGACGAGATGAGGTAAAACGTGTCAGGAAACCGAACGTTCGATACTACAGCTACCTGCTGCATGTTCCAAATCCATTTCGCTGGACCGTACGCCCTGTGGACAGGGCTGCATTAAGGGGATTACCTGTGCTCACTTTGTCATCGTCGGGCCGTACTGACGCGATTATCCGAACAGGTTCTGACACAATTTGACGCCGGTGGCTATGTGGCATTACGTAATCAATGCCGTTTAGAATTCACTGGTTATTATGAAAGGCCTTTTTGAAGTCGCAGCGGAGAGATAGCATGAAAAATCGCACGTCATTTTAGAACAAACTAACGATCTGTTCCGGCTTCGCACGGGTAACCTTAACAAATTATACATCTAAACCTTCCTCATGAATCACTGTGTCTATTGGTGTTACTCGCATGAAAATCCGTTAAGTAGTTTTTGAGTATATCTCAAACAGACAGACATCCGCGACGTGGGACTTTTATTTTATAATGTGTAGTGATAGAAGTAGGTACTTTACTTAGTTGCGTTCAGGGAATAAAATTCAGGCAGTAGGGCACCTGAGTGCAGCTGCGTTGCAGGTAAAAGGGTGTTCAATTCAAGGGGGGCAATTCCGGGCCGGTTTTTGTAAGTACAAATAATAATAATAACATAATTTTCTTTATTTCTCCTTACACAAAATTGATTGTATTAATTTTATTAATCGACCTCTGTACAGAGTAGTATTGGTATTGCCAGATGTGCCATGACTCAATTGACACTCTTATTTTTCTTTCTCTTATTCTTATTTATTCTTAGGTTATTAAAACCAAATACCTCCCTGACCCAATATGGACCAAGTGAAGCCATAATGGGGAACCTCTACGCTCGCGTATGCCTACGCCACGGTTACACGAGTTGGGCACAAACCTGGTAAAGCCCTTGCACACTAGCCAAATAATGAACTATATATTTTTAAAAAACAACATACAAAAATAATAAACAAAATAAATATGAAAAATTGTGTTATTGTTTAGTGCCCCTTTTTTTTCTTTTATCAGCCAGGCATGGCTGTGCCTGCCAAACAACTTATTGATTCTGGCCTTCAAAATATGTGCAATTACGATAAAGTTGTATTTCATCCGGTGTGGATGCCCAAAAGGCTGGCCGAGTTGCCCTACTTACCTAAGTAGAGACCAGCCTTTTATTCCAACTCCCTACCACACCAAAGCTTCATTCTAACTAGTGCACTACATCCTGTCGTGTGGTAACAATGAATACCTTAGAACGTATAAATAAATGAATAAATGTGCTTGGACAATTCACCCAGCGCCATCAACCCCAAAATAGGCAAAGCTTGTGTTATGGGTACTATAGATAACTGATAAACTATTTGTATACTTTTAAAGACCAACTTATGATTTATATTATAACACCCAGACCCGTAATTCAATTACTGCTCAGCCGGGAATCGAACCCGGGACCGCAGCAAACCTCAGATGTTAACCAACTGAACCACTCAAGGGCCTAATTCTCGCGCTGTGACATCTCGAAATCGACACTTTTTCTAGCCACATATGATTATCATTATTAATAATAACTTTGAAATATTTTCTCAACCATCATCAACAATCGTATATTGTCGAAGATCAATTTCAGTGACGTTTTAATAGTTTTTTAGCTAGAAATAATGACGAATTTGACATGTCACAGCGCGAGAATCGCCTTCCGGGCTATTGGCTATATCAGTGGACCACTAAATTTACCATAAAAAAATCATACACTTCTCTAATTTGGTATACTCTAATATAGTATAGAATTAAGTCAAATTTAGTTATCAACGAGTTAGACAATAGCAGGTCGCCAATGTACCTTCAAGAACGTACGTAACGTCAATCCTTTATCCGCCGATCTCGTGTATAAGAACCTTAACACCGGCTGTATTGAGGGTAGCCGGCATGTTATTAATTTAGCAGATATTGACTGGCACCCCGGCCTAATATGTGGACTATTACCGCCGCGTTTTATCGATGAACGTTCGTACGAACACGGTTCGTGCCCGGTGAATTGGCAGTATCCTGGGTCTTTCGATGTACGGTGTTGTAGGTTGGGTAGAGTGAATGTAGATATAGGTGTTGGTCGATCTGGATGGGTGACACCACTACTTTTTTGCGTGGGCGACTCCCATTGCGATTTACGGCCAGTTTCTCGTACGTTAATCTATTCTTAATCATCAATTAAAATTCGCCATCCTTAACTGTAGGGAGTTATAGACAGAGACGGAAAGAGTTTTGATTGATGATTAACATTGACAAGCGTCTTGGGTTCGTGTAATTTCTTATTTTCCACAAAAAGCTAATTAGCATTACCCTTAGTTTAATTATTCGATATTATTGTTTAACATAGCCGTGTGGTGTCCGGCAGAGTAGAATAGCACCAAGCCCTTACACTCGTGGGTGTCGTACAAGGCGACTAACAGGCTAAAGATAAAGAGTCTCCGTAGGCCGAAAATTGGGCAGCAGCATTTCCCATTTTTATATTAATAGCAATGCAATCTCCAACTCGCCTGCCAAGCGTGGAGATTATGGCAATCAACCTCCCCTTTCGTGGGAGAGGCCCTAAGTCCTGCAGTGGACTGTGATGGGCTGTGATGATGATGATTGTTTAACTACTACGCTTAACTAAGAAAAGTACATAAATACTTCAATGCTTTAAATTAACTGTTGTTAACTGATATAAACATGGTAGAAAAAAGGATAGAAGAACATAGTCGATAACTTACCTCGATAGACCTCTCTCTAATTCGCTGAAAATAGCACAAATTGCTCGCGTATACCGGCTGGCTTCCTTCTAGCTTCCATATCCAACTGACAAATTTAAATTTCCGTGTACACCTGGATCTCGAAATTGGCATGCCATTGGCATACGCCTTCAGAATATAGTATGTACTGAGTATAACACAGTTCACGCTAGAGACGCAGTGGTGTTCCAAAGTAACGATATCTCAATTCGGCATCTTAAACTAATTACGTGTCTGAAGAAGACCAATATTAGAAAGAGAAATCACTTCCCGTATCGAGTTTATCCGCAGCAGATATCTTATTTTTGAGGTGATTTCCAAAGCGAAATAAGAGAGTAACTCATTAAATTCTGCTCCATACCAGTCCACTGTTAATAAATAAAATAAAGCTCTATTTCGGCTTCTAAAACCGATTACAATATTCGGTATCTGGAATCTCTTTTTAAGCTTGGATTTGCTTGTATTAAGAGATTCCGCTCTTCAATAACCAAAAATAATAACTGTTATCAATTACTATATGTGAATAATATAAAGATCCGGTACTGTGGATTACAACAGTAGACTTGAGTCTACTCGACATTTGTGATTGGAAAGCGAGTTGCAGACATTAGTCGCCTCGTACGACACTCGTGATCATCATCATTAACATCATCATCTTAGCGTCTATCCCGGCTTATGACAGGTGTCGCTTTCTGACTTTTTTTTATTCACTTCGCCTCCTCTTCAGCATCCTCACGTCGTATGCGATTGGCTCTCGCATACGACTTAGCGATGTCAATCCAGCGCTTCCTGGGTCTCCCGCGGGATCTCTTTCCTGATACCGGCAGGTATAGACACTTGTTTCTAACTTATTCCTGGGGCTTGCACGTCGCCGACCGTTGATCCTCCACGGGTGACCACGGGTGGACCCCACCCGTGATCGTTCACTCAGCCAAAATCGCTTAATTTAATAGTATTTCGATAGAAGGAGCTTATGTACAAGAGTATAATTAGGCACGTTATTGTCTACGGCTGCGAGACTAGACTGGAGCTGACAAAGCACGTCCGCGAACTTCACAACAACGAAATTAAAATGGTGCGGTGAATGTGCGAGAACATCATTCGATTGAATCGGTAACGAATTTATCCGTGGCGGCGGATTTTATTGCGGATTTGATTGAAGAGACTCGCTTGTGCTGATTTGGGCGTGTTCTTTGTAAGCTCAGAGAAACGTGGGAAATAAATACTTAAACCTGCCGGTATCAGGTAAGGGAGGTCTAGGATGAGATGGATTTGACATAATTGAGTCACCCTACGACGTGAGGATGCTGAAGACAGGGCGAAGTAGAGGAGGAAAAGCCAGGACAGACGCTGAGATTGATTTCGACAGAAAGATAACTTCAGCTTATAACTTTCGGAAAGCCATGTATGGCCAGCACTTACCACCAGGTGAGATGGCGGTCAAATGCCTGGCTAGTCTAATTATAAAAAAGCTACTGAAATAAGAATATTTTCTCTTTGTAGGTAGCCCCAAAGCGTGCTTGGGAGACAATCTCCGACGACACTGGAACATAACAAACTATAGTTAGTTTGTAAATCTGTTCTGTTTGTCCCTATCGCAAAATTCTCCCGCGTACACGACGACAGCAAAATTAGGCCCGCCAAACTTGGCCACTTTTTCATCCTTTTCTCGCTCTGAAAACGCGAAAAAAAGATAAATCGGGGCCGCAGTCAAAAATTGTTAGATTGATAGCCAACTGAGCTTACAACGCGTACCAGTATGAATAATAGGTGCGAATATTTGTGAGAAACAAAAAAATTGGCCCGCCGAAGGCGAGAGTTGATCAAAAGTTTGAAACGAAGCCTCGAGTTTGGAATTCTCGAATACAGTGCGTGTGAAAAACTTTTATACGTATATAAGGGTGTATATAAGGGTGTACTATGGGTTGTGATGGGGATTGGTTATTGGAAAAGTATATGTAAAATACGGAACTAGAGGTAGGGACTTATGTTATCTACTTCTTTCTATAAGTGTTTTATAAATGAACCCGGTGGACCCGGTGTGACTTCGTTCGTGTGGCGTCCTACCCCTACATACACCTACTTTACCCCGATCTACCCTATATTAAACCTTCCTCTTGCATCTATTGTTGAAAACCGCATTGAAATCCGTTGCGTAGTTAAAAAAATCTAAGCGAACATAGAAACTGCATAAAAGTGACAGACGGCGGAAAGCGACTTCGTTTTATACTATATATAGATATATTATACCAATAAATAGTTACTGTAACACTAGGGGATCTAGGGACTTTAAATAAAAACTGGTATTTGCTTCATTGAAGTTATATTCGTGAAAGTATACTGAAGAATGCTATAAAATACAAAAGACACCTTACATCTAATTCAAATGAAACCCATTTGAATTCCTACTTAGCCAGTGCTATGTGTGCTTATAGACACAGGCTAAAGACCTACGTCCTGCTTGCTCCGAACTATCTAAGCCTACCGACCTTCTTCCTACATGTTTCAACCTACTTAACTGATTAAAGCCCCGGCTGCCAATTTGGGAGCAGCAACCTCACCCGGAAGCCTACTTAACCTGAAGCCCATCCAGACATGAGGCCTCCGAACGCCTAGCTGTCTCGGAAACCGTAATAACCTAGGGCCTGCCCGAGCACACATGCTACAGTACACACACATTACGAAATTCAGTACCTACGATAAAATCTAGAATGTTCTTAATCAAGTAAGACTCTTTTTCTTGCAATTCGAGAGCTTTCTAACCGAGATAGATATTTTAAAATCGATATAATGGTTCACCGGTGACCGTTATCTTACCGAATATTTACTACTCAATATAATAATAATTAACAAATATTTATATTTTCGTTTTGTTATAAGTATCATGTCTAATCTTGCGGTAAAAATCTGGGCACCTACTCGTAACTTTAGCTCCAACATTCTCACGCTTTTCACACGCAAATACGCGTTACAAACTTTTAGGTGAGCCTTGGAAACTTTATATTGAAAGTAATCCCTACGTGTTGGCTTAAGAGCCTGTACAAACGTACCTACATGATTTCTACACGATTTGTAGCAATATCATGCAATTTTAGTTTCTATACTAATGACAGGAAGCTTATTTTATTATTTGTAAACAAACGTGCAGTGTCCGCAGTGTCACCGCACAGCAATCGCCGTCGTGTGCGTGCCAATACGCCAGACTGTACGTTTTGTGTCCGGTTGCTATGCGGTGGCTACGCGTGCACGTAGTGTACGCGTTTGCTATCCGGTTTGCAAGCATTGACGTATAAACGGGCCCTCAAGAAGTTGTGAAACCAATCAACCTTTCTTGAAAAACCTTTCCCACCGAATAACTACTTCTATTTACGGGAGACGTGGTCCATCTAGCTAGGACCTTTGCAGGCCACGGGCAGTAAAGTTTTCTGTTGATTATTTTGAAAGCGATCTCCAACCCGCGTGCCTAGCGTGGAGGTTATAGACTGTGAGGGCACCGTAGGTAATCCTACGTCATCGAGTACAAGAATGATTCCACTTTGTAGCAATAGTAGAGGTTTAGGAGATCCACAAAACGTTGATTGTGTGGGTTCTAGAAGTAAATAAACCGGTCGGCTTCACATCCTCTTGGCAGTTTCGTTTTTCATCCACATTATGGTCACCAAAAAAGAAAAATGACCTGTTACGGTCTATTAGGACAACACCCTCCACTAATACTGAAGCCCTTCTACAATTTTTTGTACTACTAAAGTGGTAATCTCTCCATGAAATAAAATGTAGAGGAGGATCAAAGAGGCTGTTGAATTGAATATTAATAGAGTATTACGGTCCAGCAAGGAACACGTGTCCACTCCTAAATAGAACGTGCTCCTCAGATATGTCATTACAAATCCCATAGGAACAAGACACGAGTACCAACCTCCCACCACAGATATCGATGTTAGACATAATATAGATTTATTTGCTCCCCGCCCAATAGCGGGCTATCCTGTGACAATTCACAGCTTGTTTCTATACATAGTTTAGAACAAAGTCCCTTCCAGCCGTCTGTCCCTATGTATCTATGTATATATCTACGTATACTTAGATCTTTTAAACTACACAACGGATTTTTATGCGGTTCTTTAAAGGATAAAGTGATTCAAGAGGAAGATTTATAAGCAAGAAAAACAGGGTAGGTAGGGGTAAAATACGTGTACGCTTAATAAATGGGATTAGAAATTATATTGGCAACTCTCAAGGCTAATCCCGCACCTTCCCAGCAAGCCATATACTAGGATTCCTAGTATAGTACACTAGGATTCCAGGCAAGCAATTCCCTAAGCCGGCGTTCCACTGCCGTGTTATCGGGATACGGATACCAGTGATACGGTCACGTACTCGGCACTGCAGATGTATGCTAGGTGTCGTGCAAGATATGGAAGTCTTAGAGAATAACACGTTTTTTATCAAATATTAAGGCTGATTTCTTCGTTGGTCACATCTTATCCGAGTTTTTAAAAATACAGTCCGTCTAGTTTACGTTACAATGGCGACAGCTTCTAGATACGAAACACTTCTTATGAATGTAAAATATGTAGATACATCCATTTAAATTTTTTCGGTTACGAAACTCGGGCTATAGAAAGCTCGGACAAAACTTGGCTATGTAGTCCATAAAGTGTCATAGACATAATAGATGTTACTGTGTGGAATAGAGTGGCCAGACCCCGATTGTGACTATTTTATATTTATTTTATCAACCCCCGACGAAAAAAGAGCGGTGTCATTAGTTTGACGTGTGTATCTGTGGCATGTGTATCGGTCTGTGGCTCCCGAACGGATGGACCGATTTAAATGCCGTTTTCTCTATGTGATAACCAGTTTAATCGACATGGTTCTTAGCGTTGTATTCATATTTGAATATATGTAAACATGGTATGGTATGGTTATAGGTATGATTTTTAGTAATAAACATGAACCTTGGTCGACTCGTCCCCCCGTAAAAATTCGAGCGGGTCGAGAGTCAACTAACAGATCTCGGGCGATGCTCAACTTTACTTTACTAATTATTGTACTTAATTCAATGCAGTGTCTATGAAGTGAAGTGAAGTGTTTTGCGGTAAAACGACATTCTAAATTAAGTTATTTTCTATATTTTAGTGATGAATTTTAAGTGATATTTTTTTCTTTTTTTTTTTATTCTACGTATTAGCAAACGAGCAGACAGCCCACCTGATGGTAAGCGGTAACTTTCGCCCATAACATTTACGATTCATGCTTTTAGGTTGCCGGCAACAAAAATGCAGAACCGCAGGTGCATTGTCACTGTGAGTACTAAGATGAAATCCCTGTTACTTGTAATTGCGCTCGCTACCTTATCCTTTAAACGGCATATCTTTATGTTATATCTTCTATGATAATAAATATGTTTAAACGTACTTCCTTGTACTACGTTGTGAGAGTTCTTGACTATCGAGGCTGTCTCTGTGAGTCAGTATACCCAACAACAAGCTGCAATCCACCTCTTTTCCCTCAAAACATATTCCATAACCCAAATCGGCAACAGCTGGCTTACTTCGGCTTTTCCAGAACATACACACATCGCAACTCGCAGAGCCTTTCTGCAGCTGTAAACTTTATCAAAAACATGTTCTGAGACTTTGCGGAGGCGCAAGGTTCACGAAACAATTTTCTTGGGAATTCTTGAAGTAAGCCAAGGTGGCGTGTTGGCTTTAGGTTCCATATTAATATATCTATCACAGATCTATCAGAATGTTAGTTTATCAGAAGCACAATAACTATAGTTAGCGATTTGTCTCATGGAATTGTTGTGACTGATAGAGCATTCGAAAGGGAAAAGTTGTTAGTATCTAGCAGTGTTCCAGTAGGTGAAATATTTTGTCAGAGGACTCCACTGAAATGGATTTTCGTCGGTCTGTATTATCTCAATCTCAGTCACTATTTACGATAAATGTAAATATTGTTGGCATTTACTTATTGCCTAAAGGTGCGTCCCTCAGATCCTTTGGTGGAACACAGATCTCGCTGCAAGTTCATTATTCAATTACGTCACTTCATCAGGTGGGAGGACCCTGTCAAGCCTGAGGAGTCCGCCTGGGTGAGTACCACCGCGTTATCTATTTCTGCCGCCAAGCAACAATGCGTGCGTTGTTGTGTCCCGATTTAAGGGATAAGGTAGCCAGCGCTATTACAGGCATCAGGCATTTTATCTTAGTCCTCACAGCCACAACGCACCTGCGTTCTACATTGTTGCCCGCAACAAATCGTAGATGTTATGGGCGACAGTTACCACTTACCATCAGGTGGGCTGTCTGCTCGCTTGTAACTTCGTAGTTTACAAAATGCTACAACGGCGCATACGTCTGGAGTAACTCTGATCACTAACCTACAAGTAAGCACGAATAACATCTCTGAACTGTAGGCTAATTACGTAACTGTGTTACTAATAATTATTTGATTTCAATTATTGAAATTTTTACTTTTACAATTACGTATAATCAATTTCATTGATTCAGTTGGTAACAAAGTTCCATTGCCATGAACTGAAACTATTAAATCAATCATACGTAACCGCAAAAGTATCAATTTCAATCATTGAAATCAGAAAAATGTTAGCAACAGTGTTACGTAACCCTACTGTTCCGCCCTACACTCCAAAATCTTCACGCACAAGTTCGGACAGCAATAACTTGACAACACCCAATTGGGCACATTACCACCCGACAGATGTCCCACGATTTACCCCCTCCCTCTCTCTCGTTATAAACATAGCACGCTTAATTTCAGACCACAGCTTATATTACGCCCGTAATATTAACTTAGTTGCTTAACTTCGCCTTCTCTGTAGTCAAAGGAACTTGCGTCAATTACTTTGAGATACAGTCGCGTTACACGTGTGCAGTGTATTAGTTCGGTTCACGCGTCGGAAACGGTGTTTATCTTAATGGACTTTCCCGTTGTTATTAATACAATATAGGTAGCTGTAGGTCCTTATAAAAGCACGATAATAAAAAAAGATCATCTTGACGTTAATGTCCCGGTTATGTTTCGCGCATGAGAACGGGGCATACCCCGTCCCCCGTTAAACATGATCCAGGATTTGGCAGATCAGATAATTACAGTGGAGCGACTGCCAGCTGACCTCCGCTACCACGGAAACCTGTGCAGATTGGATCATGGATACACATTCAGTCGCCTGAATGTGCGGGTTTCATCACGATGTTTTCCCGCACCGTAAGAGCATCGATTAGCATTCAACTAATGTACATAACTCAGAGAAGAGTTCTTGGTACATGGCCGCAGTTCGATTCGAACCCGGTACCTCTCGCTTACGAGTCGGATACCTTAACCACTCGGCCACCGACGCTCCGATAAACGCTCCGCTCTTAAAAGGCACAATAATTATAAAGTGAATAGTAACCCGGTTATACTCCTCAACTAGACGAACCTAGCGCTTTCACTTACCGACTTCGTAAGAACCTTTTCACCTCTTTCTTGAAGAACTCCATGTTGTACTCAGCAGAGAAAATCTCTCCAGATAGTTCATTCCACAACCTTAGTGTGCGTGGGGAAACTTCCTTTGGTTCACAGTTCGCGACCAATTTGGTTCCAAGGTGTGAAGACGAACTCTCTGTCGGTGGCAAGCGGTGCGATGATAGAATATAGCTGTAGGCATCATGTCAAACAGTTCTCGAGAACAAACACCGTTGTACAAGCGGTAGAACACACAAAGGGAGGCGAAATCCCTCCGCTGACTCAGCGGTTCAATACCACTTTTGAGCATGGTATTGTCGACAATTCTCACAGCGCGCTTTTGGTGTAAGTATTGTATTGTATAGTAACACGACCATAAAATTTCTTTATCATCCTTTGAAGTTCAGTAGCCATCGAAAAGGGAGAACGCCAATTTTCCCTTGCAATTGTATTCTGACAGTCAACAATCTGAACTTTGGTTAAAAGGGGAATCGTGTCAAAACTTACTGCGCTTTATGAGCTCACTGTACCTACGATGCTTGGATATAGTAAAAAGAGTCTTGTACGAGTCGGAGCTTCCCAGTAATTACAAAAAACCTAATATAAAATAAAAATAAAAAATAACCTTATAATCTGCACATCGGCTAGTTCGTTTTCGTAAAGCGTCGTCTCTGTCGCACGCGTGTAAGTGAATACGAAGTCGAAAGCAGCCGAAACTAGCCGACGTGCATTATTTATGGTCGATTTTCGTATTTTCATTATATGATTGAGAAACTCAGTTTGTTTGCCTTCCAATTTAAGGGAGGATACCCCTTGGTAGAGAATATCAGGGTGAGAGAAAGAGGGGACGGAGGATAGGAGAAATTGGAGGATAATTCTGATGTTATCCAACAATTACTATTATTTTTAACGACGTGCCCTTTCATTCACCTTAATAAGTTAATTATACATCTAAGATACTCATGAATCACTCCATCTATTAGTAAAAACCATATGAAAATCCGTTCAGTAGTTTTTGAGTTTATCGCGAACAGACAGACAGACGCGGCATGGGACTTTGTTGTATAATATGTAGTGATTTAATTATAATTGAACCAAATCAAAGTAAATTAAAGTAATTATCTAGACCTAAAGTTAGTTTGTTCAGAATTACGTGCAATAGTTACTCCCAGTACCTAGATATAATTGTTCTCGAGGGAATCACAACATTGTCACGTCTACGACTTAATCACGCACGTCAATTTACTGTCGGCTAATTACGTAACGCTGTTACCAACAATTCTTTAATTTCAATTATTGACATTGTTACTTTTACGATTCCGTATCATCCATTTCATAAGTTCAGTTGCTAACAAAGGTTCATTGCAATAAACTGTAACAATTAAATCGATCATACGTAATTGCAAAAGTAACAATTTCAATAATTGAAATAATCCTACATATCTCTACCAACTTAGCACTGTGAGTCACTGCTGAAAACATGACATCACAGACCTAAGAGCCACACCTTTGTATTTCCAAGATTCTATCGTCGTTGCTTGGAAAGCGGTTGGAAGTGATCTAGGCACCCACAACTGATCGATGTATCATCACTATTTCTCAACTAATAGCAAATCATACTTGGGCAGTACAGTATAATCAGATCGCCACATTAAGAATCCCCGAGCGGCGTTTTGTAACAAGTATAAAATAATATCTAAGGCGCCATTTAAGAATCAGTAGGAAACTCCCACAGGCCGGGATAGACGTTAAGAAGATTATGATCTCAGGTGCCATTTTGTAGAAAATATTTTATCTACAATCGGGCTAAAAATAAAACCATTATAAGTTTTTAACCGCTCTAAAATCCCCGTTGTCCCCCATTCGGGGGACAACGGGAATGATCCCCGCTTTATACTATACGTAGGTACGTTTTATTGTTATACGGCAGACACCACATTCTCATGATTGCCGCCTCCTATGACCATCAGCAACACAGGGACGCCAATGCGATGCCCGCTGAGACTTTGACATGTAAATAAATAAATGCTTGGACAATTCACACAGCGCCATCTAGCCTCAAAATAAGCAAAACTTGTGTTATGGGTGCCAGAGAGCTGATGTACTACTTATATATTTAAAATACACACTTATTATAGGTACATAATATATAACACCCAGACCCGTAACAGAAATAAAAATTCATCATTTATATTTCTGCCTGTACGGGAATCGGCACGTAAACCAACTGAACCACCCAGGTCGTCAGGTATACATAGGTAGAGGGTTGCCTACCTCTAATGAGATCTCTAATATACCTCTTGAAGGATACCATGTTATAGCGTAAAGGAATGTAAAGAAAGCTAATATTGCTATGCGCGTCAATAGAGATGCTAGCACATCTTATACTGGTTTTGAGTAGGTTCGGACTAGCGAGAGATCTACGTAGTGTGGATGAGTACCCAAGCTGCGGTGGGAGGTGCTTATAACTTGATACTGTGTGTAAGTAAACCAGGTAAATAATTTTGTAAAGGTTCCGAAGTCTCAGTGACTGTAAGATGAGACACAATTATTATTTACGTCCAATGCTTACTTAACAACCAGATTTACTTATCAAATTGAATAAATAATCCTTCAACTCTATCGAATCACGTAGGTAGGTAGGGGATTCATGATTATTGTCACGTACGAAATAAATCCAAATCTATGTTACGCATGTCTGAACTCTGAAATCACCTGTGGATTTATGAGACACACGCATACACATAAATTACACATACATAAACACACACACACACACATAAATGATTGAAAATCTAGTAATTTTTGAAATTTTATAATACAAGTCATCATTATCATATCAGCCGAAGGGCGCCTACTGCTGGGCATAGGCCTCCCCCAGAGATCTCCACAAAAACCGGTCCTGTGCCTTCCGCATCCAGCTGGTACCTGCGATCTTTACCAGGTCGCCGGTCCACCTTGTGGGAGGTCTACCTACGCTGCATCTTCCGGTACGTGGTCGCCACTCAAGACCTTTACTGCCCCATCAGCCATCTGTTCTTCGAGCTATGTGCCCTGCCCATTGCCACTTTAGCCTGTCAATCGTTAGGGCTATGTCGCTGAACTTGGTTCGCTTGCGAATCTTCTCATTTCTGATTCTATCGCGCAACGAGACAGTTAGCTTGGGTAACAGTAAGCTTTCTTATAAGGAGCGGCCATGTCTCTGTTCCGCAGACTAGCAACACACATTGGTCAAAGACCTTCGTCGTGAGACACTATGATATGAAGACGAAATAATATGGCGTAGCTTCCCGAACGCGTTGAAAGATCTAGGCGTTTTGGATTTGGATGGGCCGGAGCGTAGACTTCGTCAATCTCCATTTAAATTCAATGTGCTTAAAACCAAGCGGTGATCACAAAGTGCAAAAAGGTTGTTTAATTTTACTAGTCGGATCAACCATCGCCTCACATTGTATAGATATATTATAAAAAGGCATATAACGTGCGACATGCGCTACATGACTGCGTTACAAAAAGCCATCAAGTCATAAAACTGACATGCAATGCCAGCGAAAGCGATCGCGAAAGTGTACTTTTATGATACGAGTACAATTTATGCTTAGTACAGTATTGTTTGGGGCCAGTGATATAGGTAAAATATGTTGTCGAAAAGCGATGATAAGTAGGGATGGGCCGAATATTCGATTTATATTCGAAATTACACGCATGAGGCATTTCATCTCAATTCTCACAATGACAACGTATCTGCGTTTCTGCGTTTTTGTTGCCTGCAACCTAAATGTATGAATTGTAGGATTATGGGCGACAGTTACCACTTACCATCAGGTGGGCTGTCTGCTCGTTTGTCACTGAGAAGCATAAAAAAATAGTTTATTTATATAGAATAGAATAGAATAGCATATCGTTTATTTCATACTTCATGCACACACAGACAACTTAAACTTAGAAGCTATATAAGTACAAGCATTGTAAAGACGTAGTTTTTTTGTTTTTTTTTTAATAATAAAAAATTTGCAATTAATTAATCATATAGCTTTGCATATACGAGTATTCTCTAAATGAATAGTGACACTCTGGCTCTGCTGCATGCGACAATCTCTAATTATTGTTTTCCATAGACACAACTATTCTTTGCGTATCTACTCCAGCGTCCGTTTTCCATACATCTCTTATTTGCGTATTTAAGCAACCGTTTTCAATACAACTTTTCTTTTGTTTTGTCATCCATACATATTTTCTGTGCATTCATCTTATTTGTGGATCTTTGAATCGCCTGCCCTTAATATATCTTGCGCCTTTAGCACATCTTATCTGAAAAGAGAACCCCTTGGCTCTTTTGACGTGCCTTTTTTTCAAATTTCCATACCCTTCTATAGCGTACCGGTCTTTGCAACACCCTATATACCTATATATACTTACTCACCGTCAGACACGATTATGAAGCCCTTGTCGACATCAAACTTATTCACAGGGTGATCAATCATGGTGTTTCTAAACGTGACTCGTCTTTTCAAGCCCCTCTTGAGGTTAACGTTTACTGTCCGACGGATATTGTGTCTTAAGACGCGTCTGTAGGGATCAAATTCCGTTGATGACATAGTATTGTGGCTGGTGACGTTTACCCCGCATATACTGGTGTTTCTGCAGCCTAATTTCTATTCTCCCTCAAGAACATCACTCACGATTTGTACTCGAAAGATTTTCTGTGTTGTACATGAAAAAAGGATGGAGCAAGTCGGTCCATAGTCTCTGCCTACCCCATCTGTGCGGCAGAGGTGTGAGCTTTATGTGCGTATCTATGTATATAGAATACAGCTACAATGCACACGTCCTTGTGACATCCGTATTGACTGGCTCATTTCCCTCTTTACCTCACTATCAGTCACTACAGTTTTCCCGTAACATTTGTATACACAAATGTGTTTGTATGTAAAATTGTATTTCTTAAGATGTCTAAAGAAGGAATGGGTGTCATAATCGTTCGCGATTCGACTAACATATTTATCCGTAGGTGACCTATTAGTAGGTCCTGTTCACAAAATAGGTACGTATCGTTTCTTGCTCCATACTTTTTTCATGAAATGAATGACGGCAATATTTTAAAGTCCCCTAATTCGGATCACTTCTACTTCATGTAACTAATTAATGAATTGTTGTTGACAGGATGCAGCATCATAATCATCATCATCGCAGCTCATAACAGTCCACTGCATGATTTAGGGCATCTCCCATGAGAGGGGTTGGGAGATCGCAGTGATGCAAATATAAAAATAAAAATTTCCAGCCTACGGAGACTCTAGCTAGATCTTTTGCCTCAAAAAAGTAAGTGGCCTTGTACAACACCACGAGTGTAAGAGGTTGGTGCTTTTTAGAGGTTTATTTTTAAAAATCTTATAGATTCGAAACCGAACCTACCCGATAAAATCCGAAATAATTTCATATCCACCTCTGTAACGGACACTTATAAAATATGACTCAGTTCTCCGTAGCCGTAGATATATTTCTCCGAAATTTTAGATCCTTAACAGCCCTAGTACAAAGGCATACTTACCTACCCCGCAGGGACATCGATCCGAAATATCTCTGCTGATAATTAAATAAGCCCCAAGTTAAGGGATTTGAATTGTAGATTACCATTTATATTATCCGATTTACAATACACTGAATTGGCTAAAGGAATTAGCCATTAGCTATACCTTAGACCCCAAAAACTTTTCTCCACCGCCACAACCTTTTCTATTTAAGAAATTAAAAGATATACTTTGAAATTATTTAATCTAAAAAAATAGGTATATATTTGGTGATTATAGCCTCTAGAGTAACTTAACAACCCAGTTACCTAGCAATTAAATTAATTACATAACTTAGCCCCACTTGCCACAAATTCTTAAATACGCTTAAGAATGAAGTTTAAGGTTTTTTTTTGTTTGAAGGTTCTTGTTTAAGTATCAGCTTAAATGCATTTAAGAATTTAGTGCAAGCCGTCCTCAAATACATAGAGTATGTGTGTGGTACATTTCCCCTGATTTCTGGCACTGACCTATGCTCATTTTGTTTTACGCTGTCTCCGCTTTTTGAGAAAGGACGTGGGAAACACCGTCTCTGAGTGTCAAAACTAAGGAACTAACGTGGGAAACACCGTCTCTGAGTGTCAAGACACAGGTGTGCGGTCGCCGCTGTAGATCCTAGCTACACAGGAGTTGTAGCGGTGGGAATGGATGATGGGGCAAAGCCCGATAAAAGCCTCTTAAGTATTATGGTGTTCTTATTATTTTAAAAACTTAATTCCCTTCCTAACGACAACATGGTTAAAACCTTTCCCCAATAAGCACAGTCCTATTTTTATCAGCAAGAGAGCATAAGTAAGTTGAACAATACAAACTCCTAGAATTTCGTGTGTTTTGTAACCTTTTATTTCTCTGAGATCTCTAAATTAAGTTTTCTCTAAAAACAAAAAAGAACACCTCAAACAAAGTATCTTTGTTTGCCAGCTTGATAAAATATTTACTGAATAACTGAGTACTTTTCTGACTGTAAATGTAAATACTAATATTATCGCTTTACACACCTTTCATGGTACACGGGGCAGCGACATTTCGTTTCCAGTCTGGGAAACACTTGACAATGTGATATTGCTAAAGTACTAAATGGTGAACATACAAAATGAGATACCTATCTACATTTGGTGTAAAAAAGTTTAAGATATTGATTTTTGTTTTTTTAGATTGTCATTTAAGCACTAGAAAAATAGTAGGTAGGTATCTAGGTACAGTTTTAGAGTAGCGTGGATCGTACCTATTTAAAGGCAGCCTGTATAAACAACATACATGTCTGTATAAGCAACACAAATAGGGAGAGCCCCATCAATCTGCAAATACACATTCAAGTATAGAGTAACTTGATGTCTCCATGAGGGATTTTGTCCATTTGAAAGTGTGTCCCATTGATATTGTATCCAGATGAAACTAAATCGCTCTACTTACTCAATTCCAAACTAGTAATTACGAAATGCACATTTATTGCTAAATTTACATTACACGTCATACAGTTAAGTGATTGAGACGGCGATCAGATACGCGGCTAGTATAATAAAAAAAAAGTGGTCACTGCCTCTGGACTGAATAACCGTGAACAAATTCACACAGCGCCATTTAGCCCTAACGTAAGCTAAGTGATTCAAAATAATAACTTAAACTAATTAAATATCTGATACCAGATACCCCATTTCCCGGCTCTATGCCTTGTTTGCACGATAAGGAACGAGGCCCCGAAGCCTTAACCTTGAAACCGGTCCGCCCACCATCCATCACATCTGATGAATCGATGCGACATGACGATACAGAATATTCCGGTAGCACCAGCTTCCGCACTAGAAAACCACTTCGATAAAGTAAATACTGCTTGGAACTATATATAATATAGACCGCGGCTAATAATGCAATTGAAACTATCTGATTTCAAGTTTACCGCTCAGTAGTGTAGGTACTCTGTTTGTTTAGGCGGACCATGGGCCCTCGCGTGCCGCGCGGGACCTAACGCCAAGATGATGATGATGAGTGTAGGTACTCTGTTTCAGAAATAGAAATAAGTAGGTAGAAATTGGTTCCCCGTCACGGGGTGCCAATCAGGGCCTCGAGTCCACTAATTTACTCATGCCTGGATAGAATTGGAGTTGGATCACAATGGCAGCTCAACGACAGTTTTAATTGTAGCAGAATACTAAAAGCTACGACTGCAATTCTATTACAATTCAATTGAGTCTTTAATAACAGTAGCTGAATAGCAAAAACGCGTCAAACTGCCATTGTGCTGCAATTGCGATCCAATTACAATTTGATCGAGCCATAAGTAAATTAGCGTACGCGAGGCCATGATTGGAACCCCGTGACTGTATATCATATACACGTTTATTATATATGCTAGGCTAGGGAGTTGTGTCAGGACACAGCAAATAGTAACGGTCCATAGCGTCTGCCTACCCCACCTGTGGGACACAGGCGTCAGCTCCATGTATGCATGTACCTATGTATAGGTTTCACCGGTTGGTTTTAATTTCGCGCCGCCACTAGCGCCGCTCAAGTCAATAAATTCGGAAAGCCGACACGACCGACGCACTGTCAATATTTCAACTCCGTAAACATTGCTGTTTCGCGGGGGGGCCCCCCGTCGCGGGGGGCGAGGGGTGTTTACTGTACAGTAAATATTTTCACAGTGAAAACATTCGGGCCGACCTCATTGCAAAACGAATTAGGTCACCCTGTCACTTTATAGGGGATGGAAAATTAAATTAGGGGCAGTTTTTTTTTATTTTGAATAACTAGATTTTATGTGCCAGCTTCATACATTTTTATTCTTTGACACTATAATATACGAGGTCAAATACATACACATAGTTGAATATATACAAACATATAAAATTTTATGAACTTATATACAATACTATTTTATATTGAAACTGTCATCAATAGCGACACCAGTCACCGGATCCAATAAGTTTAAAGCACTGTAATAGTAGGTACCTAAATACATTATGCGGGCGAATGCGCGAGATAATCAATTAAAACTTTTGAGAATCAACTTTCATATAATCCTTTCTTTTTTTTAGAAATAAAATAATCGTCCAAAACTTTCTTTTTAATATTCTAACTTTAACACAAAAATGAATAAATCCGTTCCTTTTCTACGCACTGTAAGTAGAAAGTAGGCATCAAATAACGCTTTTATTGACTGGTGAAATTGTACATACTCGTCGATGGTTTAACGTTATGACGTCATGCCGCCGTTGCCTCCGTAAACAGTATCAAATAACTACCCTCGGTTACAGACAAACAAACATAAATACAACACGCCACTCTGCTATTATTATCGTTAATTAATAAGCCCTACACACATGTCTCATACACACCACACAATAGTACCTACATTATGATTGATATGATATGAGCCTTAGGGTTGGTAGTATAAGATCACGAAGCCTTGCAAAGGTTGACTGGTCCCTTTTTATTGGTTTATCCTAACGCTGTCTTTTGGCTGAAGTTGCAAAAAAGTTGATTCCTAATCCTGCCTTTTATTTTTAATTTTTGTTGTGGGTTCCAAGTCAGTCCTCAGGTGTGCCTGGGTGTCAACACTCAAAAATTAAAAAGCAATGCCTTGACATTTCGTACCTACTCATTACCCTACGAGTTTTCTAAATTCTGTTCGCTACTTCTCGGTTATAGCATGATCCCATGGGAACTGCTTCCGAGATAAACTTCGTCAAAATCTGTTAAGTCTTTGGGTGAAAGAGTACCAAACACCCATACATCCTATTATTCATCATCATCATGACCATCATAACAGCCGGAAGACGCCCACTGCTGGGCACAGGCCTCCCCCAGAGATCTCCACAAAGGCCGATCTTGTGCCTTCTGCATCCATCTGATACCTGCGATCTTTACCAGGTCGTCGGTCCTCCTTGTGGGAGGCGTACCCACGCTGAGTCTTCCGGTACGTTTTACGTACGCCACTCGAGAACTTTAGTGCCCCATCGGCCATCCTAATATTCATCATCATCATCACAGCCCATTACAGTCCACTGCAGGACTAAGGGCCTCTCCTACGAAAGGGAGTTGCCATAATCTCCACACTTTGCAGGCGGGTTTGAGATCGCAGTGTTATAAATATAACAATGGAAAACGCTGCTGCCCATTTTCCAGCCTACGGAGACTCTTAGATCTTTTGCCTCGAAAACATTAGTCGCCTTGTACGACACCCATGAGTGTAAGTGGTTGGTGCTATTCTACTCTGCCGGACACCACGCGACCAATTTAATCCTTATATTAGTAAGATATACACTACACATTAAATAAATAATCAGATAGGTATTTACATCGGCACTGTGTAATTTATGTTCTGCTTATAATTGTAATATTTTTATGTCTTTATGTTTTCTTGTATCTTTTTCAATGTTGTGGTGTTGTTCTTTGTGTTAATAAATGCTCTTTCTCTCTTTCTTTCTTTAAATATAATTAGGAACCTGGAAGCGGTAGCTTGCTAAGCCCTAAAGTGAGGGTAAAAAGCGATGTCTTCATGCCATATTTTTTAATTTACTGGCGAATATTAATTTACATTGTGGTAGCACGGCCCCGCATCGAGGCGCAATGAAGTCACCATTTAATTTAACATCCGCTAGAACAAGGTTTCTCAAAGTGGGGTACGCAAACCCCTAGGGGTTCGTCATTCTACTGTAGGGGGTTCGCCGCAAGATTTACGTAAGTCTGGCTGAAGATTGGCAGGCGTGCGCCAAGCATGTTGGTGTCAAGCGGTGAATTTCCTCTTACCACCCCAGCCTTCGCTTCAACATACTTATGTGAGATTGGGATTTCACACTTGATCATGCATGATAAAAACGAAATACAGAAATCAACTTGATGCTGAGTCAAAATTAAGGTTAAACTTGTCCAAAGACATGAAATAAGCCCACCCATCACATTAATATGAATAACACTATTTTGGCACTAGATTTCTTGCCTTTTGTTGAAATAAACAGTCAATTTTATTATTTTGTTTAGGGTTAAGAGGTTCGCTGTCATCTGGAAACTTTGACAGGAATAAGTGGAGCCAAAAGTTTTAAGTTTGAGAAACTCTGCGCTAGAACATAAATATTGTCTGCACACTTTATAGCCGATCGATGTAGAAGGCATGGAGGGAGGCCTATATTCAGCTGTAGGTACGATGAAACTTTATGGAAGGGTCTGTGGTAGAAATTAAATGTAAAAGAGCGTCGGTGGCCTTATATGGCCGCCGGTTCCAGGTTCGAACCCCAGTGCTGTCATGTACCAATGACTCTTTTCTGGTACATTAGTTTAACACTAGATAATCGATGCTCTTACGGCAAGAGAAAATATCGTAATAAAACCTGCACACTCAGGCGATTGAAGTGTAACCAAGATCCAATCTGGTCTGGTTCCCCTGTTGACAGGGTCACGCAGGTCAGATGGCAGTTGGATCTTTCAAATCCTGGAACATAGTCAAAGCGGACCCCTGGACCTCGCGTGCGAGAGCACAACCTGGATATTAACCTTTATTATTATAGGTATAAAAACGCTTCTGTAATGGCATTAAAAAAACTAAAATCTTCATATCTTAATTATAGGGATTACATCTAGATTAAATTAGACTTACATATTAAATAAAGTTTTAAAAGTAGATTGAGTATTGCAACTCTAGTGAAGATAGGTAATTTTTACAGAACTATAATAAACATGCAGGTATGTATAACAAACCGCACATAACCATAACACTATTTACATATATATATATACTCGTACCTGCGGAAGGTAATACTATTCATCAAAGCCATCTAGGGTTGCCAATTTATTATATAGCAAAGGATAATATAGTGTCCTTATAGAATATTGTATTTGTATTTGTATTTTGGGTCAAGATACTATATACTTGTGGGAGAACGTGTAAAGAAATTAAACAAAGAAATATGAATAATAAATCTATGTATATTATTACCAATAATATAATAAATGCACAGCAACAGATGGAGAGGACATATTTTAGTAGTTTAAGTGATGTACTTAGATTTAGCAAAATACAGACAAGTTGGCAATCATTCATTGTTATTTCTATAGAAATAACAAAATAGAACATAGAAATAATATGCGTTATACGGTTAAGCAAGATTACCTGAGGAAGACAGTTCAGAGCACTGGTGGTGCCGTGTCCGCAGTCGGACAACGTCTGACCTGTCGAGAGCGATGGCCGCCTTTTTATAGACTGCGGTGTACCCGCATGTGGTTTTTAATTTAAGAACACTACCTTCATTTTATAAAAATGAAGATAAATACAATAATAATATTATCTCCCACATACTGTTGGAAAAATATATTGTACCCAAATATTTTAGCAATACAGCGGCAACACACAAAAGTAAACTTTTTTCTTATATAAGACCTACGTAATTTAATTTTTTAAACTATTTTATCATGTGGTGTCCGGTAGAATAGCACCAACCCCTCGACAAGGGTGTCATACAAATTGTAAAAAATTAGCTTAAGAATAATAAATAAAGAATACTATATCTACTAACTATCTACTAACATAGCATAGGCAATATTGTACATTGACTAACAAATTATGGAATAATTATTCTGAAATAAATGATTTGAATTGAATTGAATATATTTTTGACCGTGTGGTGTCCGACAGAGTAGAATAGCACCAACCCTTTACACTCGTGCGTGTCGTACAAGGTGACTAATGATTTCGAGGCAAAATATCTAAGAGTCTCCGTAGACTGGAAAATGGGCAGCAGCGTTTTCCATTGTTATATTTATAACACTGCGGTCTCCAACCCGCCTGCCAAGCGTGGAGATCATGGCAATAACCTTCCCTTTCGTGGGAAAGGCCCTAAGTCCTGCAGTGGACTGTTATGGGCTGTGATGATGACTATATATTTTATATGGATACTATTTTTTTTTACGCTCTAAATGGAAATCTTCTATATTGTTGTTGGAGGTTTTTGGCAACCCTAAAGCCACCTCGTGTCCAGGCATTAGCCACGCTAAATAAAATATACTAAATCTGTCTAGAACGACTTGTCTTGACTTAAAATATACTATACAATGTAATTATACTTGTGTGAGCAATAAAGAATTTATCTATCTATCTATACCTTTTGCATGGATTCTATTTTGTTTTACGCCGTAAATGGAAATCTCCTATATTGTTATCAGAGGTTTTCGGCAACCCTAAACCAACCTCGTGTCAAGGCATTAGCGACTCACACTGGCCATGCATATTCAATAACCCATCAAACGGACTCGGGCCAATATTCGACGGTTTAAAATGCCCCGGTCGATGGAAAATAGGACCCGGCTCATGGCGGCGATACCTGTCAATACGGTCACGCAACGTTAAGTGTCAATCAGGAATAATGAAACAGGAAACATGTGTTGAAATAGGCTCAGATGAAATGAATGAATGAATGGTTCAAATTTGTTTTTAGCCTTACAATTCAATATTTAGTTAGTAAATGATTGTTAGAGATAAATGAAGAACTAAAGCTGGGAAACGTAAAACGGAAACAGTTTTTTAGCGGTTGGTGTATTCCTTTTTTGGCCGCCGAGTACACCCACACATACACAAGTATTTTATAAAGTTATATAAGTTGATGATGGCAAACTAGAAACATTTTTTGACGTTTGAATTGGAGCCATGAGCCACGATCAACAATCAAACATAACAGACTGCCGTGACAGTAAGTACCATGGGTATTCGTTTTGAATGAACTGAAATAATTGTGATTTACGATGGCAAAATAGCAAATCCAAATAATATAATATACCGCCGCGGGGTTCCAATCAGCTGTCGAGACAGTGCAACCCGTCTCAACGGAAGACCTCGGTCGACCGCCAACGGTATCTGAATGCACATCAAACGAGTGGCGAGCTCGTCGCGGTGCTGCAGTTCAATTATCCTCAAAGTACGGAACGGGCAATCATGGCTGCCACTAGAACAGTGCCGCTTACTTTTAAATAATTATTTAATTTCAGTATGTTACTCTTACCTTTTTTTTTTTGTAATCCGTCTTTGGAATATGTATTGCTATTGGTAATAATTGAAATATTATTACCAATGACGACCTGAGTGGTTCAGTGCCTGCTACGCAAGAGGTCCCGGGTTCGATTTCCGGCCGGGCAGAAATTGAAATGACGAATTTTAATTTCTGTTCAGGGTCTGGGTGTTCTATGTATAATAAGTATGTATTAAAAGTATTTAAGTAGTTTATCAGTTATCTAGCACCCATAGCACAAGCTTTGCTTAGTTTGGGGCTAGATGGCGCTGTGTGAATTTGTCCACGAATATTTATTTATTTATTACCAATAGCAATCCATTACATTTGTGATAACATACGTATGGTAAAATAACTCTAGTTGGAACATATTTCCAATTGTTTCCCAGTGGGGTCAACTGGGAATAAATAAGAGACGATGAAGGGCAAAAGGCGACTTTAAGATATTTGCCACCGAATTCATGTTCGTGAACTAAATATATTTTATATCGTAGATTACTGTATTAGATGTGCACTTATTTAATAAAATGCTATAATTTTAGAATTGAAACTTGGTGTTCTTCTCGTTCTCCTAGTAAAAGAGTGGACCCTGGCTTCGCTGACAGATTTTCCACTAGCCGCTGAACAGGGATTTACCGTTAAGAACCGGAAAAGAAGGTAGGTATGCCTACTTTTATGGCTATTTCCTTGCCGTATCGGCGCCCTAGCTTACTAGATTTATCGCAACTTCACGGAGCACTTCGATAGAAAATTGAAATTTATGTTCCCACCGCATTTGAGGATAACTTTTGCAGGACAGCGGCACAAAATATGTTCATTTCACTTCCCTTTTACACCGACTCCGAGATAAATGGATATTCTTGTATGGCTAATGTTCGCGGCTCATTATTTCTCATTCGTTGAGTAAGAGAATTTTTCGTTAGACGAAACTCTGTCGGATTAACTAGAAGAGAGAGAGAGATGTTTGCCCCCTAACGAACGATAACAAATGGGTTCGGTATCGGTCGAAACTGCGTTTTGTCGATTGCTTCTATCTCTTTGATACTATACCTCATAGACGTTTCTAAACTTTCGACATTATAATAATTACAGAAACTTGGCTGCTCGATGGAATTACAGACACGGAATTCTTTGATAACTGGTACCTTTGTTGTCTCGCGACGGGTTCATGATTACACAGTTATCCAACAAAAGTATGGTGGAGGTGTTCTTATAGCTCATCGTAAGGTAGCTCAGCCTGCATTTCACTCTAATGCTGAGGATATTTGGTTATCGGTCTGCATGAAAGGGAATCGTGCAAGCAAGTCAATTAACTTGCATATTTGCGTGGTTTAATTATGTAAACAAATTCATACACGAACACTTCCGCCATGCCTTTGTTAGGTAGCTGTGTAGTCGCGGTCTCGCCGTCAAACGACGTACTTGATAAACAGCGATACGCTGCAGCCAAGTTTCTGTAATTATTACAATATCATAGTTTCGTAGGCATATGTTACGATAGAAAGTTGCAGATCTAATACAGAGACCCCTAGCATTCTGATACGAACTTAGATGATTCGTTCTTTCTTACATGTATTTTGCAATACTAGACTCTTCGCTCACTTAATGTTTCTAATTCTGCCTTACTGTGGATTGACTCCTATCTGCGGGGTCGTTCTCAGCGGGTCCGCTCTGAGAGGCCTCTTCTGAATGGCGCGATCTCGTTGCTGAAGCGTTTGCTCTTATTAATGCCGATTTAGATCGAATTTCTGTTTGAGCCAAGTCATTTCGTTTACTGGTTAACCCCGGGAAATCGCAAGCATTACTCATCGGGAGCCGTCATATGTACAGGCGACTTGGCTCTGACATAATAATACCACAGTTATTTTACGATGATATCCCAATCCCAATCAGTAAATCGGCGAGAAATTTTAGACCCCAATCTTTCTTGGGTCCCACATGTCAATGAGGTTAGTAAGAAATTACATTTCTTACTTCACACACTCAAATGCCTCCAAAGCCTTCTACCTATACAAACTAAGATCTCCCTTATCCAAACCATCCTTCTCCCTATCCTAGATTACGCTGACTCTTGCTATTTGGATGCCACAGAAGAGCTACTAAACAAACTCGAGCGTTTGCAAAATGTCTGCATAAGGTTTATTTATGGTCTGCAAAAGTATGACCATATCTCTCTTTATCGATCGCAGCTCAAGTGGCTCGTTATCGCAGGAACGCTCATGTCCTATCTATGCTCTACAGTATTTTAGACAATCCCTCTGCTCCCTCATATCTCCGCAACTCCTTCCACTTCTCCCGGCCCCAAGACAAGCCTTGTCGGTCCAATGTAAAATCATTATTATCCATCCCTATCCATCATTCCGATTTCTTCTCCTTCTCCTTCACTGTCCATGCGGCGAGACTATGGAACGCACTGCCTCATAATGTGCGTGACAGTCAATCACTGTCTATATTTAAAAAGAGAGTCAAGGAATATTATCTTTCCTTGTCTAGTCCATAACTTATATATTTATGTATTTTATATCGCTTGTTTCAATATTATGTCACGTAATTTATATTAGCTTTATATGCCTATATATTATAATATAAAATATTAATGTATTTATATATTCAATTATTGTGCACGTCGTATCTGCGTTACTGAGTCTAGCATCTCTCTTCTGTAGGTCTACTGGAAGAAATTTATTTTTAAAAATAATCCGCTTCTGTTGTGTCTTTTATACTGTTATATTTCTCTGTATATAATTATTGTGTACAATAAACAGTTAAATTAATAAATAAATAGACTCAAACAAATTTGTAATTCATCTCCTTGGCTTTCGGTCTTGTTAGTATTGTTTGTTTTGCGGAGTTAGATGGTCGTTAACTCATAATAATGGATTTCTCATTAGAATTATGGATAGGCACTCTCACAATATAATGAATTCCAGACTTTGGAAGGTCAAAGTTAATTGCTTTTCCAATGTTTTCCGCAATTGTGAAGAGATTTTCAGGCTTCTTATCGGCACTCCCCTGACTTCGGCGTTATATATCCTCGATTTTTTGTCTCTATTCGCAAGATCACCCTTCAACAAGGCAGCGTCCGCCAAGGCAGCGTTCGAAACTCTCTTCCAACGTCATCATCCCGGAGACCCTGTCCTCCAGCATCGAGATTCTGCTTTTATGTTCGTCAAGCGTTGCACCAAAGAACTCACAGGTTGACGTGAGGTCGGCTATTACATTTTTTTGCCTCCATATCTTCAAACAGAGCAGGAAGGTCAGTTAATTGTTTTTAATGAGAAGGATCTCTTAAAATATCACCGACAGGGACACCGTGAAGGATCGGACGCTGAAGTTGTTATAGCTATAGTAGAGACAGCAACAGCGAGATTAGTGACGCTTTCGGTGACGTTTGGACCTGGATTCTACTTGGATACTCCTGGACTCAATTTACACTGAGAGCATTTCCATACAGCCCGGACCGGACCAAGTTTGTGGTAACCTGCGTCGGTTATGCTGGCACAGCAAAAGCCCAGATATTTCTTGCAAACACTGCACAGCACACCATCATTGAAAGTTGTCATACATTCTGAATAAGATAATGGAATACTGATACTGCCGGTAAAATTACAATAAAAAAAGAAGTACAAGCGATTTTGGTATTATTTTTATTTTAAAATGTTTTCTACATTATTCCCGTTCGAACAGTATGCTACATGCTATAAAACCTTTTAACAGCTGCACAGGACCACGAATTTTTAGGTGGTCATACACTTATGAACACGACCGTACTTTATCTATGACACCGACCCCTGACTTGATTTATCGACAAAGGGGAAAGGTTCTTCACGTTCATCATTAATTGTAAAAAATACCACAATAAAGCTAATTTCACACCTGTAGTAACGTACTTTACACTGGCTACGCAATCAATCTTGGCATAAGGCTGCAAACAGCAATTAGAGTTACATTAGGAAGTTAATAATTAAGATTGACGAGGAGGCCACCGAATATTCAATCTACTAAAGGGAAGGTAGGTATGTCAAGTGAAGCATTACCTACAGACTGCGGGTAGAAGAATAATTGAATACTAAGTTAATAAAGTTACTATTGTTCCAACATGAAAATAGCAGTTGTATTTTATTTAAAATATGGAGAAACTGATCTACCATAATTGTAAATGACTATTGCCCTAGTCATCTTGGCGTTAATGTAGTGGCGAGGGCCTGGGGTCCGCCTTGATCATGATCCAGGATTTGGCAGATCAGGTAACTGAACTCTGAACTCCGTCACCCTATTAACAGGGGAACCTGACCAGATTAGAATAAGGTTACACATTCAGTAGCCGAAAAGTGCAGGTTTCATCACGATATTTTCCCTCACAGTAGGAGCATCAGTTCGTGATCATAACTCAGAAAAAAGTAATTGGTACATGGCAGCACTGGGGTTCGAATCGGGTACCTCTCGCTCACGGGTCGAACCCCATAACCACGAATTCCTTCCACAAGTTCCTATACGCTATTAAAGATTAAAAGATTATTTCAAGTTAAACTTAACATAATTTATCTAGAGTAATCTAGATGAAACTAACACCAAAGCAGTTCGTTTGCCGCTATTTAATGGTGTCCGGGTAAAGGGCAATTTCCTGGACAGCACGCTGCACACCCAATATCCGCTGCGCGCATTCTTTTATGCCCTGTCCACTAACCGACTGTATCGATTACCTACCATGATAGAATCGAGGTACGAGTAGGGCCTCACTAGGCCACCGACGCTCTATTCCGTAAATGACTATTCCGCTATGGTTCATATATTCGTATTCTATAACTATAACCAACGACACTCTATTCCGCAAATGACTATGCTATGGTTCATAAATTCGCATTCTTTACCTACAAACTCATATCAAATAAGAAATTACTTGCCTAAAAATTACGATTTACATTCGTTTGACCGGCGGATTGGAGATCGCAATGTTGAAAAAGTTTTTTTTTTTTTTTTTTTTAATATTATACAAGGCAGGCATTTGACCGCCATCTCATCTGTTGGTAAGTGACGATGCGGCCGAAGTCGATATAAAAAGCTGCTGTGCTCCCCGTTTTCTGGTTTATGGAGGTCCTAACTACACCTATGCATAAGTCAGGTTACCCGACGCCAATGATATATATCACACCTATAAGGTACTTACACAGAATTTTTTTTTTAATTTTAAACGATCAAGCATACAGCCCACCGGATGGTAAGCTGCGGTTAGTAGGCATCAAGGTTCTATGCTTTTCTGTCTGTCTATTTTCTGTGTGTCTCTGTTTGTTTTACTTAACAATACACTATCAAATTTTATCAAGTTTTAGCAAAAAGCTAATAGACGTCACAGGTGCCTACAGAGCTGGCTCGTTCCTCGGACAGAGAATAAGTTTTGCAGTATAACGAGGCAACGTAGCCAGTTTTCTGGGCACCATTCCGGGGGCAGCGATGTCGATGACTTTTGTATTTTTTTAATTTTTTAAGTTTTAGTTTTATTATGATTTCGTTTGTTATAGTTCTGTAAAAAATTGATTGTACCTAAATAAACGTTCAGTCTACAAACACTTAAAATAAAATTAGTTAGGTATACGAAAATTAAGTATACCTGAGTATCAAGTTACAGGACTGCTATCGTTCAAACTTTACAACTTTCCGGTGTTAAAGTTGGCCATTTGAATAGCTTCCTACTTAATACATAACGAGCCTCAGTGGAACTGCAACTCAAGTGTCATTAAACTTCCTAATTAACTTAATGAGCCTGCGCGTGTCTGAGGAATCTCAATCAAGGTACAGCGATCGATATCACAGTGCGTAGGGATTTGTTTAACCCTATAAGAAATTCGGAATCAGTACTTAGGTAGCTTTCGAGAACTTTTAAACCGTTTAAATTTTGAACATGTTTTATTATTGTCGCTACATCATTCATTAGATTGCACTCGTCGGATGAATACCGATGGCAGGACGGGGTTGAATAAGGTCTTCCGCTGGGAACCCTGAGATTTAATAAAACGTCTCAAGAGAAGATTGGCGCGCCGTGACGGTATAATGTTACCGGAAATGTATATATCATCTTTCATACCACACCTCTCACGGATAACTGTTATTTTCACCTACTTTCATATCTAACATTCGTTGTGCTTCACTCTTAGGTAGCTATGCGTGCTTTTTGCAGTAAAATTTTACTTCTCCGACTCTACGGTTCCATTCACTGTAAAAGAGAAGAAGTCTTTCTCATGCTTTCCACGAATTAAAACTATACTTCGCAGATACACGAACTCATTCACTTACTCAACTTTCTTCCTTTCTGCTTCAATCGAAATTAATCTTGTGCCCTCATCTCTTTCAAACACCGTTACTTTCATACCTTCCCTTTCCAACAACTTACTCAATCAAACACAATTTGTAACTCTCTTTCAGTCTACATAAAAATAAGGAGGAAAGCTTCCGAATGCTCAAGCTTATCGAGACAAGTACTCTGACAAACTAAGTATGTGCATGTAAATCCACGAGAACCAAGTTGGCCTCCGCATCTCTTCAGGAAACTTGCGAATTTTTCGCTCTAACCGCATGACTGCAAATTCGTAGAGCATACACGTTGCAGTAGTCGCATGCCTAATATGTAAGATGAATGAATAAATATTAACTTCACTTTATATAAAACTACTTCGTTTGTGTCTTACTTGTTGAAGAAAGGCGCGGACTGACCTGAAAAACAGGCTTTTTGCTTAGCTGAGGCCTCTACCAGGAGAGGGCAGGTTATTGCCATAATGTCCACGCTTGGCAGGCGGGTTGGAGATCGCAGTGATGCAAATATAAAAATGAAAAACGCTGCTGCCCATATCCAGACTACGGAGACTCTAGATGTTTTGCCTCAAAAACGTTGGTTGCATTGTAGGACATTCACGAGTGTAAGGGGTTGAGGCTATTCTACCGTACCGGATACAACACGGCAAAAAAACGTTATGTTTTAGAAATTCGTTTACCTTAGTTACGCTTTAGCACTCTGTTATCGAGGTGCTTAAACTTATTTTCCGTTATAAACGGTCTGTGTGTATCCTTGACATTTTTACGTGATGCCAAAACTGGGACGCACATATCCGAGATTGCGCTATTTCTGTGAAACTTTGCCACACTGGTTAGCATATTATTATGTTCGAAATTTCGAAAGCCAAGTTAGAGAAAACGGTCAAATATATGCGAAAACGTTTCCGTCGCTCGTGGGCCAAAACTACTAACGTTATATACGTAATACGTGTAAATATGAAAGTTGGTTTGCATCTCTAGTTACAACTTTCCAACTCTCCAGAAAATTCCTTCCTATTTCAATGGAAGAGATTAAATTGCACGAGTTGTGTTACTGTGCGCAAGTTGCTATATATGTACGGGTTACTTACGTTGGCTCTAAAACAGTTTCTACGAAACCTTTAATCTAAACAACGATAGTACGAAGTTTTTTTACACCGAAGTAAATTTTATGCTTTGTAACGTTTCATCTAATTTCATTAAACCTAAATTAGTTTTTGGTGTATCAAAAATCGTACAAACAGCTTTAGAGCCCACGTAAGTAACCAATACGTGGGGTACCCACTAATAATGCGCCATACGTGGGTAGGTACCTACTTGCTTCCGGGAAATGTTACGTCTACCACAAAATGCTATAGCTTAGGAAAATATGGTCTGACTTTTAACGAGCAGTGATGGGCAGGTCTGCTAATTACGGGGCCCAGGTTAACTCGGGATTAATTGGGGCCCGGTTGCATAAATCATTGTAACCGACGCTCCCGCCAGCCATAATTTAATGTGGGTAGTCGAAGAATTTTTCTCCAAGACTTGATTTATGACTGCGAAACGATTCAAATTTACTGGCATCCATTTTGACTGCCGCAGATTTGGCCAGTATTATTAGCATTTTTATACCACTTAGCTGTACGGCGCACCTTATGCGTAGCAGTCACCGTATCCTATCGTTTTCAATTCCACATGTGTAGGGCCCGCCTGATGGACAGCAGTCGCCTAAAATTTGCAATACCAGAAATATGAACAGCATGTAACCCACGCTTTAAAAACCTTTTCACACCCTTCTTGAAGAATCCTTTTTTTTTATACCACTAAGGTGGCAAGCAAGCGTACGGCCTGCCTGATGGTAAGCATCTACCGTAGCCTATGGACGTATGCAAAAACAGGGGTACACTTGGGAATACCTCAGCAGGGCACTCATTCCACAATCTACTCGTATGAGTGCGTGGAAAAAAGTTCCTTTAAGACCGCGCAGTTAAAAAATAATCGTGGCGTTAATGTCCCGGTTGCGCTCTCCATTGCGTTGCTGAAGAATTACAAAACAGACATACTAACACATTTATAACATATCTAAGACATTTGCAGGTGCGCTCAATATATCTGACAAAAGCATGAAAATCCGCAAAATGGTATCCGCGCCGACTCCCCCAGAATCGAGGTTATTATTCAAGAAAACAAAATTAAATATCACATTCAACGTCCCCGCAAAATTGTCAAGCACCGAAGCAATAAGGAAAATACTATTCATTTCTAAGAGCAACTTAATACGGTCGTATTAATTTCGTCTTCCCACCGTTTATAATTGGCGCGGGACATAACGGGACACAATGAAGACAGATGGCGGGACCGCGGGACATCGATCACGTGCCGAAAAGCTTTTCTTTGTCCCGACTGAGGAATTGTAATCGTGGATTACGAATCTTTTGCGGACACCGAGATACATGACTACATGGTCTAGACGTCGGCTTAACGATGATCTGATTACGGGAAACCTTGTTCCTCCAGATGTAGTGTGTTGACCAATCCTAATTTGATGGGACAAAAGACCTTCCTTTGCTCTGTTTTAGTGCTGGCTTAAGGAACAAGAGGCTAACGTTTCCAATTAACGATTCTGTTAAAATAGTCTGCTAGGTACTGTCTCTGGTTTCAAATAAATGACGGCTCAAGTGCGTCGTTGCGGTGAATAAACTGCGGTAGGTAAATGAAAATCAATGTATGTTTGTCGTCTATAGATTCTGAAACGGCCGAGCCGATTTCGATCAAATTTTCCAGTAATCTGTAGATTAGCTTTGCTCTGATTTTATGGAGTTTGGTAGCGATCTAAAATATCACGATCGATAACAAAAATAACATTCGAACAAAGTATGTTAATAAATATGTATACAAACTTATCCATTTAAACGTGATAATAGGTACGCCTATCAAACCGTCAGTGGCCTAGTGGTTAAGAGCTCCGACTCGTAAGCGAGAAAACTGGGCTCGAGTTACTCTTTCAGGCGACTGAATGTGTAACCATGATTCAATCCGGCCAGGTTCTGCAGAGTCACGGACGTCAGATGGCAGTTGCTCCACTGTAATTACACGATCTGAAAAATCTTGGAGCATGCTCAAAGCGGCCCCGGGCCCGCGCGAGAGTTCAACCGGGACATTAGCGCCAAGATAGTTATTATAATGGTTACCCATTACGGAAATGCCTATCGCCGTATGGCAAAGGCAAAATGTTGATGTAAGCTGAGGGATACTGCCATAGCGGTATACCTACATAAACTTATGCAGAGATATTAAGTTTCAACTAGGAGTAAAGAAACAAACCTTGTAGCCGGGTCCGTAATTAAAGAAACCCGCGAGATACCTAAGAAGCGATGGATTGACATCGCCGAGTCGGACGCGAGTGCCAACGGCTTACGACGTGAGGATGACAAATATCGGGCAAAGTGGAGAAAGCAAAGCAGGAAAGCGGACCCTGGCAGTGGCCGGGAATGACCGCTCGGATGATGATGATGACCCATTACGTAAATGTCTATCACCGTATGGCATAGGCAAAATGTCTATGTAAGCTGAGGGATACTGCTGTCACGGTATACCTATAAACTTATGTAGAGATATTAAGATCCAACTGGGAGGAGTACAGAAACAAGCCGGGTCCGTAATTAAAGAAAACTCAATCAAACAATTATCTAATTGTTTCAACAAGAGAGTAGGTACTTCCTCGACCCTCCCCCTCACTCTTTCCATCTTCTCCGACAATATCTCGATCGACATAGCAAACCATTTTCCAAATAACTCCAGCCCAAACCGAGCACTTTAGAATCGGCACATACAGTTACGAAGTGCTGAGGATTGCGAGCGTGTTAGAATGAAACATGAGAGGCAAGCGGCAGGCAACCAACAGCAATTTAGGACAACCCTCCAGGGCGCTGGCGCGGCAACCCGAATTCCCATATTCCACACTCCGCCTTTATAATTTCGCTCTAAATTCAAACGCCCAGCGATGCACCGAAATTATTAAAGCACTTTGTGTTCAGCTCTGCCGATGCAAATAATTACATTTAAGCCGAAACTTTTGCCTGGAATTTCAGTTGCGGTTTGTTAAAATTGCAAATTATTATGACACCTTGCCGGCCAACGATTTCGCTGCAGCGATTGTTGTTACTGAGTTATTTATAAATTTCGTGTTAGGAGCGTTTCGAGCTATTGACGATTCGAACCGTTAATCTAAAAGTTAACAATTATGGAGAGAAATCTCGAAGCCTTTTCGTAGCATGCCTCTACGAAGTGCTACGCTCTCCAACGAGAGAATGTTTTATGTTTCTATTTGTTTTATTTTTTATTGAATTTTTTTTGGCCAGTTCAACGCGTATTGGGCACTCTCCGGGGCCAACGAGGGATGAGGCGATGAATATACCAGCGTATACCAGCGCGGCCGGCCAGGTTGGTAATGTGGAACTCGCTATGAAAACCTAAGCGCCTATCCACTAAACACCGCCTCGGGGATGCCACTAGTCTGGTAGGGCTTTCATGGCTACATCGAAAGTTACACCCCATGGGGATGGGGTGCGCAATGGAAGTGCCTATCAAAATGTATGATCAAATAATTGCTTGTTTAAAGATTATTCAAATCGAAATTATGGTTTACTAAGATGGCAAACAAGCTTACGGCCTGCCTGATGGTAAGCTGCTACCGTAGCCTATGAACATGTGTATACAAAACCAGGGGTATCACCCACGCGCAGTAAATTAAGTAAATCCGACAATTAAGTATGAGTCACGCCCTCATAATATTCAATCTACATAAAAAATTAGCAAACGCTGCAGTGTACGACCCCACCAGCATACCTAGTCACTTTGTAGCTCACTTTAAAAACGAAAAGCCATTGAACCTGTTTAAACCTGTTAAACGCTGGATTAGTGCTCCAGGAAAGACCATTCAATATTCGATACTTACAAACTGCTGACTGTGTTTTTTAAAACTAAGTGTAGAACACTGCTATTTTAAACAAGAGCCGAGTGCACGCTGACCTCAAAGAGGTGATTTAGGAGATCGTAACGAGTTCGTAACATATTATGCCGACTCCACCAGTGGACAGTGGCAGAGGGCAGTGGGAATACGTGTTTGCTACATGCACTTCATGGATCCGAAATTCTAAAGTTTTAATAATATGTAATTATTTATTTATAGGATTGCCTACACTCGCTATAGTTTGAGCGATATACAACTATTTCCCAGTTCTGCTACCGCATGCGAACGTTTCAGTGGACTACGGGCGGCCAGTAACATGCAAAGATATTCATACATTTGCTTCACAAAACGAAGAGCTTTGATAAGCTGTTTTCAAACAGTATAAATTGAAAAAAATATTATCTTCTGAAACACTGCTATATTCATTGCGTCCCGTAAAAAAATGAAAACCCCGTATTTTTTATGCTGGTAACCCTTAATTCAAAAAGTGGCAGCTGGCACCTCCGCAACTGGCAACTGGCAACTGGCTAACTCGTCGGCGAGCTCCCATCCTCCTTCCCTCCCTCCTCTTTCTCCCATCCTCTTTCCCTACCTCTTCACTGCTTCTATTCTTCCTCCGTTCTCCTCACGCGTTACCGTATGTATGGAAAACTCTCGCCTCCGACACTAGGTCCGTGAAGTGGACCGGCATGATGCTGCGCTCCTCTTGCATTCCTACGAAATGTTGGCCATAGTCTCCAAGGCCTCCCCGCATAAGCACTCCGCAGAGTAGTTCGGGGGGGCGATTTTCGGGCTGTAAGATCTCAAATTCGACATTGTTTCTAGCCAAAAAACCGTATTAACAATCAATAAAATTGTTTTTCGACAATATACGACTGTCGAAGATAGTTAAGAAAATATTTTTTAGCTGCCATAGACGTTTCAATGTCATTATTAATAATGGAGATATGTGGCTAGAAAAAATGTCGAATTAGAGAAGTGACAGCGCGAGGATTAGGCCCTAGGCCAAACGCCCTCGATCGCGCTATAAATGCGCCATGCTGACATAATCGGGTTCCATCAACGTAGCCGCCAGTCTTACCCGGCACAGGAAGAAGCGCAACATTTTTAAGTTAAAAAAAGCCATTATTTGTTATATATCTGACTTACCAAGAAACAAAACAAAATAGTCCCTCTAATGAAGCAAAGCGCTCTGTCCTATGCCTTACACCTACGATGCAGTTTTACATTGATTAATGTATGACGGTCCATTATAAACGACAAAGGTAATGTGAGAACCCATTAGTTACACCTGCCTGTATGTGCTTGCTATCTCTCGCACGCGGAAATTACAGAGAATATCAGGTTCGATTCCCGACAGCTCGGGGATGGAGATAATCGGGCAATAAAGGGGCCTGCATATATGTCTCATTTACCCTTATAAATACTACATGGCAACTTCGCATTTTGGAAATATTGAAACCGACCGATTGACGGTTAAAAGGTTTTAAATAAGTAGCTAATTCCAATCACATGTATTATCTTCAGCTTCTATAAATAATTAAATAATAATAAATAAAATGTTAATTTTCATTTTACAAATTTCCTTAAAACTATATACTGTGATTGGGGTCTTCTTTTAAGCCTGTGTTAAAAGCTCCCTTAACTAAAATTATACTTCAGTGAATGTAGCAATGTATAACACAAACTACATCGTTTAAATATCCATTTTGTAAGCAAGTACCTATCCAGCTACAATTTTTTATTAGCTCAAGCACCTAGGTAACAAACGCCGCAAGGAAGACTAAGTAAACGCTATCTGCATTGCGAAATCTACGGATCTAGGTCTTAAAATGCAGATCTTGATGCTGCATTTCTCAAGTGCTAAACGGTGGAACGGTCTACATAAAAGATCGCTTTATTCCGAGAAAACACAGGTACTTTCTTCGCTTACCTTGGAACAATCACTCGGTTGAATGTGTGAAAGAACCTACCTAAGCTGTGAGTACGAAGCTTTATTCGAATACCCGATTTCCTATTGTACTAGTAGGTATTTTATTTACGGAATTCAACATAGGTATCTACAATAAATACATCCATTCTTTAGATGAAGATTTTTGATTTGGGCATAATAACGTCTCAGAATCCTGCCCCGACATTTTTTTCTGAAATATCTTCAATGTACAGACAAGGCCATTTTACAGTTCTCGATAAAACTCGAAAAAGGCTGGACCGATTTGAATAATTCTTTTTTATGTTTTGTTTGCTATAATACAGGGGTAGTTTAAACGCAAATAAAAGTGAGTAGGTAGGGGTAAAGTAGGTGTAGGGTAGGCGTAGGGTAGGAGTAGAGTAGGGGTAGGACAACACGCGAGCGAAGTCGCGGGCCAACAAGTAATAGTATAGATATACGGGCGTGAGTGTGTTGGTACCTATGTATATATGAACGGTAATTAAATAATCTTTATTGTGCCAAGAAAATAGGTAGGTAGGCGGAATAGAAGCTCTGGAAGTCTGTGTTAGTAAAACCTGTGTTACAGACTCCAATCTTCTCTTAATAAGTGTACAAAAAGATTTCAGAAGGTAGGTAGAATAAATTAGTTTTCCACAAAGACATACAGTGTTAGTATAGATATTCTGTGCTAATACGTACACCTGATTGAATCTCTTTGTTTTTCCGCCATCTGGCGAGAGTAAATAAATAATAAATTTCACTAAGAAAGTTAATTGTTTCTGTAGTGTTGTTTTCCCCACAAACTTTTTTACTTTTCGCAATCTCGAACTTTCGATCTCTACCTGTAAGGAGAAACCGGTAGAGATACTTGGAACTGGGTATATTTCACCTATGAAAGTCTGAACTTTCGTCACCATCAACCTGTCGCAACATTATTCTTTCTTTATTCTTTATTGTACACAAATATGACATAGTTATACAGTACAGTAACAGAGATGTACAAAGGCGAGCTTAACTCATTAATTGAGTTTTCTACCAGCAAACCTTGAGGTAGGTACTTCGTACATACCTAACTTATTCGTTGTACCTAGGTCGTCATCATGATCATTAAGGCCTTAATGTCTTAGTTGTGCTCTCGCGAACGAGGGCCCGTGGTCCGCATTAACCATGGTCCAGGATGTGGCAGATCAGGTGGACAGTAGAGCGACTGCCATCTGACCTCCGTGACCTTGTTACCAGGGGAACCTGAACTAATAGGATCATGGTTACAAATTCAGTCGCCAAGCCGAATGTGCAGGTTTGATTGAGCTTATGTCCAGCAGTAGACTAGTAGTAAGAATATGTTTAAACTGTCTTTCAAATCCGTATCAAAACCTGTCCATTCATTTGAGACATACCCATACATGCATTAGGTACACACGTAAAACTTACACCACCTCTCCCTCTTTTTTCGTCTAGGTTGAACAAATGAACAATCACTATTATTCTTTCACGCATATTTGTACCTCACTTCTGCCCTGTTCGTTTGATCACAGTATCCAGGGCCAGATTCCCGAACGCAAACAAAAAGCCCTAGAATCCATCCGCGGCACTTGCGTCTACCTGGCGCTCAGAATTTCAATATAACAACTTTCTCCCCGAACTTCTCGAGCGTTTGTTTCGAGCGAATACTTTCCCGCGGAATTTATTTACTCTCGCTCTTCGGCTTTTTCCCAATGGCTGGAGGTAAATTGAAAAAAGATTCGAGGGGACCCGGAGTGCTGACACGTTTGCGATAATGTTTTTTCTGTGTCCGCTTTTATTTTGGGAATTATTATTCATAACTAGGACTTGTTGGCATAAACTGGGTCAGGTATTGATAGCCTTGCGGTGACAGGCGAATAAAAATATATGTATCCAACTCCTAAGGTCAGCGTTAGTGACAACAATAGCAATGCAACTTAATTGGCTTATGTATACCTACTTACCAATATGTATGGGCTCCCTGTGTGTGTTCTACCGGCTGTTCAATGGGGAGTGTTCCGAGTACTGTTATTTCCTGTTTGATCTTGTACCCACAGCACAATTCCGCCATCGCACCACCCGCAGGTACTCATCCCAATTACGTGGACCCTCTAGTGATGTCCACGCGAAGATTCAAAAGAACGTCTCTCGCTCGTACGATTCGGATGTGGAATGAGCTCCCAGCCACAGTGTTTCCTTTGGACTATGACATGGGATCGTTCAAGAAGTATATTAGAGATCTCCTTAGACGCGGGCAACGCATTGGTATCATCCCCGGGTGTTGCTGTTGTCCATAAGCGGTGGTGACCACTTTCCATCAGGTGACCCACATGCCTGTTTGTTTGCCGTATTACCTACATAAAGTAAATGTGATTCTATTTTACGAAACCATTACCTATCGAGGTTTTATCGTGTCGTAAGTTTTTTTTATGCTATTCAGTGACAAAAGAGCCGGCAGCCAGGTGAGATGGCGGTCAAATGCCTGGCTAGTCCAATAATAAAAAAAAACTGGTGGTAAGTGGTAACTGTCGCCCATAACATATATTTAATTCATACTTAGGTTACAGGTAACAAAAATGCAGAACTGCAGGTGCGTTGTCACTGTGAAGTTGCTTTTAACTATACCAAATGGGTCAAGGTCGATCGATGGAGTGATGAACGGACCGATCTTTTTATTAACATTAAATGCAACCTTATTTGCTTACTTCTGTTCTACTAAATTTTAGAAATTGGTAGCGAAATTAATAACGTGGTGGGCGGACACATGGGCACAGAATATCTGCACTAACGTGGTCCAAAATCCGCCGAGCGCCGCCGCGCGTAAGTTGAGAGTACATAATTATGTAACAATAGTAATGCAACTTAGTAGCTTCTCCATACGGCTGAATATTGTATAACGCGGCGCCTCATTCAGTGTCTTTGGTACCTTTCGCCGAAATTCCGCGTAAGTAGACGCTAACAGCGCTATGCGTCAGTCAGTGTGCTTTGCGACCGGAAACTTATGTTCGCCGTCATTCCTAAGTTTGTGAATATCCTCTTTCGATCAGCCTATATGATCCCTTATACGAATTTTGTCAATTGTGAGTGGCTACATTTCAGCTCGCAATCTACCTGCAACTTGACATGCAACCGAAATTGGGAAAAAAAGTCATTGTATGTACTGTACTAATCATAATCATCATCATCATTCATATCATCCGAAAGACGCCCATTACTAGGCATAAGCCTCCCTCGAGATCTCCACAATGGCTGGTCCTGTGCCTGCCGCATCCAGCTGGTACCCGCATCTTTACCAGATCATCGGTTCACCTTGTGGGAGGCCTACCCTGCTGCGTATTCCGGTAAGTGGTCACCACTCGAGAACTTTACTGCTCCATCGGCCACCTTTTCTTCGAGCTATTTGCCCTGCCCACTGCCACTTTAGCTTGGCAATCCTTCGGGCTATGTCTGTGACCTTGGTTCACTTGCGGGCTAACTACTAAACCACCTTTTATATGAAACCCAAAGGAGCTTAAATTGCAAGACTTGGAACAGATTGGGAATACCACTAAAGTATAGTGAAGAAGATGATTTCGTAGTGCGTCTGTATGCCACTGCGACAACGAGATCAATTCGTAAACCAAGACTCAAAATAAAATTCATACTATTATTCAATGTTTTATTATCAATTGTATTACACTTAAAACTAATTTGTATTAAATTTAATAATTAAATATTTTTTGCATATAATGTGCCATGATTCATTGCCTCATACACAACTGAACTGCAACCTCATTCAAAATATTAGTATCCATACAAAGATTTCGTAAAATATATTTTACTCGATCAGCTTCTAACATTGCAGTTGTCAACATAACTTATCAATAATAGTATTCGTTCTCAACGATACATTCCACATTCACTAACACTTATTGCGTAAGAATGTCCTAAACATTACTAGGTACATAATACAAATGTCAATAAGAAATTAAAAAAAAATACAACATAATCGCAACTCACACTCAATTCAACATAATTAAATTTACTGAGAATCAATACATCCATGAAAAAACACAAAATAATTTGAAATAACACTCAAAATATTCGCATAGCACTAAATAACTTAGCCTGGAAGTACTTACATATAAGTACAACGCAAGAGAAAAGTTACTGTTAGCAATTACAAGAAAACTGCTTTATATTTGTCACACTAACTATCCGTAAGGTAAATGCACTAAAAAGTTATCATCGCTTAGAACGATATTACAATGAAGCAATGACATGAGACCATGTCAAAAGATCTTAGTACAAATTATTCTGTACGTATTACAGAATAATTTACAACCTGCTAATCATAAAATGCAATAGTCTGCTCAGAACTAAGTCACACTCTCACACGAGTAGGAACTTACGTTATACAAATATTGCAATAACATCGAAAAAGAACATTCCCTCCCTTAACTATTTTAACTACTATTCGTAAAGTACTTGATGATTCCTAGGTATAATACTGTCATACAGTTCGATATTTCACAAAAAAATCAAATAAATCATATTTAGGACTTTTCTTTGAACAAACTGGTACTGTCATTGTCATTCACATATACTAAAAATTTGCATAAATGTCGTAAGTGGTAAGAAAATCAATCGTAAAGCAAAGTGTGATTTTTATTTAAAGAGACGATTACACGTCACGTTGCGAAAAGGTAAGCCATAAAATTGCCATCTAATGAGAAAAAAGAACGACTGAATCCTCATTGGTACTACCAACAAAGCTGGCTGAATTTTTTGACACGCTGCTGGTGAAAACGAGTGTTAAAAAAGAAACATTGCTGCCACATTTCACATTCGAAAATACCTACATTCTTAAATAAATTAAACATAATTTATGTGTAATATAGAGCACAGTCCACGCAGTTCAGACAGGACGATAAAAATGGACAAGGATCTTTCCCTTGCATGTTAATAAAGAGACCACCGGTGGAGTACAAGCCATTGACTTCAGTATTGACCAAGATGTAGGACCTTGTCCTACTCGCTTCCTTCCAATCTCCTATTTGAACTGCGCCTACTTTTATTCACTTTCAATATATTACGATTTAAGATGGAGCTAGTGAGGCGTAAGGTCTGTTGTCAAAATACTGTCACGCTATTGGACATAAATAAATGCGGTAAAATGACGAATCCAATTCAGCCAATGACAGGGCTTCATTTTGACAGCAGACCTTACGTCGCAGTAACGCCATCTTGTGGATTTTATAATCGCGAATACCCTCTTTGTAGATTTATCACTAGCTGCGACACTACTACAATAAAGCAACAAGGCTATAATAACATTTAAAAAATCCTAAACACAACACGGAAGGGACAATTACAAAATGTCTACATTACAACTAAAGGTCCTTATCAAAATACCCACATTTCTTACCACACTTTATCACAAAAGCTGAGTTTATTAGACATTACTCCACTATTGCTTTACTGTGTCGCGTAAATTTGTTCTTTATTTTATATTGTACAGGCCATTCTAAGCTTTAACTCGTGTCCATAAGGTGTTTTATTCAGACCGTAGTCCGAAGTCCGGTTCTCAAATGTTGTTCATGTCGTATAGTACTTGTGCGATGGTTCGGGACGCCTCCACGTTGCTGAATGCTATCGTCGCTAGATGAGACTCGTAGGACCGTAGTTGCCTGTTAGACACAAAGGGAAATTATTATATAGAGTGTAGACAGGCTCATTCTTTGCAAGTTAAAATTGGCTGATTATTAATTATTTCAGAAATAAAATATTGCAAATATCTAAATAAAGGGGCTTCTAAACGGGCAATATTTTACTGCAATATGTGGCTCAAGCTTTTCTTAAGAGAATAGCTGGAGAAAATGGGAATTACTGGAAACGATAAATCAAAACAGCGACAGTCATCAGTATGAAAGCAGAGGTACTAAGACATGAAGTACTACGCTTACTGCCATACCATTGCCAACTGATTAAATCCGATCAGGCTTTTCCCTAATCAGTTGTGTGGGTCAAATGGCAATCGCCCGCACGTAAAAGGCCAAACAACTACGAATTTTTAATTAGGATTCTGGTAGGAAACCGCTTTTAGTAAATATGAAAGCGTTGTCCTAATAGAGGAGCGGGCCCTGGCCGACAGATTTACCGCTAGCCGCCAAGACGGGGTTTACCGCTACAACAGCCCCTCACGGACTTAAGCAACCCATTCGTACGGCATTTGTCTTTGACATTTTTTTTTTTAATTTTTTTAGTTTTTTTATTAATTTCACCAACGACTGTTTACAATATTGTATACATACTTATCTTGCAATAAGTAAATTGTAAAATTTAGAAAAACAGGTGGAAATCTCGTCTACCAGGTGGAATTCGTTTACTTTTTAATTTTATATTTGTTTTAAATGTGTGGTTCCGACCTTCAGACCTTTACCCCTATTCATAATTAATATCTGATGAATTCGTAGGTCACGAATCACAAGCCTAGACAGCAGCAAGAAATTAATCAAACAGGATTCCAACCACTCACCGTCTCCCAGTGTTCGAATATATGACGATATTCCTCAGGATAAGCGCCGCAGTCAGTCGTATGCTCTTCGTCACGGGGCCCTCGTTCTCGTCCTAATTGGCACACAATCAAGTAAACATCAATTAACGAGTCGTATTCCCAAAATGTAGGTACAAACAAACTAAACAATTAGGTTAATTCATACACATGCAAATAGACGATGTCTATTGTCCATAATACATGCAAATAAATATAATCAATATTATCCTTTCTAATGAGAAGCTACTGTAACTGAAATACGTAACTGATGTAAGTAAAGTACAATGATCTATCACTGTACAAGATGAACTAGAACTGTGAATGAAACGTATAAATAATAAATTCTAGTACTATAACAACTAGGTGTACAGGTATACGAGAGAGAGATAAAGGCTATAAAATATTACAATCTAAACGAATGAATTTTTATTGATGAAAATATTCACGCGTCCCTCCACCAGGCGATAGCAAACAGGTCCCATATTATTTAGGCCTACGGTACAGTTGACGTTTTACCTATCAATAAAACGCTTATTAAAAATTTACTGTATACAAAGCCCAGCGTTTTTAAAACTGGTGTTTTTGAGACTCAATTGAGTTGTCCACTTTTCATGTTGAGGTGGAGAGAAATGAGCTGAAGGGAGAACGTTAGATAGGTATCGACCAATAAGCTGGTATGCCTCTCTCATATTATAAATTATTTAGGCTTTGAATGTGGTTACTTAATCAGTGTTTTATTGGTAGGTAAAATGCGGACACTTCAAATCAGTATATGGGACATATTAGACAAGTAAGGTAAACCGTCGCACATCGACAAAGTGCATCTTGCGGGTAGGCTTGCTAGCTAGACCTGCCAGTTAGTTACTAAGTAAAACAGTGAGTGAAAATAGTGAAACACAAAAACAACACGCACACAATAACAAACAAACTGACGACACAACAAGTTAACATAAAGCGACACAGAAATAGCTCCAAAACAAGATAAAGACAACACGTAATATTCGAAAAAACAAATTCAACAAGCTAATTATCAAAATTTCAAGGCTACCTCCATAATAAACAACAACATCTTTGCAGGCGATATTTATGACAAAATGTAAATAATAACTACTGAGGGTTTTCACTATTCCAGATGGCGGTAGTGAGGCGTAAGGTCTGTTGCCAAAATACTGTCGTGATATTGAACAGTAACAACTGCTGTAAAATCTGTTCCAACCAATGATAGGGCTTTATTTTGACAGTAGACCTTACGACAGGGTAACGCCATCTCGTGGGTTCTAATCATAAGAAAAAGTAATAGTAAAGTATGTTTCAATAGAAAAATATTCAACATCTGAGCGCTACAACAATAATAATGAATGACCGTGAGGGGGCGTCAGTTGCCTTTTCTTCAGTAGTTGCCTTACTGGCGGCATTTACATTGTCTATTGAAACGTACTATCCAACCGTAACAAAACACAAACAACTGTCACATAAAAACGAAACAAAATTCCACACAAGCATTGCGCGCTGCCTCTGAGTATTGGACCAATCAGTATGACTATACATATAATCTAAATAAAGCTTCTTGACTTCGCGATCCTCAGCAGCTACTGCCCATATTATATTAATAAAAATTATAAAATTTTGTTTGTGACACGAAGAAATGGAGTAAATATTTAATTTGTGTGAGTGTATGTCAAAAGACTGAAATCCCTTTTCATTCGCATTAAATCTCTATTGATTCAATTTGTTGAATTCTTTTAATTATCAGTGGAAGTGTAGAGCGAATTTAATAATATTTTCTAAACCAAGCATTTCACTGACATCTAATCTGGTGGTTAGTGACAATGCGACCGAAAATGGAGGCAGGGGGCTACTCCCAAATTCGAAATTCGAACTTCTCTTTTTCTCTATAAAATATCTTTTTTACTGACCCAAATTTCCGACTATTCGTAGCGATAGCATTTACATATACTCTTGTGTGAGTTCTAGAACTAAAAAAAACCTGGGGTGCTTAACATCCTCTTGGCAGTTTCAATTTTCTGCCACATTAAAATCACCAAAAGAAGTGACTGTCCTATGTATTCGCTTATCAGCCACACTAAAGTCGCCAAAAACAAAAGTGACTATATCTGTCTGTATGGAATAACTGTCATCCCTGATTGGTCCAACCACCTTGGGGCATAGATCCTTGGGGTGCTGCTCACCAGCTGCTCGGGCGCGCGGCCGGCGTCGGCGCGGTGCTGCGTGGGGACACGTTAGTGACGACACACGGATGGACCGACAGACGGGGGTAACACCGGCCAAATGAGTGGTCTACCACCCTAAGAGGCTATAGAAAGCTATTTGACGTAACTTTAAATACTTTTACTAAGAGTTTAAACTATAATTCGATTACTAAACACTCAAATGAATGATGAAAAATCTAACTCCCTTAAAGGATTGGCTTAATTGCTTGGCTAGATTCAGTCGTCGTAAATTCGGGAGCAAAAAGCATGAGAGTAAGATCAAAGCGGAATGTATTGCTCATAGAATAAGGTCAATTCGGAGCGACACGTAACATATATAAGTGATACAAAAATTGACCTTATTCTATGAATAATACATTCGACTTTGATCTTGCTTTCACGCATTTTGCTTTTAAATTTAGATGACTAAATTAAGCCAAGTGTAATAAGCCTTTGAGATTGAAGTTCTGTCGTACCTATATCTTGGTTTAACAAGAACGTTGATTTTCTTTAGCAATAGTATTCTAGGCTGACCCTTATTGACATTTTGATGACACGGGATCTTTAGTCAAAACTGATAGACCACTTTTTTGGCTCGCGTAAGTACTGTCGCCATATATTGTAATTTTTCAGGGGTATTTGTAGGCTATTGAAAGCTACATTTTAATCCAGTGCAGTCGGATTTAAATGTCGAAGCACCGGATGTAATATATAGGAAACGAGTGGATCAAAATGAATAATTTTCTATGGCGACTGTACAATGGTCACGTCTTTACCGTACCATGTAACCCCCATCTATTGGGCTAATCCATAATGTGCATATTATAGTGATGAAAGTTATGCTTCATGTTACTTTGGGCCAGTTGCATAAAATAAGTAACCTTTAATTTTACCCATACATCAATCAAATATTCATAAAAGAAGAAAAAATTCAGTCAAACTCTGCGACTGACCCCAAATATTAATCTCTAGGCCGTAAGCTAAAAGACTAGGTGTGCAACTAACGTGCCTATTGCGAAAAATATATCATCGCGAGTTTTAGCTTGCGGCCCAAAACCATGACTTAGAACTTAGATTGAGACTTAAAATTATCTGTATTGATAAAAGTAATAATGATCTTGTATATAATCCCTTTTTCTCGTATATAAACGTGCTACCAAATATAAGAATCGATGATGTGACAACTGTAGAGAACCGTGGGGTGCAATACAATAGACGGAGAAGGCTCAGATCAAATAAGAAATAAAGACAGAATCCTGCTAACAACATACTAACGCACGCAAAACTACGTACGTACACGCACACATTCACTAGACCAAACTAGGACCCAAGCTTATAGACAATGCCGTGTCAGACATGTTTACGAAACCGTCCTCATGACACTGTTGACAGCGCGCCATCTTTATTTCTTATTTGATCTGAGGGAGAAGGGTAGACCTAGAAAAGTATGGAAAGGAGTGGAACATGGCCAATAATGAGGTAAGGATGTAGTCAGTGTTGCAAGCAATGACATGGTATGAGCGTAGTTTCTCGTACCGTATCATAATAAAACTAAAGACTATAATAGTGTAAATGAATGGTTAAAGTGGGCCAGCTTAGTTTAGGGCTAGATGGCGCTGTGTGAATTTGCCCAACCATATTACATATATGATAATAAATAATGCGACATAACAAACTATAGCATAAATGTCAGAGTATATTGTGAATGAGCTATTCGAATATCCAACACGAAATATAAGGAGCATTGCTCACCGGACGTGTAGACTTGCTCAAAGCTTTACCCATTACGCGGCACGTTTTGCTTGTAAATTTAAAGGATGAATGGGAGACCTAGGAAAGGAAAAGGTAGGAGACAACTAAGTAAATTTAAAGGATGAATGGGAGACCTAGAAAAGGAAAGGTAGGAGTCAACAAAGTCAATTTAAATGATGAATGGGAGACCTAGGAAAGGAAAAGGTAGGAGGCAACAAAGTAAATTTAAATGATGAATGGGAGACCTAGGAAAGGAAAAGGTAGGAGGCAACTAAGTAAATTTAAAGTATGAATGTGAGACCTAGGAAAGAAAAAGGTAGGAGGCAACAAAGTAAATTTATATGATCAATGGGAGACCTAGCAAAGGAAAAGGTAGGAGGCAACTAAGTAAATTTAAAGGATGAATTGGGAGACCTAGGACAGGAAAAGATAGGAGGCAACAAAGTAAATTTACATGATGAATGGGAGACCTAGCAAAGGAAAAGGTAGGAGGCAACTAAGTAAATTTAAAGGATGAATTGGGAGACCTAGGACAGGAAAAGGTAGGAGGCAACTAAGTAAATTCCGATTTTTCAATTCTTAGATAACTTCAATTATATACGAAGTAACGATACAACTTTATTTTAGCCGCACAGTAACTTATCAGACTGGTATGTTTTATCTGAGAATTGAAAAATCGGCCCCTAAAGAATGAATGGGATACCTAGGAAAGGAAAACCTAGACAAAAGTAGGTCAAGGTCCGAAAAAATATAAAACACTATCAAACTGACGACTAGTTTTATAAGTGTCATCATCGTTATAACGCTCTTCCCGGCCTCTGCCAGGGTCCGCATTCCTACGCATTCTTCTCCACTTCGCCCGGTCTGCATCGCGTCGTAAGCCGTTTAACTAGTCAATATCTGTGTGACTCATCCCCAGGGATACGTGGGAAATAGGTGTCTGAATCCCCGGTAGGCCGGTATCAGGAAAGAGATCCCGCCGGAAGGTCCAAGAAGCGATGGATTGACATCGCCGAGTCGGACGCGAGAGCCAACGGCTTACGACGTGAGGATGCCGAAGATCGGGCAAAGTGGAGAAAGCAAAGCAGGAAAGCGGACCCTGGCAGTGGCCGGGATTGACCGCTTGGATGATGATGATGATCAGTGATGATGATGATCAGTGTGACTCACCATGAGTTCCCTAGGGTTGAACATGTCGGTGGCATGCTTGTTGAGTGCTGCCAAGGCGGCGTTGGGGGGGTATCCCAGGGACCCCGCCGCGCCTTCCGCGCCCGTGGGGGCCGCAATCGCCCCGCTGGCGCGCCGGGAGTTGTATAGGGCTTTTAGAGCCTGTGGGGAGGATTTGTTGGTGTTTATAGGACAGGATTATACTGTCACGTCAAAGTGTCAAGTTTGAAAAAGAGGCCAACTAAGAAAAAGCCGATGTAGGAAATTTGCAATTTAAACCTAAGACAAGTTAAAAATGTGACGAGTTAAGAAAGTGACGAAGTCGTCCGGATTGAAAATAAGGTAATAGTGATCAGAACAGTGGCAGGGTGATGGAACAGATGTTTGTCAAATATTTTAGTTCATAAGTATATGTCATTTTATCCTGCCATTGCAGGCAGACATATATCCACTTAATCCTCACAGTGACTACGCACATACGGTTCAGTATTTAAGGTTACCTGAAACCTGCATAGATGTTAGTTACAATACAGTGTGTACAGATAATAAACATTACTACAATGTATAATGTATGGAGTACGTTATGGGCGACAGTAACCGTTTTTTATCAGATGGGTTGTTTATTTGCGAATGCACGGTAGCACTAACCCCGCCCACAGGCGTGGGCGCACGATACTCACGTGCGCGGTGCAGTGCTTGTCCCCCAGATGGTTGAGCAGCGCGAAGGTCTTGCGGGGCACGCGGTCGCAGTCCGCCCACAGGCACGGCGCCTCGCCCGCCGCGCCCGTCGGGCAGTGCGCGCGGGCGCAGTGAGCGAACACGCCTGCTGCGCTTTCGCACACCCTAAGGGAGAACGGGGGTGGTGTAGTGGGGGTGGGGGTGTTGGCACACATTTATACGATGCAGATATTCCAAGTAAAACCATTTTTCACCTCTCCAGCACGAAAAGCGTGACAACTCGCAGCAAAACGCTTGTTATTCATTTAAGACGAAAAGTGATTTGAATTTCGAACACCACATACTCGTCCAGAAACTAATTTTAGCCTATTAATTTAACTCCATGAATTAAATGTTGTATCATTAGGCACACCATTTCGTATATTATTTCATTGGAAAATTAATTTATAAATTATGCTATTGCATTTTTAAAGACGACATATTTATAATAAATACTAGTGTTTTTATTTATGTAAAAACACATTTATAATGAAAAAGAAACGTTTTTATTAAAATAACAGAAAACTTCTAGAAACATCAAAAAGTACAGTCATTAGCACTCATAGTACAATAATTGGCATTCGAATTACTAGTGATTGGCACTTCTTTTTCCTATCTAATTATGTCACATTTTTAATGGTAGGTGTAGGGGGACGGTTAGCGTATGGTAAAGTAGAAGTAGGAGTACAGTAGGGAAGGATAGTGGACAGTGGTAGGGCAGGGGTAGAGTAGGATAGGAAAGGGGTAGAGTAGGATAGGATAGAGGCAGTGTAGGGTAGGGGTAGGACACCACGCAAACGAAGTTGCACCGGGCCAACAGTTATAAGTAAAAATTAATTTGCCGAATATATGTTCGCGCATCTACACTTATTTGACTAATTATTTTATGTTGGGTTTGTACTGAGCTGTTTTCAAGACAAGTTTCCTAAAATTCCCTTAAATTCGCTCTAACGACAGAAACGTTATAATGTTATTACATTACATTGCAATCTCAACATGACTTACATTGATTTAAATGACACACTGAACCCGAATGTTGTGTCACCTTTATGGGATTCATATTAGAACAACCTGTTTTATGTTAATTGTTTATAATGCAAAAACAATATGTGTACCTGTGTACCTTACCTAAAAAAATAAATAAGCAACCTCTTCAAGTAATAATCATCTTGGCGTTAATGTCCCGGTTGTGCTCTCACGTCCGAAGGCCCAGGATCCGCCTTGCCATAATCCAGGTTTTGGCAGATTAGGCACTTATAATAACAAGTGAAGTGACTGTCATATTTATCTAACCTCCACGACCCTGCTACCAGGGGAATCTGACCAGATTTGATCAAGATTACACGTTCTGTCGCCAGAATGTGCAGGTTTATTCGATGTTTCTCTCACCGTAAGAATCATCATCACAGAAATAATCATTGGTACATTACCACAGTGGGTTTCGAACCTTGTACCTCTCGCTTACGAAACGAATACTTTAACCACTCGGACACCGACCATTTACTTAAATTGATATTTATAGTAAAGAAAAGCCGAGAAAACCCATGCGAAGCCGGGGCGGTAAGCTAGTTTTAGACGTATTAATTCAACGGTTTTTGAATGTTAGTCCTTTTGGCTCAATTTAGATTAGAATGCACTTTAGCAAATAATAAATTGCGTTTCAATGATGGCACGTTTGCCATAAGACAGTAACAATAGGTTTGCCACACAGCCAAAAGATTAAAATAGGTTTGAGTCGTTAGAGCGCGCCATCTATAGGAATTTTTGAGGAAGCTTAACTTAAAACTACTCATTTGTTAAGACAATGTTTGTATGCAATAAAAAGGAGTAGGTAGTAGTAGGGTAGGTGTAGGGTTGGAGTAAAATTGGGGTAGGGTATAGTAGTGTAAGATAGGGTAGTGGTAGGGTAGGATACCATAGTCGCGCCAGGCTTTCTAGTATTCAATATAATGAAACTACTTTTAACGACCATTTCTAGACCTAAAATCTAACAACAACAAGAATTCGTGAAGGAGCAACAAACATACTTATAATTAATAAATTTGAAGGATTATGAGTATATTTGTTGCTCCTTCACGCAGAAACTACTAAACAGATTTTAACGAAATTTGGTAGTAATTAATGTAGCCTATAGCCCAGAATAGGCTATAAATAATCCCAATATTTAATGTGATTTCCTCCGGAAACAAATGCCGTATGCAACGATAATCCACCTAAAATGTATGGACGATTTGAAAATTATTTTAGTTTTTATTTAAAACAAATCGCTATAATATAATGATGTAATATATTTTTAGAATCCTCTCAGATAGTGCTTCCATTTGATACCCCACACGATAGGCTTAAGTGAAAAAAAACTTTTTAGCGGAAATCCGCCATTTTGAATTCTGAGAGCCCGGTCCAAAATCGGGAGTTCCAACATCGAAATTCATGTTTAGCCGGTCTCAATTAGTAAAACAACACGTTTGGCCAATTGTTACCTAAAATGCCGCTAGAATTGTAACTCGTCGAATAATATACAAGTTTTGAACAAAGTTCAATTGTTGGATTTTAATAGAACGTATTGTTTTTTCTCAAGGACTAAAATTTTAATTAAATCATTGATTTCAGCATTTTTAAAGATAAACCAGTCTGAATTAAGGTATTTAAAACAAAAACGAATAAAATCGGACGCTCGGTTAAGTCGCTATGCTTAAAAGTCGAAAAATCAAATATGTCGGCGGTATTTTTTAAATTACGGATTTTCCTCATATTAGATTTTTTGCTAGATATCGTTGTTATTAAATAAGTATGTGCGGTCACTCGATGTACGCCCAGGATTATGGCATGAAGGTAGACTAATGGATACCTTGACAATAACTTTAATTATTGGTATAACATCATTATATAGTTATTGGCACTTCCTTTAGTATAATGATTGGCAGTGCCAAGAATTCGCTGCCAAGGGATTTTGTGTATTTCAAAACTATTATTTTATTCTATTCTAATTCTGACTTCTGAAATTATTAAAACATAAAGCAGCAATTTAAAAAATCCAATTTTAGTCATTGGCATAGTTGCCAATGAATTAGACTTTAGTACAAGAAAAAATATCAGTCATTGGCACCCAATTAATTAAAGTTTAGTTATGTAAATGCTTCTAAAACCCAATTAAAAAGATTGTTTATTTATTAAGCTAACCATAGAAAGTAATTTTTTACATGAAATTCGACACAAAACTTAAATAAGATAGTTTATCTACACTCATTGCTTAATGTTCCAATTACATATTCGAAAACAGTTGTTTAAGGATACACTTTTTTCACGCCAGTCTATAAAAAATTAAAAAATTACTTTTCGATACAGCATTTCCCATACTATTTTCATTACAGCTGTATCGAAAAATAACTTTTTAATCATTATGCAACACTTTTCTTTTTTAAAATTTTGTCGGGCGCCGGGACTCGGCTAAATGTAGGCTGAATACCTAAATGTCTTCAACAAATTCAAAATTCCTGTTTATATTTGTGATCAGTTCATAGTCTGTGGTTGTGATTTTGTACATTTGGAATTATTTTCCCGCTAAACAGAATATTTTTTCTAATTGTTGTAATTTGTGTTTGTGAATGTTTTTTCTTGTTTGAAGCAAATCAATAGATAAATGTGAAAGTAGTGAAGTGAATTTCCTGTCGCTTGATATCCTCGACGCGTAGATACAACAGAACTGACTCGCAGTTACTTCCAGCGAAGTTGAAAAAATTATAGGTACGAAATTTTAACATGAAAATATGAGTATAGATAAAGTAGTGTATGCAACTGCATATAATTAGGTATTATATGACAGTTGCATAAACTACAATTTTAACACACCTGGCCCTTGTTGAATTCATAAGAAACTTTATTAAACTAGCGCAATCTCCGGACGCCTCGAGTTTTTTTTGTTTGCTGTGTAGTTAATTATGTATATTCGAAAATTACCAAGAACAAATTATAATGTTGCCAACAAAGATTTGAAAACAAATATCAATTTGATTTCATTGGTACACTAATTCTTAATATTTGTGTTGTAAGTTGTATGTGCCAATCATTAGTGTGGTGCCAACAATGAGGAAGTGTCCAAATTTTTTTTTTTATTGAATATAAAAATTTGAGTCAAATGAAACAAAACGGTAAAAAAAATTTTAAATATCTCAAGAAACAAAAAAGTTATGAGACTTTAAAGTTGCGATTGCAAGAATAATTTTATTAGGTGCGCGAATTCGTGCGTGACGCCACCAGGCCGGCATCCCGCCCGCCACTATGGGGCTACCCATACTATGAAACTCTTAGTGACTGTATCTTTGGAACCGTAATAACTAGACACTTGAACTATTCACAGAATGTGTTTTATTATGGCCGCTATAACAACAAATAATAATAATCGACATTAAATAAAAATAAAGGGTGGTCTCCATACTTAAAACGTGATTTTTAAGGCGTTTTAGAGGTATTTAGTTTTTCTCTATGACCTAGATGGTAAAACTTACAAGCATCACACTTTGGGAGAGCGGTACTGCGAGCATTGCTAAGCCTCGGTTATCGATCTCGCAAGCACGCTGCCACAAGACCAGTGCCGCTCTCCCAAAGTGTAATGCATGTAAGTTTAACCACTACGCGATAGAGAAAAATTAAATACCTCTGAAAACGACATAAAATCACATTTCATGTATGGAGACCCCCCTTATTTTAGATTTATTATTATTATTATTATTATTTTTTGTTATAGCGGCCATAGTAACAGATACTCTGTAAATAGTTCAAGTGTCTAGCTATTACGGTTCCGAAGATAAAGTCACTAAGAGTTTCAGTGTATGGGTAGCCCCATAGTGGCGGGCGGGATGCCGGCCTGGTGACGTCACAGCTAGATCGCAGCAGCAATAATTTCGCGAAAAAATATGTAAACTTAAATATTGTATAACTCAGTCATTTACGGCGCAACAAAAAGATTTTACAACAATATACCTATCGGTATCTATATGTATACCTATATCTGTGATTATGGCGAAAATCAGGAGAGGTGAAAAATTGTGTTATACACGAGAGCAAATATTTTTATGAGCCGTGCTCAGTAGTCTATTCAACGGATTAATAGCGGCTGAACATTTATAATTTTATCCCAAAGTGTATGTTATGAGCACTAGGCGTCTCCACGAAGTAAGTACTTATACAGAGGGAAAACTCCATACAAAGATTGACCCGGAGCGTGCGGGGAGAAACCTGTTTTTACGACCTACCCGCACTAATAGTATAAAGTGCACCTATCTAAGCGCATTTGTTTAGCGTTTTCCCTCTATATACTCTGAGGTATGGTTTTCCATTGGGGTGTCTAAGTCGGGTAGCCGGAACCGGGTATACCCGAAAATTTAAGATTTTACAACCGAATCCACACTTCAAGGCCATTCATGATAAGAAAATAGGTGTTATCACCATGGAGTAAAAATTCAAATAATTTATATTTAAAAAGTAATTAAGTTTATTAATGGATAAAAATCAACTTAATTGTCTCAAATTAAAAATAAGGTCAAGGATATCCCATGGATATCCCTTTGCTTAGTAGCCAGTCTAATAATTGCTATTTTATCCAACCGGCGAGGTATTCATTTCTATTGTCGGGCACGGTCCGGTCGTGGTTGGCGTGGAGTGGCTTTGCTGCGGCCATGAGGCGGCCAGTGTGTCACTGTGTGCTTCCTTCCTACTTTCCTATTCCCCCTCCTTTGACGATTAAAAGAGATATTTAATGTCCTAATCAACAAAGAAATTTTGAATTTTTTTTTTTTTTTTCTGCCATCAGCTGGTCACGGTGAACTGAGCTTTCTAATTTGTTGCGCCCCGATTGGTCGAGGGGCGGAGCTAGGCCGGCGGACAACGACGATTCACTATTTTCTTATCGCGAATGAACTACACAGAATACTAATACAACATACTCGTACACCCGAAAGTTGACACTTTTAATGAATGTACGAATAAGTGAATAAAGCACTCACTTGCCGCAGCCCCGCCAATGGCATATCCAGGGCGTCTCGTCCTGCGGCGGCGGCGTCGCCGTCGGCTTCGGCGTAGGCGGCTTCGTCACCTACACAAATGGGATGGGTGACCATGCGTACTAGACTGTGAAGGCGCCGTAGGCTTAACTACGTCTTAGAGTACAAGAAAAATTCTACTTTGTAGCGATGGTAGAGGCGTAGGCTCCGACAGAAAAGATGTAAGACGAAGACAGGGCACAAACGGCACGCGGACACGACTTTTTAAGCCATAAGCCCATTTATCATCGTGTAAATGTTCAATTCGTTTTTCATTTTTATGTTTTTGTTTTTTTTTTAATTCTTTTATTTTTATTTTATCTAAATTTTTTTAGTAAGATGGTAAATAAACGTTTTTATTTTTTTAAACATACAGAAAAGACAAGGCACGGACGCAGCAGCGTCGCGCTTCTTTTTCTAGGACCAGTCAAGAACTTAGGCGGGACAAGTGCCGTCCTTTCTGTATATTGTACAAAAGGGCGAAGAAGTGTCTGCGTCGCGTCCGCGCCCTGTCTTCGCTGTTTGTTTCGCGTCGCGACGTTTCTATACATTTTGTATGAAACTAAATTAAACGGGCGCCGCATCTGCGACGTGCCTGCGTCTTACGTCTTTTTTGTGTAGCCGGTCACTTAGGATACCCACAAAACCTGCACAACCTGGCACAAAAATTTTACGTTTTTAATGACCCAAACTTTGACCTTCCGTAGCGATAGCATTTCCATAACCTCTTGTTTCAAGAACTAAAAATAACTAGGGTGCCTTCCGTTCTCTTGGTAGTTTCACTTTTCAGCAACATTAAAGTGATCAAAAAGAAAAGTAACTTCAATGTGGCAGAAAAGCGAAACTGCCAAGAGGATGGAAAACAGACCGGTTTATTTTACTTCTAGAGACTGGTTCGGCAGCCGTGCCCATGACGGTATACAATTTATTATTTTAGAGGTCTTACCTCAACCGGTGTGTTGACCACCATTTCCTTGTCCCCAATCTTGGTGTTGCCCACCATCACAGGCTGCCGCGTGATGACCTGCCTCATCACTGGTTGCGGTTTCTGTGGACGCCAAACGGAATGATTGCTAAACCATTGAGGTTTAGAATGGAAGCAATAGGATAGGTGACTGATGCTTGTGTGTGCTCTTTAGACATAATACAATATCTTTTCATTAGCTGAGAAAGTAATTATCCACGTAAAATTCCTTTGAAAATAATAGATATGTTCTGTAGCAACTTTTGATTCAAATAATTGTATTCAAACTAAAAGGGCAATATTTTTTTTAAGTATGTACTAATTGAGTACACATAATGTACATTATTTTATATATTAAGACATAGCAAAACAGACAGAGTTGCCAGGGAGCACGTCGTCACCCACGATGCCGAAGACACGTAGTCCTAGCTAGCGTTACCAACCTTACTATATAATATAGTATCCTACTGTTTTTGGTGTCCGCCTACTATTATTTTAAAATGTTAATATAGTAGATAAAACTACTATTTTTTATCAGCCAAAGTCGCTTATCAGTATCTATTCCCGTAAAACGGAAAGTGTCCTGATTTTTAATGTTAAGAATTTAGATATTTCTCAATTAAACACCATCCTAGACCCGCTAACTACTTCATCATCATCTTGGCGTTAATGTCACGGTTATGCTCTCGAGAACGAGGGCCCGGGGTCCGCCTTGACCATGATCCAGGATTTGGCGATCAGGTAATTACAGTGGAGCGACTACCATCTGACCTCCGTTACCCTACTACTGCTATCCTGACCAGATTGGATCATGGTTACAAATTCAGTTGCCTGAATTTGCAGGTTTCATCACGATGTTTTCCCTCACCGTAAGAGCATCGGTTAGTATTCAACTAATGTGCATAACTCAGAAAAAGACATTGGTACATGGCCCCAGCGGTGTTCGAACCCGGTACCTCTCGCTTACGAGTTGGATAATCAACCGCAAAACGCTCTATCGGACCCGCTAACTACTTACTGAAGATCAATCTTATACTAAATATAATATTTTATTACAAATACTATATTGTTTTTAATGGATTCCCGATCTACTATATTTTTATGGCTATTGCAACCGAAAATACTATATTTGGTCTTTAAAAAGTTGGCAACCCTAGCCCTAGCCCTGGGGCTTAATTCTCACGCTGTCATGTCTCGAATTCGACATTTTTTCTAGCCACATATCTCCATTGATAATGACATTGAAATGTCTATTGCAGTCAAAAAATGTTTTGTCAACTATCTTCGACAGTCATATCTTGTCAAAGATCAATTTCAGTAACGTTTTAATACAGTTTGTTGGCTAGAGACCCCCCTGGTAGAAAACCCAACTCACCACCGGATGTATGGGGACCACTTTCTCGGCGGAGCCCTGGGGCCGCGGCGCGGGGCGGTGCGCGGGCTTCATGGGCGCGTTCACTATGATCTGCTGGTTGTTCGACACCGCTATTATCTGCTGGTTGCCTTGGAGCAGCTGTGGGAGACGTGGGTGGTGGTTGTTTTTTAATTATATGTTTCAATTTGACATTAAAATAAATTATTTTATATTAATGGTCTCGTTAATTTTCTGTAATGAATAATGATGTTTTACTGATATTAATTTCACATTTTAGAAAATTTACAGTTTGTACAATTTAATCATAATAATTAACTTTGTCCAATGTAATTTTACTGATAAATCTTCATTATTTTTTCTGACATTAAATTTACTTGACATTGTATGAATAAGAATATTTAGGACATGGTACCTAAAAATAAGTCGTTACCATTATTGTAATATAATGTATATTTTATTTTGTTTGTTTGACATACATAAGTGCTATGTATAGCCTAAACCGAATAAATAATTTTGACTATTGACTATACCTGCTGGTTCCCCTGTATGATCTGCTGTCCGCCTTGCAAGATCTGTTGGTTACCGACAATCTGGTTGCCACTGGAGGTGATCAAAGCCGGAGGTTGCTTCTGCGTGACGACGATCTGTTGCTGCTGGTTTGGATTCACTATTTGAGCCTTTATCGGTTGGGGTTGGGACGTTATTACCGGTTGCTGACTCGGAGTTATTTGAGGCGTGTTCTGGAACATTATGGATGGGTTAATATAGAGTTTGTGAGGTTGGTGAATTTTCTAATGAATTTTTAATATGGTTAGAGTTGGTGATTGATTTGTGTGGTATTAGTTTGTGGATGAGATTGTATGTTACTGAGCTGAGTATAAATGATTGACAAGTCCTTAAATATGTACACATGTTATTTTGTTGTGATTTAATATATGTAATAATTCTATATTTTTTTGAACTAATATAATTTATAATAAGAATATTAACATGATGTAAGAATTTTACGAGAAAATAAAATCTAAATCTGAACTGAAATGTATACATTTTCATGAACCCCTCATCTACCCTTCACCACTCGGCAAATATTCCAAAGTACTACGTGGTAAACAGTCACCAACCCACACACATCAATATAATTTGGTAAATCATTATAAACTACTGTTCCAGTTCAGTAAACGTTTTATTTGATATTTTTCGTGCAAACTAAAACTACGACAAACAGATTAGGTAAAATTTTTATCATAAACCGTCTTTATAATGCTTTATGGATAAGACTATTATCTACACTCTACAATTTCAATCAAGCTACTTTTTTATATAACGCTTTTTATATTCAGAGAAACAACAAATACTTATAAAAAGCAAAGCGTGTGCACCCAGCTTAAAGACCGACACCATTATTCGTAAAATCTAAACGAAACTTAAAGAGCCATAGCATGATCTGAAGTTTCGCATTATTCATCTGGTATTAGACAACACAGGAAGATACCTCGTGGTGAAAATTCCAAAACGCAGACCATGGAGTCGTAACAGACAATTGAAGAAATTGTAATAATTAAATGATAATATGAGATTGAATAAATCACTATATAAATAAGCTATTCATATCGCCTGCCACTGTAAAAACCAGCCAATGTGAAATGGCACTCAATGTGAAAATGCAATGGCAACCAGACAATGACAAATGTTTTCTTACATTCGTTGTAGACTGCTATTGAAGGAGGTGTAACAATACATGCGAACAGACAAGAAAACTGAGATTCTCTGGCATTCCCTGGTCAAGGCAAGATTGTATAAACAGGTATCTAAGTAAGCAGCTATCCATATCGCCCGCCACTCTACAGCCCAGCAGAAATGGCAAACATATGATTTCTTTTATAACATAAAAATAAACAATAATAGTCAGAAATCAAGTCGTACAAGAAGCGGTACATTGAAAACGATATAAAAACTAAACCATAAACATACGCAGTTTCTAATTGCAAAGGCTTTTAGCGTCTTACCCGAAAAATACCTACCCATACTTAGCTTAGAACGTTCACTAAAAAGCTTCTAAACACTACAGCTACACCCCACGAAAACTGTCAGCGAGGCTTAAAAACGATGTGGTTGCACTTTGCCATTCAAGTCTCAAGCCCTGATAATAATTGATTCTTCTAGTAATTCTCCACTCAAGCACCCTCAACTCTGCATCTAAATGCAGCACACATCTATATGTACATCAATCAAGATACAGAATATCGGTGCGCTGTCAACCTGCGCGTTTGCCGTTTTCATTACAGACTGAGGGCGTCTTAAGTTACCCTACATAATCTAGTACAAGAAAAAATCCACTTTGTTGTGATAGTTTACATTTAGGAGATCCACAAAAAGTTGGTTTGCCAGTGCAGTCAGGCCCAAAAAAAATTATTTGTGACTATAATTTGTCTGAAAAGCAAAACAGCCAAGAGGATGTGAAGCACCCCGTTTTTTTTTTACTTAGAGAACCTACACAAGAGGATATGTAAGTATTATCGCTGCGAAAAGTCGAAGTTTGGGTCACTAAAAAATATATTATATTTTATTTGAGAAGTTAATTATGTTTAAGTATTTTAGTATGTATTCTATATCGCGCACGTCGATCTGCTTTACTTATCACATCTAGCTTCTGTAGGCCTGCTGGAAGAAATTTATTTTATAATAAGTAGTGCCTGTTGTGTCGTCTATATGTATGATGTTTCTCTATGTATTTTACTGTGTGCAATAAACTGTTAAATAAATGAATAAATAAATAAATGTTTTTTGCACGTCTATGCACAGACAGACCAAAGTTTTGTGGGTCTCCTAAACGCCTACAAAGTGAAATTTTCCTTGTACTAGATAACATAGGATAGACTACGGCGCCCTCACAGTCTATAACAGCCATCAACATTTGGACACAATATCTCTAAACGTATATCTAAACTTCTATCAGAAGCTACAGCCAAACAGCCTAGCGACAAATCAGGCACCCCCAACTCTAGAATGCAGCATGCATCTATCAATGTGTTTATACATGGCTATACGTATATAGAGGGCGCTGTAATAGCGGTGCGCTGTCAACCTGTGCCATTGCCGTCTTCACCACAGTCATCTGTTGTGACGACGGCGCGCTGACCAACGCTGGCTGCGAGACTATCACCCTCTGTGCTGATTGGATCACGCCGGTGTTCTGTGCAATACACCAGCGGGTTAGCTCACTATAATTCACTATAACATATAAGTAGAGCTACAAGGTAAGCAGCCAGAAGATGAGTTGGCAGCTCTTTGTAAACATATAAGTTGCACAAAATTTATACATAACGTTCTCCACCCACCGCACCACCCCGCCGCTAGTGGTATCGTGGGTATTTATTTGCAAAACAATACCCTCGATTAATAATTATATTAATACAAGAAGTAGTCGCTAAAGAAAAATCATTATTCACCAATTATGTACACAATTGTTGAATACAATTGTATTTAGAGCTAGGCGCTCTCAAATTTTCTTATTTTTTGTAAACACATATTCAATTCAGCTATCTGCTTCAGTTATGTAAAATTTCAGTGTCTACGAATTGCCTAACTTACGACATTAATAACGTACAACAGTGAACTGGCACGGGTTGGTGTTAATAATAATGGTAGTCATAAATCGTAGATGTTATGGACAACAGTTGCCGCTAACCATCAGGTGGGCTATCTGCTCGTTTTAACTGCGTAGCATAAAAATAAAAATCGAATTTCAACAAGTAAACGAAAATTTGCATTGTACAGACGCTTTTTGAAATTACTTTGCTTTACATTAGTCTGAATCCTCAACATCAGAACGTCAAGTTAGTATATTATTACTGGTAGAAACGAAATGGTAGAGATCATTATGAATTTAGATATCCTCCTTATTGTTAGTGTATAATGTAAGATTTCTAAGAATGTATACATAAAATTATATTCGGCGCATACTCGTATGATAAATATTCTGCACAGGTCAGTTTTCAGTTCAGTTCAGTGAACTAAACTGAAAACCATAGTAAAGGTGAATAAAGGTCCAAACGCATTTATGCTGCGATGCGAGACGCGGCAAATATAGTTTATTTATTAGTTAAGAAGTGTGCACAGTTACACCAAATATAATTTAATCGTAAGGTAAAAATTAAATTTACACATAAATGCACAAAATGTCCCCCTATTTACATAGTTAATTAAACATTCTTGTTATTATGTACACCGAACCAATTATTTGTTAATACTAAATTTTTAATGCATGTCCAATCAAACTATTCTGTACCAAATATATAATGGGTTGTCATTGCTCACAAGAATGGCGAATGATCACTATAATCTTGATGTACTTGTCGGGCAAAAGCTGACCAATCCACAGGAGCGACTCAAATAGCCCGAGGCTTGGTACTCAGGCAGCTTTGGGTCCCACAATTAAATTATGAAGAAATAGTAAGAGTGGAAAACTTAATTCAATCTGGTCAAGTTTCCCTGTTAATAGCATCACGGAGGTCAGACGGCAGTTGTGCAACTGTAATTACCTGATCTACTGAATTCTGGATCGCGATCCTTGCGCGCGATAGCACAACCGGGGCATTAACGCCAAGATGATCACAGGTGTGGGAAAAGCGCTTAAAACTTCTCAATCGCGTCAGCGCTTCTAAACCGTTAATATTTTAATTGCAATATATGGCTGCAACATAGTGGCCAGCCTTCAGCGGCACTCTATTGCTGTGACATATTGAGCCGCCTTCTACTCTACATGAAGTTTTCCGTAAGTAACGAAGTAACAATATTGCAGCGACATATTGCAGTAACAGAAACGTTTAGGAGCCTCTTAAATGAAATGATATATGATGCACGACATTGATCAGATGGTAACCCAAGCTGTGTGATGGTGGTGATGAATTTGGCATTAGATTAATGGCGGTAATAAAATCAAGCCAAAGTGGGGTTATAAAAAGGAATGCTTGTTGATGCTGAAGGAATATTAAGATGAGAAAAGATGCTTTTGACTATGGATAAAACCAAACATATCGAAGATAAAAATAGCAAATAGCTTGTAGGGAATACGTTTAGAAACATATGTTCGTTATTGATCATTTGAATTCAATACTTCAATATGTACGCCTATATGTAGTAAATTCATTTGTTGCAATTGACGTATAGTCTTTATAAACTACCGCGTTATTTTCCAGTTTTACCGACATACCTATATGGTAAGCGGCCCAAAAAATACTTTGAATATCAAATGACGTAAAACACATAAAATATCCATTACCAAGAGCATACAAAACAATGTGTTATACAAATTAAACAGTAAGGTGAGATGTGAGGTGAAACCCAAAAATGGAAGAAAATTATTAGTGAAAACAGTATGCCTGGTGCCGAACTTTATGGCGCCAAAATAAGTTATACGTCTTGTACCAGAAACCAGATGGATAAGTTCTTAATCATAAACATCTCAACATTATATGTCAAAGATATAGACAACCACATATTTCAAGATACGGACAATTTAAAATAATAGAATAAAATCGATTAATTTCATATTACATCATCCCGTCATCTATTTTAGTGGAAAGTACAAATAATACAAATCCATCACGATACTTTTTTATACTTAGTTTTTAACGACAACAATACACAATTGTATATATTATTATTGTGTACAATAAAGAATAAACGCATTACATTGTGCGCTTTAACAGGCGAGCACCAGACCAGCTCCCTTGTCGAAGCGTCAATGTAATGCTATTTGTCGTAACATTTCGTGTTCAACGCCGAACGCACCAGGCATACAGAAGCGTGACAGAAGCTTCTAGATTCACATAGGTGCTAGGTAACCTGTATAATTTGCTGTTGGGTAATCGCCTCTGTGGCCTGCGTAATAAGGCTGTTTAGCGTCGCCTCGTCCAGACCGCTCGAATTGTTCACCTTTACACGTGTAAACACATGTTATAAACATTATAACTACAAAATGTTATAGAATTTGAAACATTATCAATACAAAATATTATTCCAATTATACAAATTAAATTACAGTTACGTAAAAGTTAGATAAAAAAAGAAACATTCAAAATCTTTACGTTACAATAATAAATGGTTATTCAAACTTTATTTATTTTAACACCAAAACTATACATACAACAAAAATTAATTACTTTACGTAAAAAAAACATACACTGTCTAATAAATTGCTTCATATTTTCACACATTTTCTCCAGTAATTTTCGCCAAAGAAAGTATTTTAAAATTATTGTGAAAAAAAACTTACAGTCAATGTCAGGGGCCCACCGCCCGCCACGCCTCCTTGCACAATGATTATGGTTTTCTGCATCATATTGCCGGGCATGTTCTGAGTGATGTAGCCGATGCCTCCTGGGAACCAGAGATGGACATCAAACATTACATAATTATAGATTTTGATGATTTTCTATCATAAAAGTCCTGCACAATTACTTCTTTGGGATTTTAATTGCTTTATATATTTGTATCTTTTTCGTGGAATAATGTGGTCTCAGCATCGTGCATTTTAGCCCAAAATCCACTCTTGGAATAATATGTTGTCCTAAAATTCCTTTAAATTTCATATACAAAACAACTCTAATATATACAAGTTATATGTACTGTATTTACCTTGTGAGGTACTCGGCGTCGCAATAAACTGCATTGGCTGTTGCACGAACGATTGTGAAGACATTGGTTTCTCTGCGAACATATATAAATGATTGATTCTGGTTACACTTAAATATAGCATCAAAACAAACACGAATAAATCTGGCCCTTTATTAAGAAAGAGTTAATGCTCTGTCTAGGTAAGCATTCTGCTCCAGAAGTGGCGGATATATATAGCATCACAGCCCATAACAGTCCACTGTTGGACTTAGGGCCTCTCCCATGAAATCTCCACGCTTGGCATGCGGGTTAGAGATCGCGTTGTTATAAAAATAACAAAGAAAAATGCTGCTGTCCATTTTCCAGCCTACGGAGACTCTAGACGTTTTGCATCGAAAACATTAGTCGCCTTGTACGACGCCCACGAGTGTAAGGGGTTGGTGCTATTCTAGTCTGCCGGACACCACACGGCCAGGCGGATTTATGCTTCCATATTTCAATGATGTCAATCCTTCACTAATCCCATTTGTAAATTGCAGTTTTGTAATTGGCAGTACTACTTATATTTATATTTGATTGTAACCAAATGTGATTGATGTAAAACTGGGAAATAAATAAATATTATTCCGGGTCGCGATCTCTAAACTGAAGCGAAGTCTCATTAGGAAATGACACGAGAATATTGATGCCAAAATACACACCTTGAATAATGAGCTGCGCCTGCGACGCCATGATGTCCATCGGCTGCATCTGCAACAATTGCGGCTGCACCTGTAGCCACCCATGGAAATCAACGACTCGCATTGGCTAAACAGTGGGAGTGCGTACCCAGAGACTATAGATTGATTTCTAAAACTAGTAACAGTCGATAATAAACCTTACAATGTACAAAATAAAGTCATCATCATATCAGCCGGAAGACGCCCACTGGGAGTAGGCCTCCCCCAGAGACCTCCAAAAAGGCCAGTCCCGTGCCTTCAGCACGCTCCATCGGCCATACCCAGAGACTCGATATTCGTGCGTACCCAGAGTGGACCGAAGATCTTTACCAGGTCGTCGATCCACCTTGTGGGAGGCCTACCCACGCTGCGTCTTCCGGCACGTGGTCGCCACTCGAGAACTTTACTGCCCCATCGGCCTTACCCAGAGACTCGATATTCATGCGTACTCAGAGAGTATAGATTGATTTCTAAAACTAGTAACAGTCGATAGTAAACCTTACGGTGTACAAAATAAAGTCGGGCGAACGCAGGCGAGCCGACTTTGGTCGGATGTGCGATTCGCACCCAAAAGCGACTTTATTTTAAACGGCGTAAAGATTAGTATCAACTGCAACTGACTGCAACTGCCAAAACGGAACGTCTGTTACTAGTTTAAAGCAGCTGTTACACCTACAAGACGCGTCCGTCGGTCAGGACAGATAGTATCAGTACCGGTTGCCCGAAAATGACCTCTATGTTTTGTAAACATAGAGGTCTTTTTTGTCCGCTATCGGACCTCCGAAACGTCCGAGACCCACTTCTTATGGTGCGGTCCGCGAACAACAAAGACCTCTATGTGTACTAAACATAAGAGTTAATTTTCAGGCAAGCAGTACACACTACAGACAATACCTGTCCATCGCGTCTTTTAGGGGTAACGACAGCTTAACTCACTCCAAGGTTCGAAAAGGTAGCACTTGTTCTAACATCATAAAAAAATTGACATTAGCTTGTTAATAAAACTTATTCACGAAAATATCAAAACATGATTGGTTAATGGACCAGAAAACTGTCGTAAAACTAGTTATCTGCGTTCTCAATAAGGACGCTTTTCACATGTATACTTGTTCGAATTTAATTAATACCTGTAATGTAGGCTGTTGAACCTGCAAAGTGGGTTGTTGCACCTGCAAAGTAGGTTGTTGCACCTGCATAGTGGGCTGTTGGACCTGCATTGTAGGCTGTTGTACCTGCATCGTCGGTTGTTGGACCTGTTGAAAAATTTGGATTATGTTGGTTAATCTCTTTTCAAACGTCAAAAAACTAGAAGAAAGCAAAGGGAAAATTAAGGAACCTTATAATAAAAATAATCATCTTAGCATTAATGTCCCGGTTGTGCTCTCGAGCACGAGGACCCGGGGTCCGCCTTGACCATGATCCAGGATTTGGCGATCAGGTAATTATAGTGGAGCGACTACCATCTGACCTCCGTGACCCTGCTACCAGGGGAACCTGAACAGATTGGATCATGGTTACAAATTCAGTTGCCTGAATTCGCAGGTTTCATCACGATGTTTTCCCTCACCGTAAGAACATCGGTTAGAATTCAACTAATGTACATAATTCAGAAAAGGGTCATTGGTACCTCTCGCTTACGAGTCGGATACTCAACCGCCCGGCCACCGACGCTCTAAATTTAAGGAACCTTATAAAGGTTTAAATCACTTTAAAAAACGGTCTTAGAATAGGAAAAAGAGCGTATAAAGGTTTTGTCTATAATTATCAAGCTCTATTTTCATTTAGAATATAAGAAGCTGAGAGAAGAAGAAATGTGACTCGGGTGCTTGAATTCCATTCTGACTTACAGTGTCAAAGAAAGTGGCGCCATAGTAAACAGTCTGAGATGAGTATGAGACATCATAAGTCTTCTTAATTTGATCATATTATTACGGAAAATATCGCCCATTGGTATTACAAATCATACGTCGAAAAATACGGCCACGGCCAATATCAGACATTTGCGCTTATTTGATTAAATTCAGAAGCCTATATTCAGAAAAAAAACGTGGAGCAAATCAAAGTGACCTTATTGCTCATAGAATAAGGTCCATTTATGTATTACCTATATTACGTTACGCCTCGCTCATCTCTTAAATTGACCTTATTTTATGACCAATACATTCCACTTTGATTTCCTCTCACTCTTTTTGCTTCTGAATTTAGGCTACTCAATTTAGTCAAATGTAATTACATCAACGCCTTACGTCAACTTGCTGAACAGTCAGTTTGGCGGTGCATGGGACAAGGTAGCCGCCCATGTTGGCAAGCGAAGATGGAGAAGGTGGAAAAGGGTAATTACCCAACTGGCCGGGTGTTGGGGACCAAGGGTCCGACAGTTGATCGTCGGAAGTTGTATATATGCCGTAGAAGTTGGCACATTTCTGTAGCGCGATGTGGAACGGTCAGCGCCATCTATGTGCGGATGTTTGCCAACCTTGTGTTCGTGTACTCGTAATGTGAGTATTGTTGAGTTTGCCTATTGGAGCGATAGATGTCGCTACAGTCAGTTTCCTCGACTGTACGTCATCTTTCTGGCATGCACTCACTTGCATGATTGGCTCCTGAATGATGACAGGGGCGTTGTCTCCGGCCACCAACACCGACGGCTGGATCACGTCCACCGACTCTTGCTTTGGTGGCACCTGATTCGAAAAAACATATATAGCTAAAACGTATACATATATATATATATACTATAGCTCGCGCGAGATCGAACCCCCAACTAAGCAAAGCATGTCAGCTATAGAGCCACCGGTACCATAACCTCTATTTTATTCGCTGATGGCGCCACCTGGTTAGCGAAAACGGTAGGTGGTATATAGAAATATACAGGGTCTTCGACGAATGTTCAAACTGAAAACAGGTCGTCTGTTAGTCTAGTTACTGACCCTCCACATGTTTTGTAGGTTAATGTTCGATTGTTTCCGTATCCGACCGTGCTTTAAATACCCTGTATACTACTATATATACATATGCAATATGCATGATAAATATTTTTGGGCTAAATACTCAAAAATCTCTTAAAATATTATCTTAATGCTCGCGTTATCTCGAGATTCACTAAAGACAAAGTACTGATAACTGATGAACAACGTTACCTTCAATTCAAATTAAAAAGGTACTAGCTACAATAAAAAAAATACTTAAATAACAACTTATACACACACACGTATTACAAAAATTAGAATACATATTATGATAACCGAAAAAAAAGCGTATATAAATATAGAAAGTAAAGAAGAAAAGTGCCGAAACCTTAGCGCGTAGTTTTCCTAATAGCAGTTGGGCGCGATTGCGACGCTATGGGCAGACATGGAAGGAATACACAACATTATGTCATCATCACTGTCAAACCACCTTATCAGGGAAATCAGGACGAAAGGTAATTAGGAACCAAATGACCACTCTTCTCTTGAAAAAGTATACACAGGTGTGTAAACATCTTGTTGTTTTGGAAAGTAGTAAAATAGAGGCCATCTTTTTTAAGTAGTTTTTTTTATTATACTGTCCAGGCGTTTGAGCGCCATCTCACCTGGTGGTGAGATGATACGGCCGTAGATGGAGCATGCCTGTCTAGGAACAGCCTAATCACTCTAGCCCTCTCTAGCTCTCTGGGTATGTTGGCCATTGCGTTTAACACGTCTTTAACGTCGTTTCTGAAACGCTTGCCAATGTTATACATCGATTAAAACCTTTCTGCCTCTGTCTACAACTCACTATAGACAAGGACGGCAAATTTTAATTGATTACTAACAAAAGATTAACGTACGAGAAACTGGCCGTAAGACACATAAATAAAAACTTTTCTGCTGTTAAAAATTTCCGATTAAAAGTTCGTACCCAGAGGCACCTTGTATTAGATACTATTCTTATTTCGACATAGACAAAAAAGGTCTGAAGGTCAAAATGTCGGTTGTCAAAGTCGACTTTACACGTGAAAAATCACATTAAAATTTAATTGTTACGTTACTGTACTTTACGATTTCATCACTGAATTATATATAGCTTATTAGTGCTTACAAGTGTTAGACTAGTATTAGCTAAAGTGCACCTTGTACTTAAGCACTAAAGTTCAAAATCTCTTACCAAATCTTCCTCGTCTTCAAGAGCTGATGCTGCCAAAGCCGCATACAGATTCGCAGCCGTTTTCGAAACACTCTCGTGTGGCTTCGTAAAACGTAAAAAAAATATATATGAATACGAATGAAGATACATAAATAAGGTGATATTCAAAATAAAGATAATGTTTATGGGATCTAAAAAAAGAATATATGTATAATGCTTGTTTCACAACCTACTCGTAAGTTCCAGATAGCTTATTTGACAGATATATGTGACGCAGACTCCCCCTCTCGTTAGAACAAAACGACATTACAGATATCTATCGGATAATATATCGGAAACTTATCAGTTAGAGGTGAAATAGGTTTGGACATATAAAAAAGGGGATCATGCGTTTAAAAAATTAAAAATGAAACAAAATGACGTCACATAATATTTACAAAGTCTAAACAAAGATTTGGGGCTGTCGCGACTCCATTTTTCATTTCGTTCTAAAAGTAAAGAAACATTTTAGAGCTAGGGGCTAGAACAATGTATTTTTAATACAGACCTCTCTCTTCTCATCCATTTTAACTTTCTTGACTGGCGGTTCCGTATACGAGTGATCAGTGACCACCGTCTCAGCAATTTGATCCTTCTCACTTTTCCCGACACTCTGTATCACACTAGATTGCCAAACTTGGCCACCCTGTATTAGCTGCCCCTCGTTTTTTATCTGTATCAACCCCGGCTGCAACTGATCGCTCTTCAGCTGAATTATTTGTCCGTGCTCGTTTTTAATCTGTATTATTTGTCCTTGGTCGTTCTTTATTTGGAAGTATGGGGTGCCTTGGACTATTCCTGCTTCGTTGATCTGGATCATTGGGCTGGGGTCCGACTTGACTTGTACTATTTGGCCGGTTTCAGTGATCTGTATGGTGGGTGCGTTGACCTGTGGCGTCATCTGGACGACTTGTACGGGAGGATTCGATTTCTTCTCGAGTAGGTCAGCCAGCATTTTGTTTTGAGCCGTTTTCTGTTACACAAAAACACAAATACATACATATACACTCACGCCCGCACCCCATAGGGGTAGGCAGAGACTATCGATAGTCAAAAGTATAAAACCCCTAGTACTTTAATACTGGTATGGATGCGAAAGAGGCAAGAGGTAGGGCAGGATAATCTTTGCCTATCTCTGTGGGATGCCAGCGTGAGTGTATACATATGTAAAACACCATATTACTATACTTAAGATCTCTCTGATAAATTAAAAATGTGGCAACATAAGTATAAAAACTTTATTTATTTAACAATTTATTGTACACAAGAGAACTTAACACAAAAGAGATCTCTTCTAGTAGGCATATGGCTTACTGTATTCAAGCTAAAAGTAAAATTACTTACAATGGTTAACTGTGCTTGCTCGTCGAATTGTATTTGCACTGGTTCGTCCTTTGGAACTAGAAAAATTAAGTCGTTAATAGCAGCTTTCAACTATTCCAAAAACATTATTTTTATTGCTGATACCAGAGCAAAATATGAATGTTAGTCTCTGTAGAATTTGAAAATTACACTTACTCAGAGACTCGTCCTTGATCACGATCTGTAACGAAAACGAATCATCAAAATCGGGTAAAAGTAAAAGCATAATCGGGTACTTGTAATGTAATTTAAACAATTAAATAATAGCCTTCAAAATGTAAAATGTGTACTGTGTATAATAGCTTTAAGAACTAAACTAAAATCGGTTAAACACACAATACTCCTAAGATCTTAAAGATATTTGTATGTCTCTTTCTCGCAAAACGGAGTTCACTTGTTTTTTAAACAGACATTATACATAGAGATGTGACGTTCCATTTCTATGTCGCCCTTTTGTCTAATTAGGACTTCAAGGCGTACATAAAGTTTAATATCTTGTTTATTTTTAAATGTAGGCATTCTTAAAAATGCTTTCATCATTTCACCAAATTTTTTTTTATATTTAAAAGTTTGTAAACAATTTCAGTCAAATGCCAATGTATCCTAAGTTGGGATAATTTCTTTTTGTATTCATAATAATGTGGACATGTTACCTTCTCTTGAATAGCGGGCGTGGTACTGGCAACGCCACCTGGCGTGATCGTGGTGCACTTGATCAGAGCCTCGGGGTCTACCTCCATGGCCTGGAATATTGATTGAGCAGCTTCTAAGAAAACCATATCTCATCGCTAATTATATGTATGTATTTTCGTCACGACATCGCGGCAGACCCAAAAAAGGTGGACAGATGAGCTGCGGGCCTTCGAAAGTGACTGCCAAACATTGGCACTTGATCGCGAAGAGTGGAAGAATCGGGGGGAGGCCTTTGCCCAGCAGTGGGAAGATTCAGGCTAATATAATATAAAATAATAATATAATAATTTTCGTCATCTTGGCGTTAATGTACCAGTTGTACTCTCGCGCGCGAGAGCTCGAGGTCCGCCTTGCCCATGATCCAAGATTTGGCAGATCTAGAATTACAGTGGAGTGACTGCCATCTGACTTCCGTGTCTCTGCCAACAAGGGGCCCTGGCCAGATTGGATCATGATTACACATTCAATCGTCTGAATGTGTAGGTTTCATCACGATGTTTTCCCTCACCGTAAGAGCATCGGTTAGTGTTCAACAATATACATACATAACTCAGAAAAGAGTCATTGGTACATGGCGGCACTGGCGTTCGAACCCGGTATCTGGGGGTACAAATCGGACCCCTTATTTATTATAGGTATGTATTATGAATGTCAACAAAGATATTCGACTTTACCCTAACGGGCTGTGCGGGTCAGATTGTAGTCACCCCACGTAAAAAGCCAAAACACTACAAATTAATGGAAATTACTGCTAGAACACTGGTAAAGGGGATCTTGGCAGTACCCGGGGATGTCGCAGAATATTTCATGAAATATGAAAATATTGAAAAACACTGCCCCATGGCATACGGGCGGGTGTATGTATGATGTACTGTGTTGCGCGCGAGTTCGTGACCATCACGCGACCACTCAAATAATTCGAGTAGCAATTATTGAAGGCTCGATACATCGTCATCTCACTCGGTTACGTTTTGAGCGAATGCGATGGCGATGTATAATTCGAGTTAGACTGTCGATGGACATGAACTCGCGCACGCTCAGTGTGTACGTGTCTTACCGTTTGCAGTGGAGGCACAACGACAGTATTAGCCGGAAGGACCCTCTGCTGTTGGTTCTGTTGTCTTTGGGCGACCTACACATTTATTAATATTACTTTAGTACAATGCTATATTAAATTTTAATAGGTTAACTTCTTAATGCACAACAAAAAAATATATTTTTTATAATATCTATTAACTAATTTTTCACATACTGTCCTGTTTGACATTTTACATGAATTGCGCCATTTATTGGGTTATGAAAATATTCTTAAATACCATCTTGAAAAGGCCTCATTACATTATTATTAATATTAATCCTGATTGGATCAGAATATTACGATATTTGTTACACAGAATATAATATTTCATATATTTGTAACAATAGAAATACAAGTCAAAAACTCTCATGCTTACAAATAAGCTTTGCCACTATACATGCCAAAAAAACGGTTACTGTCGAATTTACTGTTAGTTCTGACATAAATTGACATGCGGTCTCTACGAAATTGCTTGAACTGCCACTACAAACAGACTGTAAAGTAGATTCTTGCGCTGGGGTAATTTAAAATCGGAAAAAAAATTGATTTTGTGAATTTTTTTGTTATTCTTTGCTGTGAGAAACGAGCAGACAGTCCACCTGATGGTAAGCGGTAACTGCCGCCCGTAACATTGACGATTCATGAATTTAGGTTGCAGGCAACAAAAATGCAGAATCGCAGTAATTTTTATAAGTATTTTTTTAAAGTAAATTCATCATATAATATCATCATATTATAAGCCAATAATGCAACTTTACTGTCTGTAATTATTTCACAAACAATCCTACAAATAGACTTACAACTTATTACTCTTTGCCTTGTCAATGTTATAAAAAATATCATTTAAAATTCTCTTTACCTATTTATTCTAATAACCTCCGATAATGTTCATTTTAAAGGACGCAATCACTAAAACAATTTTTTAAATCCTAAAACATTTTAATCTAAATACTAAAAAAATAACCTTTCAATTTTATGCCAATTTTGAAAAGATTTGAAATTTTATTTAAATAATAAATAAGCACGATGTGGCAATGAGTAAACAAATGCGGTTATAGCATCTCTTATTTCACCACATTCAAAACAAAAACCCATGCATTGTTAACCCGTTATCTTTTTGAACTCTTTACCGTGGCTGGCAAACATCTGTTTCAAAACGTCTAAACTCCTCCCAAATAATAATATACCTGTAAAAACTTAAACCAATAGAAAATTTTCTAATACTACAAAACAGTCAATATGAAATATTTACAATATTGTCGCACTTCAAACCAACTCCTACATTTTTTACAATGAAGTTGCCGAGTGAAGAATACTTCCAAAATACCCTTTAAAAATACCGACACATTGAGCGTTTGTAAAAAACCTAAAACGAATAAACATATTTTGATTCGATTTGATTTAATGACAGCAGCTTTGAAACGAGAAAGTCAATCATAATAACTGTTTCATCGAATGTCTATTTGTTAGATAGCCTTTCACATTGAAACTAAACATCCTATGGCACGGTTATAACATAACCTAAACGTTTAAGAAAACCCCTGCCCAAATATTTTCTCAAAACTACGACGAAATAGAAAAACCCTGCCCGAAAATTATCTCGAACTACGACCAAATCGAACGTCAAAGACAAAGAGCCCCAACACCGGGCGGTGTTTCAGAACCGCCCTGTAGGCCTATTCTCGCGGTGTGACACGCAAATTCAATATTTATATTAGCCACAAATCTATTTTAAAACATCACTGAAATTGATCTTCGACATTATACGATTATCGTAGATAGTGATAATGTTTTTTGGCTGCTATAGACATTTCAGTATCATTTTAAATGAGATTTGTGGCTAGAAAACCTGTTGAATTCAAGATGTCACAGCGCTAGAATAGGGCCCCTGAACTAGGGTCGACGACGTTAAATCGAATTTCATTTTCTCGATGATGGTTTTTTCGCGCGAACAATTATTCGACAAAAGTTTGTTCGTAAAATTTTCTGAGCGGTTAATAGTCGCTAACTAAAGCGTAAACATTTTTTATATCGACTTTTATAGCGCCCCTTTACGCTCTCGCAACTATCAAATAGAATTGTCTGTAAACTCGCCCTACGCCCTACAAATAGTTTCACACGCCATTTCTTTCGAACAAACGTTCGCCGAGAAAACCAATTCGTCAGAAAAATCAATCACCCCCCCCTCAAATACCTCTCAAGACTACCTCCCAGACCCAACCAAACGAGAGAACAATAACATCTACGTTTCACAACAAGGCCGCGGCCAAAGTTAGTGTGTTAGTGGGCACTTACTTGCGTGGGTAGCGCAGCTGGGCTTACTTTGTGCGCTAACAGATGCTTGATCAGGGAGGTGTTGGTGGCCCCCGGCTCCAGGGCCGCAGCTAGGTGCGGGTGCGGCGCCGCCGGGGGGGGCTGTGTGGGGGGTAACATTTATATTATAGAATACGAATTTTGGGTAAATAAAAATGAAGAACTATAATATAATATATTATGGGTAGGGGGTAATGGTAGTGTGGTGGTAGTGTGGTGGTAGGGTAGTGGTAGGGTAGTGGTAAGGTAGTGGTAGGTTAGTGGTAGGGTAGGGGTAGAGTAGGGTAGGAATAGGATACCACGCGAACAAAATCGCACCGGGTCAGCTAGTATAATAATATAAACAAAGTCAAGCAACGCACGCCGATGCCGGTAACTGGATGGGTGAACGTTTCGTACTTTGAGTCTAATAGAGCTAAAGCACCACAACAAGCTCAGTCCTCGTTTAGTGTGCCTCCTAATACCTTTCTCCGTTAGCGCGAGGTTGACCAAGATCTTCTGAAGTCTGAGACTAGTTGGACAGTATCGGGAAACGTGCGGCACAAACCAGTATATTATTATAGAAATAAAAGTGAACCTGGCTGGATAGATGGATTGTGTGATGAGGGATATCAGTGAGCGAGGGGTGGGCGTGGGTATTAACAGAGGGTAGGAATTTATGGAGAAAGAAAACATACTGCGCCGATCCCAAATGAATAGGATAGGCAAATGATGATGATGAAAAGCGAGCCTGGCTCTATTAGGAAAAAGGTATGCTTTGGGTCAACGTATCGTAATCTGTCTCGATATGTTTGTATGACAGTTTTATTAACATTTCTAAGACAACTTGCAATACTCAAGCCCGGGAAAGGATATAGGTAATATTATAAAATAAGAACGAATCCAATACAGTGTGCAGCGACACCTATCGCTGCAATAGAGAAACCCTTGGTCCCCTGGTCACAGCAGTTGATCGTCGGAAGTATATACGCCACGGAAGTGGGCATACTTCTCTAGCGCAATGTAGGAAGGTCAGCGCCATCTATGTGCGCATGCGTGCCAACCTTGTGTTCGTGTACTCTTAATCTGAGTATCATTGATTTTCCCTATTGGGGCGATAGATGACACTAGAAGTGAGTTAAAACAGATCTCGAACTCACCTGTGACTGCGTTACTATAGGTTTAACTTCGACAGTTCCCGTTTTCTTCGCCAACTGAACCTTCAGTATAGGTGAGCGTGGATATAACAGAGGATAGGAATGAATGGAGAAAGAAAATATACTGTGCCGACCCCAACTGAATGGGATAAGGGCAGGCAAATGATGACGATGAAAAGCGAGCCTGGCTCTATTAGGACGAACTGTTGACCAAAGTTTACCTCATTGGCCAACGACTTTGGTCAACGTATTGTAATCTGTAATCTGTCTCGATATGTTTGTATGACGGTTTATTAAGATTAACGTTTGTAATACAACAGAAATACTCAAGCCCGAGGAAAGGTAGAGGTAAGATTATAAAATAAGAAATCCAATACAGTGTGTTATAAAAACTTGTTCTCACCTGTGACTGCGTGACTATAGGTTTAACTTCAACAGTTCCCGTTTTGTTCGTCAACTGAGCCTTCAGTATAGGTGATGATGGTCCTGTAAAATGTTTGTGCAATATTGAAATTCACTCTATCGATAACTTAGTTTTTTTATTATGTGTTTTGTGTACGACGTGCCGTTGAAAAGGTTGAACAAAGACCCCCTTAGTTTTAATGTGTGCAATAATAAGTTATAGAAAAAAGATTTTTGAAAGCCACAATATGGCACATTAAATCCATTATTTTGTATTTTTTTTTTGTGGGATTCTATTGTCTCTGCCTACCCCACCTTTGTAGGATAAGGGTGTTTTTATTTATATTTGACAAGACATGCGTTTGAACGCCATCACACCTGTTGGTGTAAGTGTGTATATGTGTATGTGTAGGCTTTGCCGTGCGATGTCTCACCCTGTCCGGCGTTCCGCTGGGCACTGTTCTTGGCCCGGATCCCGATGTAGGCCTGGCTCGTCTCGCCCGACGCTAGGGTCACAGTGTTGGGGCCCACCGTACCGCCGAACGCCGTCCTGGGATAATGGAATGTGGTTGTGAGTAGGGGCTAGTTACGTAGTGGACTTGTAAAGGTTTATTTGGCTGACAAAATTGTACTAGGTTTAGACTGATTGAGTGTGTGTGTAAACGTCCTATAACGTCCTAACGTCGACCGTATATGTCACTGTAAGATTGTAAGAACAGTTATTAATCTAATGTAGTCAAATACGGTCCAAAGTGGCAAGAATAAAAGGATAATGTATGAAAAGAGTTGTGTCAGGACAGTGCAAAGCGGCGGTCTACCCCACCTGTGGCACACAGGCATGATCTTTATGTATGTATGTGATGTATGTAACCAAATTCACGAAATAATTTACAATTACACGCATTATTTTTTGAAGAAGCACATAAACCCGGTTTCGCTGTAGGGCTGCACAGCAGGCGGCGCAGTGCCGATGCAGTTAAAGCCGCGTTGTCGACGCCGGGAGATCTAAAATCCATCCCAACCCGACACGAGCAGCTCAAACCTAACCACCCCTGTGTCCCCACCCACCTGACGAGCCGTGGGAAGTGCGCGGCAGGGATCACCCCCTTCCGCTGCAGGGCTGCACAACAGGCGGCGTATTGTCGATGTAGTTCTGCCGCATCGCAATACGCATTGTCCCCGGCGGGAAAGATAAAAAATCCATCCCAACCCGACACAAGCGGTTCAAACCTAGCCCCCCCTGTCCCCACCCACCTGACGAGCCGTGGGAAGTGTGCGGCTGGGATGACCCCCTTTCGCTGTAGGGCTGCACAGCAGGCGGTGTAGTGGCGGTGTAGTTCTGCTGCATCGCAGGGAGCGTTGTCGCCGGCAGGCAGCGGCTCGTAGGACGACCGAAGCCAGGCTAGGGCGAAGTGCTCGTTCTCCTGGTGGGGAGGAGGGCAGTGGTGTACAGGTATAAAACAATAAGAAATAATAATCTTGGCGTTAATGTTCCCCTTGTGCTCTCGCGCACGAGGACAAGGGGTCCGTATTGATAAGAAAGACCGAGAAATAAGACCGGAACTGGTCTATTGGCAACGTGCTTGCGAAACCGATAACCAAGGTTAAGACACGTTGGCAGAGTCCGGAAACTGGATGGGTGACCGTTTCGTACTTCATCACTGCAATGAGTCACTCGTTAGGTGCGCCTCCGTTGGCGAAGCGAGGTTGGTCTGAGACTGGCACACCGTGACGATATATTTATTTATTATTTTATAATTCAGATCAAATAAGAATTAAATATGGCGTGCTGGCAACAGTGACACGAGGCCGGTTTCGTAAACTAGTGTGCCATGGCGTAGTTTGGTTGTCAATAGCAACCAATAGTTAGTTGTCAGTGTGAGTGTGTGACTGTATACGTACACACAACATGGCGTAGTTTTGCTTGCGTTAGTACGTTGTTCGCAGGATCCTGTCTTTATTTCTTTCTCTTTTTCTTTTTTTATATCGCCTGTCCAATATAAACACCCTACCCGATGATGATAAATATAAATACCCAACAAATAAAAGATACTGACTCTATTGATTAGTATCTATACAGATACAAGATAGCGTACTTTTTTTAAAGTATTTTTTTAAGTTTGTAAGTCGATAATTCTCAACAATTCAGAAAAAACGTCATAACTCGAAAAGTATGAAAAATCGCGGAACATACATGGGGGTGATTCGGATACCTCAAGGGGTGCTCTATCTCTGGACTTTCGCTTGACACTATTTTTTGGGACACCCTGTATATGTATGTAAACTCTTTATTGCGTATACCTACATAAAGAACAATAACATAAGAAAATAAATATACATTACAAAGGCGAGCTTAACCCACAATGGGATTTCTTCCAGCTAACCTTACCTTGGATAGTTCGAAATGAGCTATTTAACGAGTGGTGGTAGCATTGGTTTGATACAATTATGGAGTCATAACAGATGATTACTTTATTTCTTATTTAGTTTGAGTCTTACAATATCTTTCGATACCTGTACGGTCCGCTGCTGCATATGAGACTGTTGCAGGCTGGACACGGGCGCCGCGGGCGCGGGCGACGCGGGCTTGGGCGGCTGGCTGGGCTGGGGGGGACCGACACACAGATACTTTCAATGAGGGTTTTCGCTTTCAGATGGCGTTAGTGAGGCGTGGTGACTGGCAACAACAGTTATTAGGCTGAATCACGAACAAGTTCGTTAGTAAAACTACTGGGAACGACAGGAACGATGTTATTGCCTAATATATTTTCGACAGTTGCAGGAAAGCGGACCCTGGCAGAGGCCGGGATAAGCGCTAGGACGATGATGATGGATTTTTCGACAGTTGCTGTTTGTGTTTGCCTTTTATTTCTTATTTCAAGCAAAGAAGTAAATACATTAACAAATAGTGACGCAGAAAGTTCACACCGCCTGGGGATGGGCGTCCACGATTTTTTTTTATCATACCTTAGGTTAACAGGCAAGCGGGCCACCTGATGGAAAGTGGTCACCACTGCTCATAGACATAAGCAACACCAAGAGTATCGCCAATGCGTCGACCTCCTCTATAACACGTTGCTCTGGCAGCAAAAAGGCAAATTCCCCTCCACTGCCAAAGCCACGCAATTTAATATAACAATAGTAACTTCCTACTTTCACCTGCATTACACAGAATCCTACACCAACCCAGTTCCACCTACCTGCGTGCTCCGCGGCGTATGGTGTTGTTGGTGCTGTTGTGGCGGGTGGGTCGGCGTCTGGTGGGGCTGGTTGGACTGCTGGCTGGGAGCGGCCGCGGTGGGGACCGCGTCGGGCTCGCTCACCATTTCCACCACTCGCATGAGGATACAGGGGCAAGTACTGTCCTATACCTAACCCTTCCCACCTATATGCATGATATGACATGCTGGTGGGGCTGGTGGGTTTGGTTGGACTGCAGCTAGGACTGGGTGTAACAATAGTAACTTCCTACACCCAATTTCACCTACCCAGTTCTACCTACCTGCGTGCTCTGCAGCGTATGGTGTTGTAGGTGCTGTTGCGGCGGGTGGGTCGGCGTCTGGTGGGTGGGCGGCTGGTGGGGCTGGTTGGACTGCTGGCTGGGGGGGCCGTCCGCGGTGGGGACCGCGCCGGGCCCGCTGACCGTTTCCACCACTCGCATGAGGATACAGGCGCGCGGGCCGTAGCTTTGAGCCTGTGGGTGTGTAGGTGTATGTTATATACTGTGCTAGTGACACGCCCTGACTTCACGAGACATAGCTTTTATTTGGCAATAACTACAAATATATATGACAAGTTGTAATAATATCAACAATGATAGGTATGACATGTTAAGACTAGGGTACATTCAATTAAAATTTATGGTGAATATTGTAGTGTCATGCCAAATTAGAACTCAGCTCAGCATATGCTGTAGATAGAGAAACTACAGCGCCGATTTTCAGCCGAGCCCTATAGTGCGTCACTCGCCAAATGGTTGAACGAGTACGAAGTGCCATACATTTGCCATAAATACAAATAATTAATAATAATAATAAAAACAAATGGAAAAATAAATAACACATTTTATAATTATAAACGTTCCGGAAGAAATTCTGTAACTGACAATGAAATCTGCATCAAAATCTGTCGCGTGTCGACACACAGGCGCGGAATGCGACTTTATTTTAAGCGATATAAGAATAAGTATTAATAATAATAATACACATTTACTTCAATAGTTTAAATTACACAAAGCCCATATATTGCAAGCTTAACTTTTTATAAGCTTTTTATAAGAGTTTCTATAAAACCGATTTGGTTAAACGTACTAATGGCAGTGTATCGATGAATGTGAGCTCGCTTACCGAGCGCCATTCGTGCCGGTGCGTGCTGGTGCCGCGTCGAGCGTGCCAGTTGACTCGACCATTCTCCGAAACTCAACGAACTTGCGCGTATTTTATGTGAGGTGGTCTATCATTCTGGCATCGCTAATGTTCCCGGCAAGCTACTGCATTTATCTATGCCTATTTGTTGTGCGCTGTCCCGCTTTTTTAGGTAGGGAAGTCGGAACCGCTGTCTTTCCTACTCTTACATGTTACTTCTTAATCAAAGTCGCGGGTTCCAAGACAGTATTAGCTTGTCCTCAGGCGTGCCCAATTTCTTGACTCCCAATAAGTTATCTATATGCGGTGACGGTGACGAGCGAGACGAGCGTCCGCGCTCGCCCAGCGCCGTCAGCACCCACCCGCACTCACCTCGACGGTGACGAGCGAGACGAGCGTCCGCGCTCGCCCAGCGCCGTCAGCAGCCGCACTCACCTCGACGGTGACGAGCGAGACGAGCGTCCGCGCTCGCCCAGCGCCGTCAGCAGCCGCACTCACCTCGACGGTGACGAGCGAGACGAGCGTCCGCGCTCGCCCAGCGCCGTCAGCACCCACCCGCACTCACCTCGACGGTGACGAGCGAGACGAGCGTCCGCGCTCGCCCAGCGCCGTCAGCACCCACCCGCACTCACCTCGACGGTGACGAGCGAGACGAGCGTCCGCGCTCGCCCAGCGCCGTCAGCACCCGCACTCACCTCGACGGTGACAAGCGAGACGAGCGTCCGCGCTCGCCCAGCGCCGTCAGCACCCGCACTCACCTCGACGGTGACAAGCGAGACGAGCGTCCGCGCTCGCCCAGCGCCGTCAGCACCCACCCGCACTCACCTCGACGGTGACGAGCGAGACGAGCGTCCGCGCTCGCCCAGCGCCGTCAGCAGCCGCACTCACCTCGACGGTGACGAGCGAGACGAGCGTCCGCGCTCGCCCAGCGCCGTCAGCACCCACCCGCACTCACCTCGACGGTGACGAGCGAGACGAGCGTCCGCGCTCGCCCAGCGCCGTCAGCAGCCGCACTCACCTCGACGGTGACGAGCGAGACGAGCGTCCGCGCTCGCCCAGCGCCGTCAGCAGCCGCACTCACCTCGACGGTGACGAGCGAGACGAGCGTCCGCGCTCGCCCAGCGCCGTCAGCACCCACCCGCACTCACCTCGACGGTGACGAGCGAGACGAGCGTCCGCGCTCGCCCAGCGCCGTCAGCACCCGCACTCACCTCGACGGTGACAAGCGAGACGAGCGTCCGCGCTCGCCCAGCGCCGTCAGCACCCGCACTCACCTCGACGGTGACAAGCGAGACGAGCGTCCGCGCTCGCCCAGCGCCGTCAGCACCCACCCGCACTCACCTCGACGGTGACGAGCGAGACGAGCGTCCGCGCTCGCCCAGCGCCGTCAGCAGCCGCACTCACCTCGACGGTGACGAGCGAGACGAGCGTCCGCGCTCGCCCAGCGCCGTCAGCACCCACCCGCACTCACCTCGACGGTGACGAGCGAGACGAGCGTCCGCGCTCGCCCAGCGCCGTCAGCAGCCGCACTCACCTCGACGGTGACGAGCGAGACGAGCGTCCGCGCTCGCCCAGCGCCGTCAGCAGCCGCACTCACCTCGACGGTGACGAGCGAGACGAGCGTCCGCGCTCGCCCAGCGCCGTCAGCACCCACCCGCACTCACCTCGACGGTGACGAGCGAGACGAGCGTCCGCACGAGCCCGGGCACCCGCGCCGCGCGCTCGGCCGCGCGCTCGCCCAGCGCCGTCAGCGCGTACACGCACTCGAGCGCCATCACCAGCACCATTATGTCGCGGAGCGTCAGCAGTCCGCACACTTCCTGGTATACCTGGTGGGGGGGAAGTAATGCTTAAGGTAGGTAAATAATAAAGCCTTATCGTGATCCAATCTGGTAAGGTTCCCCTGTTAATTAGGTCACGGAGGTTAGACGGTAATCGCTCCACTGTAATTACATGGGGGCTGATTCTTGGGTTGTGACATCTCAAATTCGACATTTTCTCTAGCTAAAAAACTGTATTAAGACGTCACTGCAATTGATCTTCGATAATATACGAGTGTCGAAGATAGTCGAGAAAGAATTTTTTTAGCTGCAATATTAATGCAGAAATGTGGCAAGAAAAAATTTCGAATTCGAGATGTCACAGTGCGAGAATTAGGCCCCAGATCTGCTAAATTTTAGACCGAGATCACCTAATAATTAGGCCTGTTAATACAACGAAAAAAAATCCCACGGTTGCCATATGGCACCAAACACAATAACACAATAAAACACTCACCTTCGGCTCCAAAGCCCTCAGCAAAGCGTCCTCATTATGGTCGTTGTGTGCCAACCGCGTGAGCAGGTCCAAAGCAGCCAATGCTCGCGCTCGGTCGGCCGAGCCCAGGGCCGCTTGCACTGTGGATAGCACGTGCCGGGAGACCAGGCAGGTGGCTGGTTCCTGGGGGAAAGGGGGGGTAGGGTCAGATGAGGTACAATCAGATAATATATGAGATTTTCTGATAGCTAGTAAAAAGTGTGGTTTGGCGTGTTTCACTAAATGGCGTTGTTTGGCATTTGCTATGGTTAACCTAATTACACTGAAATAATATTCTATGAAAATAACTGGAAGTTTAGCGACAAAGCTAACAAAAAATGCTGCTTTTTATTAATTTTATGACCTTGAAAAAAAATCTGCATGATTTTGCGTCGCGACGGCGTACCGACATAAAATTAATTTGGAGTACCTACTCCCAAAAGCATGCAAAAATTATTTGACTTATTGAAATAATTACATATATTCATAATTTCCAATCCTGGATGAATTCGATGTTTTATTCATTCTTATATCGCTATGTAAACTCTCAGTGTCTTACCTTAATAATAAGCTCTGTGGATATGTTTCCCAGCGTATCCAACCCAGACTGCCGGAGAGTGCCCACCCAGCTGTTGGCACACAGCAGTAGAAATCTGAAAAATACATTTGAATGTAGATACAAATAATAAAAAGAATCATCTTGGCGTTAATGTTCTGGCTATATTCTCGCGCGCGGCCCGGGGCCCGCCATGACCATGATCCAGGATTTGGCAGATCAGATTTTACAAAAGAGTGATTGCCACCTGGGGCGGTACCGCCGATCTCCGATAGTACGCTGCCATCTTGGTCCAATTGAGTAAGGACCAATCGTAGCAAGGCAATACTAGCTCAGGCCTGCTCCGATTGGTCCCTACTCAATTGCATCCACATGGCGGCGTAATATCTGAGGTCGACATTACGGTCGCTGACCTCCGTGACCCTATTAGCAAGGGAACCTGACTAAATTGAATCATTGTTGCACTTTCAGTCGCCTAAATGGGGAGGTTTCCCTGCGATATTTTTCCCCACTGTTGAGAACAATTCTCTGATTTCAATGATTGAAATTGTAACGTTTGCGATTATGTATCATCAATGATACATTGATGATTGACTTTTAGCAACTGAACCCATAAAGGGTTCAGTTGCTAAAAAAGTTCTATTGCAATAAACCGAAACTCTTAAATCGATAATACGTAACTGCAAAACTAACAATTTCAATAATTATTTCTTTTTTATACCACAAAGGTGGCTAACAAGCCGCCCTGATGGTAAGCAGTCGCCGCAGCCTATTGACGTTTGCAATACCAGGGGCATTACCCACGCGTTGCCGACCCCATAAAAACCAAAAACCAGAGAAATTAGAGAATTTTTTGTTTTGCCCTACGGTAGGCAAACAGGCAAGCGGGCCACACCTGATGGGAAGTGGTCACCACTGCCTATAAACATTAGCAACACCAAGAGTATTGCCAATGCGTTGCCCACCTCTATAACACAACACAATTGTTGGCAACAGAGTCACATAACTAGGCTATTACATACAACTGACCTGATAAGCGTAGTATTCCTAGCGAGCAGCGACACGTTTTCCTCGTGGAAGGACAGCGACCGCACGATGGAGGCGACTTGCAGCACCCGCTGCGTGAGTGCACACGACGCGCCCATCGGCAGTTCTGGCGCGAACAGGGCCATGGCTTCGGACGGCTCGGTCACCCAGTCTTCTAGGAGGTCCTGGGGGGAGAATGGGGGAAAATAGAGGACTAATTAGCATTATTCTGATGGCGCCATATCCCGGGCCCTCGCGTGCCGCGCGAGAGCATAACCGGGATTTAACGGATGATGATTATTGGTCTCTTCCTTGAAATTAAATAAACGTTAAATCCAGGTCACGCTCTCGCGCGGCACGCAAGGTCTAGGGGTCCGCCTAACCAATCATAAATCTTTATTTTATAACAGAGATCAATTCATTATCTTCCCAGCGGTTGGTCCTGGCTTCTACCAGGGTCTCCACTTCGCCCGGTCTTGGGCATCCTCACGTCGAAAGCCATTGGCTGTCATATCTAACTCGGCGATGTCAATCCATCGCTTCTTGGGCCTTTCGTAGGACCTTTTTGAGATATCAGTCAGGTTCATAATATCATTACGTAAATCCAAGATAAACTTAGGCAGGATCTACAGCATTTATTGTTTTTAATGGAACCCGCAACGAAAATAAGTAAAAGTAGTACCAGGAGATAGAAACGAATTGAAAATATGAAATCAACACCAGAGCTTAATAAACTAACTTTACTCTTAGGTGTAGCCATAGAATATTCTACAGTCAATCCTAAGGACCAAGGTTACCGCGGCAACCGTTTTTATGCTCACCATTGGGCGCCACTATCTAGTAAGGTCATGTCTCTATCAAAATAACGCCATCCTATTGGCTGAAATCCATCTGTAAACTTAGAACATATAATTCTGGCTAACATCACTCACCAGTGGCGCCACCTAGTGGAATTTCGAACACACGATACTATATGATCATTACAACCTGATGCCGCTGAAGACCTCGCGAAGTGGAGAAGGAAGATTAGGAACATTATCATTAGGAAGCCGGGAACATTAGGATTAGGAAGCCGGGCTTAAAATCTAAGATTATGATTAATACAAAGTTATGTCTAGTTTAGTCACAGCATACCAGAAGGTTAGACCGACTTTAAGTAATCATACACCATATTCACCTCAATAGGAATCTTCTCCACCATCTCCACAGCACCACTCTCCTGATTCAGGCAATCCGTGAGGGTGTTGTGTGCAGCCAAAGCCGTGACCATCAGTTCTGGTTGCTCCAACCCTGGTTGCATGAACTTGGTCTCGTCTGCTAGCTCCTTGGCGCCCCCACCTCCGGCCATCAGCGCCCAGAACTCGTGAGGGTAGCGCCCCCTCGCTTCGAAGTAGGAGCGGCCGATCGTGTCCCGGAGACTCGCTAAGGGGATGAGAGGAGAGAATTGAAGATGGTTATTTTCTAGTGAGTGAAGGTAGTCTAGCAATGATGTCAATCGCTTTGCGAGATTCGTAGAGATTCTATTGCGAATTTGAGATAGTCGATCGGAACTTGCCAGCTACGTTCGGCTAGCTTCGTAGCGTTTTAATTTTATTATTTTTTTATGAAATAAAAAAACTATGACTCTGTCTAGGACAGGACTCTGTTAGTGTGCATGGGAAGGTTCGAAAGAACGTTTCTCGCTCGTACTATTAGGATGTGGAGTGAGCTTCCAGTGTTTCCTTCGAACTATGACATGGAATCGTTTAAGAGATATATTACAATTCTCTTTAAAGATGGGCAACACGCACTGGTGACACCCCTGGTGTTGCAGATGTCCATAGGCGGCGGTGACCACTTTCCATCAGGTGGCCCGATTGCCTGTTAGTCTGCTAAATAACATTAAAAAAACTATATAACAGAGAACTCACAATGATTATAAACACCAGCATGCGCCAACAGGAAATCCAGTATATGCGGCGTAGTTGCCAACGGCAGCCGGTTGTTATGGTCGGCCGCGAGCACGGTGCACACATTCACGGCGAAGTCTTGCTCGTTGGGCATCGGCGAGAGTAGGGATAGTGCGAGCCGCTCGGAAGGGCCGGCCACGCGGGGGCCCGCCGTGCGGAGGGCCTCGCCTGATGCTGGGGGTCAAAGGGGTCATTAATGAGTATATTAGATGTTAGATGTAGTGTACATCTGTTGGTAAACCAATAAAATAAAATAAAATATACTTGTCTAAAGTACGTTTCAATGGGAAAAGATAAAATGAGAGCTTTCTCGATTACAAAATTGGCTACATCAACATCTTCGTAAACACACACACATCGCAGCAAAAGACATAATTCACGTTTCATACATTTTTTGGACCAAAAATCTAAAAGCCGGCAAACAATTCACTTCAAATCTGTACGCACCATTGGGCGTTGGTTCGGTTGTTATATATTACAATAACGATAGTACTATACGCCCAGTGGTACATAATGGTGGTGGTGGGCATACGTACAGGTTTGGCGCCATAGTAAAGTGTTACGGGAAAGAAAGTACGCCATTGAAGTCCAAATGGCGTTACCGAGGCGTAAAATACTGCCCTGCTTTTAGACATTTTAGAAGCGCGAAACGTGTTCCTAAGCCACGTGACAGATTGACTACCGGTAAGGTAACTTCGAAGCGAATAACTAGCTAGGATCTATCTATATCGCTAATTATAAACATAAGCCGTGTGGTGTCCGGCAGAGTAGAATAGCACCAACCCTTTACACTCATGGGTGTCGTACAAGGCGACTAATGTTTTCGAGGCCAAAAATCAAGAGTCTCCGTAGTCTGGAAATTGGGCAGCAGCATTTTCCATTATTATATTTAAACACTGCGTTCTCCAACCCGCCTGCCAAGCGTGGAGATTATGGCAATAACCTCCCCTTTCGTGGGAGAGGCCCAAAGTCCTGCAGTGGATTGTTACAGGCTGTGATGATGAAACATAAGGGCAACCAACATTACCAGAAATGTAAGTGCCACCGCCGTAAGCGATGCGCGGCATGCCGCCGCCGCGGCCGCGCCGCATGTCTTCGTCGCCGTCGTTGTCATCGTCGCGCCCGGGCGGCCCTTTGGCGCGCTCATATCTGCGACGGAATAAGGTTTAGTTTAGCATATATGTTTTCTAATATGTTTGGGCTTCTCCAGTACAACTTGGAGTCTAGTTTTTGTTTTTTTAATTGGTGGTAAATGACGATGCGGATGATGGAGCATGCCTGTCTAGGAACGGCCTATTCACTCTGGCCTTTAAAGAGTCTTTGGATCAGGAATAGAATGCTTTGCCTTACTCAAACAGTACAACCTGGACTCCTTCAAGTCCATGAATATGTGGTTTTCAGACAGACATGGCCCGACTTCAACCGCATCGTCCTTTCCCATCAGGTAAGATGGCGGTCAAAAATTACCTATTCGTTTTATTTTCTTCTTTGTTGATCATACAATCATGACGACTTAATGCAGATTTTTGGTTTTATTTAATAAACCTTTATATAGATGTATATGCAGGGTAACTTCATTGTCGTCCTTGCAGGCAATTCCTGTTTCTGCTTTAAAGGCATTGACAATGAGATAAGTCTCTAGATGATGAGAAGCAGTGTAGTAGTAACAACTAGTTAAAAACAAAATAATTTCTTACTTCTCCAAGTATGTTCCATATATTCTCCTCAGCAATGTGGACCCATTGACACATGGATGTGGCAATCTCAAAGCTCTTAGAAAGGAATCCCAGTCATTCTGATTTACCTGAAAGAAGACACAATTTTTTATATGAATATCTCAGCACTTTCAATTACTTCAACAATTTTTAAAGCTATTTTTCCCATTGTGGCTTTATTGGATTTCAGGTATGGGAGCCGGGTAAATAGTCTGTTGTGCTTGAGCAGGACTACACAGACTAACTATCAGAAACTCATTCAGAGCAATTTGGGAATACATATACAAAAAGTCCTCATGTCTAGGAGGAGGAGCCATAGTGGAGACAGAAGCTCCTATTTGTAGTGCAGTTGTGGTGGATGTGGCAGATGGATCTGAGATGTTTGTGGGCACTCTGTCAGGTTGCTGACATTGAGAGAATCATTAACTTGGTGCTATTGAAGTGTGTGTGGTGTGACGTTTTAGCAAATTTATAAGTAGGTATTACGATTTTGTACATTTCAGTAAATATGAAAGAGTTTTCCTAATAGAAGACAGGACCCTGGCTGCCAGATTTGCCACTAACCACTGAGGCAAGATTAACCACTTCTTCTTCTTATCGTTTCAATGATCAATAAATAAGTTTAATTTTTTTTTTTTTAATTATTTATATTTTCCCAGACCAAAACCAAGCAACGCAGATGGCACTATCTGAGGTACTGAATACCTTTACCATCACAATAGGGTGAAGCAAGGGCAATTTTGTAAACTACATATCTTGTAGAAATAAAATTGAAACTATCGGTTTTGGTATTGGTTTAAGATCTTAAATTATTTGGGATTTCTTTTATTTATTTTTTTTATGGTGGCATGGGAGTTAGAGAGCTTAGTCCTCAGATGATATACTTTGTATTGAACCCTTCCTTACACCCATGATTCTACTTTAGACTTCATTTCACTCTATATTTAAAATGGTGCCCTCACCCGATACATTATAATGTTGCTTTAAAATAATTTATTGAGTGCAACTTAATAAAACAGCATTTCAAGCTTTGTTTATTTGATGATAAATCCAATTAATTTCGTGCAGAACGATAATCATTCAATTGCCCTTATCCTAGGTCGGCACAATAAGTATCTTTCTTTTCATTTAATCCTATCCTTTTCAACTCTGTACACACTCCTAATTTTGTATCAGATTAATGTTATCCATTTTTACATAAATTTAACTTACTCTGCTGAGACCTCCACTTCTTTGCACCAGTGTGTAGAAAAGATATAAATCTATTTCTACTCCATTTATAACTGGTGTTTTGTATGGCAAGCTGAAATATTCATACATTAATATCAATAGATGACAAAAGTGGGAGCATACAGAAATATAACAGCGTAGTAGAAATAGTAGAAACATGTGAAGTAAATAGAAATTCAATGAAGCATTAGTTAGATATATCTACATACACTAGATACTAAAAAACTGACTTATTACGCAATGCTTACTTTTTACTCTCGTTAAATTGTTTTAAATCCCTTAAAAAGTTCTCCTTGTCCCGTTGATATGAGTGGGATTTCGTATTTATTTGGGATTTGGCCATTTTTGAACCTAAAATTTATAGCCTGGTATGCAATTCTTCAAACTTATTTTACCATATACGGACACTACAAAATCACGAAAACTGTACGCCTATAAAATCAGATATATATCTGTTTTACATTGTTAATTATTTTAACAAGAACAAACTGAAAATTAATTGAAAAAATAGATAATTCACAAATAGTTTACGATGCGATGCTAAATGACATTGACAGTTTGACAGAAAAAGCCGGACGGATTGTACTTTTAGTTTTTTTTATTTTTGGCACTGGATACTAGGTAACATATCTTTCAGACAGACATAACAGACTAAACACAAATCACGAATATCGCCTGTTTCTCGCTCTACAATGATTATGAATCTTGCTATCCCGTTTTTTCATCCATTGGAATAAGTTCACGGAAAATGACGCGCGCAATGTTTTGAACGTTCGACATATTGCTCGAGGGCCAAACGACCTGACGTTTCTTTTGAAACTTCGGTGTAAATTTTATAATTTCCTAATCAAATTTAAATCAAACCATTTAAAAGACGGTGTAATTTAGTGCACATTTATGAGAAAGCGCAAAGTATGGAAATACAAATGGATTCGAGATCATGAAAAGGATAGGTACATTAATATATTATACAGGCAGCATATTCTTTATTTTTAGTAAAATTTCATATAATGATGGTGCACCAGGACAGAAGGGACTTGCATTTAATTATTATTTTGTTCTTCAAAATGTTTACAACGCAGCACTTCCAATTTGCAACCCAGACATCACCATGTCTGGTCTTTAGGAAACCTAGAAAAATAAATTTTTAGGTAAATAAACGTAAATACGCAATTAATCCGTTGCTTCATAAAATATCTGAATATTTAAAATATCATCTAGATATGTTTTTGGTATGAAACCCTAATACATATAAAATAGTGGACCACTATTTACAAGATTTGAGCATTAAAATTCTATACAGTAAATACTAAGTTTGACCCTGTTAGCAACAAAATATTTTCGTACCTATTTAGACACCAAAATATTGCTCAATTCGCCAATAATTTTTAATCTATCTCTAATGGCATGTTGTTTTAAGGTAAAGCATTTAAATTATTGCAAATTCACACTATTACGATGCATATTTTTGTCACAATTTCAGAAATTGATTTCCGATCGCCGCAAACACGAATGTTGACTTACCGGTGAAAGGATAATCCAGGTGTATTTCCATACTTTGCGCTTTCACATAAATTTGCACTAAATTATACACAAACTTACAATCTTTTAAATATTTTAACATTTGCACGTTGATTTTATCAGACAGACAATGTATTATATAGATATATATTCATGGATATTCCAAAAAAAGAGACAAACAGCACCTGTTCTACACCTCCTGCTCGACTCGGATTTACCCGAAGTGTGTTCAGTCCACAGTAAATTTTTTTCTCTATGGTTCAGTCCTGTTAAATATGATAAGTCCATGCTCTACTTTCAATCAGGGCTGTCCAACTTGCAATAAAAATATGTGTCTAATAAGAATCACTCTTGGATGTCCCCATCTCTACTTACTCATATTAAAAGAATTTTGTCCCTTTCCCTCCATCCCGTGCATAACTATAATGCGAAAAGCGACTTTATTATTTACTGTGTAAGGATTAGAATCAACTGTAGTAGTTGTGTGTGAAGAAACAACCGACAACAGATGATTAAACGAAAAGTGACTTTATTGGTTAACTCATAAGGATTAGAATCAACTGTCTCTTTTTCTCAGAAAGAGACAGATGCATCCCATGACAACACGAACCACACTCAAACACTCACGTGTGTGCGTGCCCAGCTACTGTGCACATTATTTGGTATGAAGTCGGTCGTCTGTATATATAGTTCATAGTTTGTGCTTTCAATTGACAAACTATAGCAATGTCAAAATGTCACCTACGAACTGGTGGAGTAATTTTTAATTGTTGTTGAAAAACTGTTTTCTATAAGTACTAATATTATAAAGAGGAAAGGTTTGATTTTTTGTTTGTTTGTTTGTTTGTTTGTTTGTATTGAATAGGCTTCGAAACTACTGGACCGATTTCAAAAATTCTTTCACCGTTGGCTTCCCAACTATCCTACACTACACTATCCCCGGGTGATATAGGCTATATTATATTTTCTAAAAAATTACGGATCATTAATAAAACTCCAATAATGTAACCCAAGGTGTAAAAAAATATCAAAAAAACTCCTTACATCGCGTGTGCTGCGAAAACTATTGATGATAGAACAAAATATTGTACTACGACTTTGCAGAACACACCATTATCTACAAAAAGTGTCGCGATAGTATATGTCTAACTATTATAGTTATGTCACAATAAGTGTTCTTTTATTTTCAAAATTTAATTGAAATGCCGCCGCTAAAAAACGCTCTTTATTTGTACCTTGGTATTAATCCTTTTTAAAATCAATTACTTCATATTCACGACTGCTTCAATACCTTTATATAACTTTTTGAATTATTCAATTCAGACATTCCATTCGAAAGATATTACGAGTTTAAAAATGTGAATATTAGAAAAAAGTCGCGTGTTCGCCGCTCAGTCCGCTCGGCTATCTAGGCAGCACGGGGTACGGGGAGTCAATGTCAAGAAATAAAGTGTTAAAAATTATAATTTTTGATATTTTTGTTACGTACCCGTGCGAAGCCGGGGCGGCTGCTAGTATTGTATAATTCGGGTTTTGATTCACATTAGTGATAGTGTTATGTGCGGAAAATGACAGTGAAAGTGATGGAGTAATGAAATAAGAAGCACGTAACTGCAGAGATTTCGGGTTGCTCCAAGAAGTTGCAATAGTGCAAGTTCTATATCATGCTCTCGTGCTATTGTGGGGGAGTAGATTAAGGACCACTGAAAAAATGGCTGCTGCTTTGAAATAAACGTTATTGAACGTAATATAATATTTTTCAGCAGCGTCCCTGAAGCTGGGATATAAATATGGCTGTATGGTCTTTGCCTTTTCCGTATAAACCAACAACAACACGAACTGTCAAATCTGTCAATTGTCATCTGTCTTCTTGTCACGATACCACTATTTTCTAGGTTAGAAACGTGCGTGTTGGTAAATAAACTTAGAACTTTGTTAGAACTGAATTAAAACTAACAAAAATGGTAAAAAAGAAAATAGATAACCGTATAAGAGTTATGATAGAGAATGGAGTGAAATTGGGGCATAGAACAATGTTTCTTCTTGTCGGCGACAAGGGTAGAGACCAGGTATGGTATTTATTTTAACATGGTTTCTCAAATGTTATGTTATTTTATATTTATTTTGTATACTATTCAATTACTGTTTTAAGTATCTGATAATGTATTTCTAGGTGCCAATTCTATATGATATGCTGGTAAAATCTACTGTAAAAGCAAGACCCACTGTTCTTTGGTGTTATAAAAACAAAGATGAAGCCATCAGCAAGTAAGTATTCTCTATTAATATGTACTTTATCAATTAAGTTTATAACCACATGATTGTATAACGTAACACATAGAAAAGATTAAAAATTTGAAATTCAATTTTTTACAGTCACGGGCGTAAAAGAGCGAAGAAGATTGCTGCCGGTAAATTGGAAGTATCAGAAGAATCTCTGTTTGATGCATTTAGAGTAGCAACCACAATTCATGGTAGATATTATTCCGAAAGCCATGCCATTCTCGGTCAGACATATGGGATGTGTGTTTTGCAGGTAAGGTTACCAGCAACTTCTTACATGCTTCTTGTTAGCTTTAAAATAGTTATCAACATTATCTTTTACTTTGACATTCCGAAAGAAACAAATTATTATTATATTTATTAAGCAGGCAAGCAGTTGTCAAAACAACTAATTTATGCCTTTATTCGGCTCTTCTCTACTCATTAACAATCTGTATTTAAATATTTGTCGAGCCTGTTTTTGAATTGGTTAGTATTTACTGCTGTCACCATGGATTTAGGCAACTTATTCCAGGCATTCACGACTTGGTTGGTTAAGAAGTGTTTGTGCGGATTGTTATAGGAGAAACAAGTGTTGAGTTTAAGAGAATGGCCTCGTAGGTTATTTGGGTTGGGAATTAATTGAAGTTTTTATATTTATTTTATTCTGATGTTCACGGGTGAACTAAGGTTAACATAACGTGGTAACTGTAAAGTGATCAAATGTTGGGATAAAATATATATAGCATCACGAGGCCCTAATTTGTTCAATCAGTCTCCGGGTCCCCAATGGAAGACCTTGGTTGAACTCTTCACCTGGTATTAGGAGACATACCACATGAGTAGCGTGTTCTTTGTGGTACTGAAGATCGACTAGCCTCAAAGTACGAAATGATTACTCATCCAATTCCCGCACGTTATTGTCTTGCAAGCACGCTGCCACTTATTTTGATGATAAACCACAAAATTTAATATTTAAAAGTCATTTAATTTGGAATAGTTCTCAACCTTTTTTGTTATGCTCTACATCTTTTGCTACACCATGTAGGTACAAATATTAATAACTTATTTTAAATTTTCCATCATTTCTACTAGGACTTTGAAGCTCTTACACCAAACTTGATGGCCCGAACAATTGAGACAGTAGAGGGTGGTGGACTAATCATTTTCTTGCTTAAGTCCATGGATTCTTTGCGCCAACTTCATTCCATCACTATGGATGTCCATTCCAGGTAAGTCATTTAGAAAAAATATTGTTTGAAAAATTGGGACTGACCAATGATGATTAATAATAAGTTGATATAAGATGTAATTTAAAACATGTATTTATTTATACTGATTTTCATATTTAATCTGTAACTCTTGAAAATACAACTATGCATTAAAATTGTTCCAAATATCAATACTTAACATACAAAAATGGTCTCCAGATTCAAAACAGAAGCCCATGATGTAGTTGTGAACCGATTCAACGAGAGGTTTCTCCTCTCCCTGGCTGACAACGCTCGCTGTCTGGTGCTCGACGACTCACTGACAGTACTGCCAATATCTTCTAAGACTGCTCAAGTTGATCCTGTGGACGCTGTGCCTGAGGTATTTCAATTAATTGCAATATTACTTAATATAGTACTTTTTTCTCTGTAAATCTCTGATTTGTGAGTATATCAAAATATAACTGAGGTACTAATTTCTTTATTTTTTTACTGCTATGTATCAGAATGAAGTTTAATCATATTAGGCGAATCTTTTTAGTGGTCCATTTTACGGCGCATAATATGTAATTTTCTTGACCATCTTCTAGGATATTTTTCACATTAATACATAATTTTTTTTATCTACACTCATAGCGTAATGTTCCAATTACATATTCGAAAATAGTTGTTTAAGGATACACTTTTTTCACGCCAGTCTATAAAAATTTAAAAAATTACTTTTCGATTCAGCATTTCCCATACTATTTTCATTACAGCTGTATCGAAAAATAACTTTTTAATCATTATGCAACACTTTTCTTTTTTAAATTTTTGTCGGGCGCCGGGACACGGCTAAATGTAGGCTGAATACCAAAATGTCTCCAACAAATTCAAAATTCCTGTTTATATTTGTGATCAGTTCATAGTCTGTGGTTGTGATTGTGTACATTTGGAATTATTTTCCCGCTAAACAGAATATTTTTTCTAATTGTTGTAATTTTTGTTTGTGAATGTTTGTTCTTGTTTGAAGCAAATAAATAGATAAATGTAATCTCTAATGTATGCAGTGAAGTAAATTTCGCTTGATATCCTCGACGCGTAGATACAACAGAACTGACTCGCAGTTACTTCCAGCAAAGTTGAAAAAATTATAGGTACGAAATTTTAACATGAAAATATGAGTGTAGATAAAGTAGTGTATGCAACTGCATATAATTAGGTATTATATGACAGTTGCATAAACTACTATATTATGAGACTTGGCAAAAAACACTTTTTTCCATTGTTTTCCAGAGAGTGAACAGCAAGCTGACAGAACTAGTGTCATCTCTCTCTGACTCACCACCGGCCGGACCGCTCGTGGCTCTCTGTCGCACACTCGATCAGGCCACCGCGCTGGTGGCTCTCGTCAACACACTCGCTGACAAGCAATCAAGGTAACTATTAGGAACTAAATTTAAATTTGTTGAAAATAATAAAGTTATAAGGTTATAAAGATTATTGGTTAACTCTTTCTCGCAAAGTGACATGATATTATAAAACAAAGTCCCACGCCGCGTCTGTTTGTCTGTCTGTTCGCGAGAATCTCAAAACTACAGAACAGGATTTTCATGCGATTTCATGTTCCAACAGACAGAGTGATTCATGAGGAAGGTTTAGGTGTATAATTTGTTAAGATTACTATCTGTGCGAAGCCGAGGCGGGTCGCTAGTGTCTTTTTTTTTTTTTATTAGGTCTACTAAACTAGATGTTACACAACATGGAAGACTTAATTAACAAAGCTCGTATGGTAAAAAACAGTGTACAACCTTCTTGAAGTAGACACATGTATGTAATGTCATGGCGTTTGGACACCGTGTGACTCCGCGACATGCATATCGTCCTCTCTATCTAGTAAATATTTTCGGACGAATAGGCCCCCTATTTTATTGAAATCAACTAAGAACCATCTCAATTAAACTGGCTTCCAAATAGAAAAAACCGCAATCAAATGATCAAATCGGTCCATCCGTTCGGGAGCTACGGTGCCATAGACACAAAGCTGCAGATACACGCGTCAAACTTATAACACCCCTCTTTTTTCGACGGGGTTTAATAAAAACACACCATGTGGGATGTTCTATTCTTGGCATCCTGTCCTCCCGCACATAATTCACATACAGGCCTTAAAGCCTCGTTTTCACTAGGGGACATGTCGGCGTCGCCTGACTTCGCCCGACATTGCACGATAAATCGGGGAATCTTGCGCGAAATCTTTTTCGGTCGGTCGGTCGTCGACATGGATAAGTCGACTGACTAACTTTAAGGGGTGTGAGTGAAATTACACTTAGAAACCTGGACGCCTTGATATTTGGGGTGGGAGATTAGAAATAGACATCATAATTCAATTTTTACAAGACTATATTTAGATCAGTCAGATAATCCCTAGGTAGGTCATTAGGATAGAATTTTAGGATTTATGTAACATCTCAAACAGAGCGAGTTTATAACTATTCTTTGAACATTACCCTATAGAATCTCGGAAGTCTCTGCCTACCTGGGTCACGGACGTGAGGTATATGTATGTATTATCTTATTATCTATATATTTACAGGCCACCCCACTGCCTGACAGCAGCCCGAGGCCGCGGCAAGTCCGCCTGCTTGGGCCTCGCCGTAGCCGCCTCTGTAGCACTGGGCTACGTCAATGTCTACGTCACATCCCCCCACCCAGAGAACTTGATCACGCTTTTCGAGTTCCTCCTGAAGGGATTGGACGCCTGCCACTATCAAGAACACATAGACTACAATATAGTGCGATCGACGAACCCGGACTTCAAGAAGGCGATCGTGAGAGTGAATATTGTTAGGAATTCGCGGCAGACTGTTCAGGTGAGTTGTGAGAGACCATTCACTGACCCATACAAAAAGTGCCATAGTTTAAGAACAATTCATGCATGATCCTGAAATTTTTTTATAAAGACAGTTAAGCTATAGACAATGCCTAGATTTGTTTTTTAAAACTGAAAATCTAACTCTATGATCACATTCTAATTATAGATTTTTAAGCTACAATAACAACTCTAGTAAGGCTTGTATAACGTGGCTGAGGTATTAAAAATGTTCAGGATTAAGTGTTCTATTAAACTAATTACTTTTCACTTTATGGCCAGTACTTTCTACATTTTTGGTACTTGTTGGTCCTTTAAATAAATAAATATTGTTTTATTAAAACCTTACATGCATATGTTTTAGTGTTACAATGTTTAAAGTTCAGTTATTCTTGCCAGAGTTTGTTTTTCATGTATTTTATTTAGCTTTTTCTCTTAAACAATATGCTGTAAAGTCGCTATATTTGTATTTCATTACTTTGAAACTTCATGTGTTGTCCGTCTGAATAGAATGTCCACTTTTGGGTGTCGTAAAGGCAAGGCGCAAATCATCTAACTTCCGCAAACTAGAGAATGAGCAGCAGTATTTTCTGTTCAGTATTCAGACTGTCCATCCCCGCCTGTCATGGAGATAAACATTGATTAAGTTTTACCATTTTGAAAAGCTAAACATGCACCCTAACCCAGACCAACTAACCCCACAAACCTTCCGCAGTACATGACCCCCGACGACCACACTCTCCTGTCCGCTGCTGACCTGGTACTGGTAGACGAGGCAGCGGCCATACCGTTGCGGCACGTGGCCGCCTGCGCCAGGAAGGCGCCCCTGGCCCTGTTGTCTTCCACCGTGGCTGGTTATGAGGGCACTGGGCGGGCACTCAGCTTGAAACTCTTCGCTGAGCTGCAGACCCAGTATAAAGCACCGCCGCCGGTAAGTGACGCTCGTATTCATTTATGTCTATTTCGAGGTCTTATGGCTACTTCGATTGTAAAGCCTCAGTTACGTATGCTAGTTTTCGGCGTGCATCCGCGAGACGGTTTCATTCACAATATTCATTCCAATTGTTTATTTATAATTTATTTATTAAAAACTTCATGCACTGTTACGTACAATTGTTATTGTACAACTTTGTATGAATGATTTAACCGACTCGCGAAGCCTATTTGCTTAACTGGGGCTTGATAGTTGCATTTCGGTGGCCATTTTTTTGACACATAAGGCTCCCTCTTATTGCGTGAATGTATCAACTATATGTACGATTCCTCCTTTTGCAATTTCAATTGACGAAATAATCACCCGGTCCCATTCAACTCATCTTGGCGTTAATGTCCCAGTTGTGCTCTCGAGAACGAGGGCCCGGGGTCCGCCTTGACCATGATCCAGGATTTGGCAGGTCAGGTAATTACAGTGGAGCGACTGCCATCTGACCTCCATGACCCTGCTACCAGGGGAACCTGACCAGATTGGATCATGGTTACACATCCAGTCGCCTGAATGTGCAGGTTTCATCACGATGTTTTTCCTCGCCGTAAGAGCATCGGTTAGTATTCAACTAATTTAAAAAACTAACCCGGTCCCATTCAACTATCTAGCAAAAAAATCAACGCCACATTCCCACCACAGATAAAACTAGAAGAACCAATCCGTTACCGGACCAACGACCCTGTGGAGGGGTGGCTAAACGCCCTCCTCTGCTTGGAGGCCCCGCCCCCCTCCCCCGGCGCCGGCGCCCCCCCGCCGGCCTCCTGCGACCTTTACAGGGTCGATCGCGACGCGCTGTTCTGCTACCATAAGGCGGCCGAAGCGTTCCTGCATAGGCTGGTGTCTATTTATGTCGCCAGTCATTATAAGGTTGGTTTGGCATTTTTTTATTTTGTTTATTCGGATAGACAGCTTGGAGTACAATAAGCCAGTTGAAAGTTTACGCTTATGGAAATGGTTTAAGGAGGATGTTGCGTGAATTTAAAATGCTAGAAGATGGCATCACTGCCGAGTAAAGCCTGTTGTCAAATACGTCGTGCTATTGGTCAGAATCAAACGCTTACTGTTGACTATTGTATTTTGATAGTGGCAAAACCGTTGCCACAAGATAGTGGCAAGAATTTGTTCTTTTTGCGCTAATTTCAAAAAATCAGGTGGCGCCGCTATTGAGTGTACTATTACTCAATCTAGTGTAAAGGCGAACCATAGTCTAATTTTTGATGGTTGGACTAACGGATCATCATCGTCATACTAGCAGTAAACTTCCAGCTGCTGCCAGGGTCCGCTTTCCTTTTCTTTTTCCTCCACTTCGCTCAGTCTTCGGCATCCTCGCGTGTCGTGTGCTGTTGGCTCTCGCATCCGACTTGGCGATGTCAACCCATCTGTTCCTGGGCCTCCCGTGGGAACTCTTTCCCGTTACCAGTGGTGTAGGCACTTATTACCCCCGTACCCCTGGGGCTTACGCAACACGTGACCAAACGGCCTCTTTATTCTTATCCACTGTGCCTTTCATGCCATGGTTGCCAAAACACAATCACTACATCTTCATTGGTGGACAACGCATTGGTGATACCCCTAGTATTGCTGATATCCATAGTCTCCAATGACCACTTTCCACCAGACCCGCTTGCCTATTTATCTGCCGCATAACATAAAAAAGAAAACTAACCCCATCCCCCTTCCAGAACAGTCCAAACGACCTGCAACTGCTAGCGGACGCGCCGGCGCATCGGCTGTTCGTGCTGCTAGCGCCTTCGCCACCCAACGCCACCGCTTTGCCAGAAGTTCTATGCGTCGTACAGCTGTGCTTGGAGGGGAATATCAGTGACAAGTGAGTTGTACACGTCAAGTGCCAAGTTTATAATTCAATGCACGCACATGTGTTCACTAGTTAGCCTTATGCATTTGTCTTTAAGTTGCCATTTAGATTACGATAGAAATAATAGAACCTTATAGGTGGGAGAGTCAATTCGGTATTGTAAGGGGGCCTTGGAATAAACGATTTTGCAAGATAGCGCTATCTCTAGTATTTCCTGCAAAAATAAATATAATAAATAATAAATATGTTTATACAATTGACACAGCGCCATCTAGCCACAAAGTAAGCAAAGCTTGTGTTATGTGAGCCAACGAACAGATAAACTACTTATATATTTTTAAATACATACTTATACATATAACAGTCATGACCCGTAACAGAAATAAAAATTCATAATATAAATGGTTAACGATGTAATGGTGATCTGAATAAAGTACTGTCTATGTCTATGCCAATTTCTGCCCGTCTGAGAATCAAACACGGGACCTCTACCTCTACTCGATATAAATAAATATAAATATACGAATGCCAATCGGCTCCCGAGACTGTTCAACCAGTCTCAGGGTCCCCAACGGAAGACCTTGGTCAACCTCGCTTCGATATTAGGAGGTACACTCTGGCACACCTACCGAGTAGCGAGCTCGTTGCGGTGCGTTAGTTCGACTAGCCTCAAAGTACAAAACGGTCACCCATCATCACTTACCCGGACACTGCACGCTACCGCTAGACCAGTGCCGCTTCCGTGCAAGTGTCCCCATACTGACCCAGCACAAAACCCCTCTGTAGGTACCTCATACTACTCTATATCTATGAAGAGAAAGAAAAGAAATTCCAAACGGAGGACAGGCCCTATGGTTCAATTTCTATCGCGATGACAGTATTGTGTACATACTATGATGCTAAGGAATCCTATTTCTTATGCTAGTTCTTTTTGGGCACATCCGTCTACAATTTTATATATCAAAATGTATACACGCATTATTTGACAGTATGCCCTGTCCTCTTAAAAGGAGTCTATTGCTCAATATGTGTTTCATGTATCCCATATCCCTCTTAGATCGGTCCGCGACGCCGTGGGCCGCGGTCGCAAGGCGGCCGGCGACCTTATCCCGTGGAACGTTTGCGAGCAGTACGGCGACAAGGACTTCCCCAAACTCAGCGGCGCGAGGGTGGTTCGGATCGCCACGCACCCCTCCTATCAACGGGTATGTTGACAGAAATAATATTTGATTTATTTTATTTTAATTATTTAGGGAATAAACTTGCCCTGGTACATTGTATTGTGTTTCATGGATTTTTGTACAATGTAGAGTCTATACATATATTCTTTTTGTATCCTAACCTAGCGATCAATCTGCCATAGTCCCGTTTCCCCTACGTTTCCTACCGCTGACGCTTTTTCAAGTAAATACATACGATATCCAACTTTATATCAGCACGCGTAAAGGTGGCATGGGGCGCTATGCGGCAATTTTTTTTTTAGGATCAGGCTTTTATTCAAATTATCCCTTGCAGAGAGATTCAGCTGCTTTTTGTTATATTATATAGGTTTACACCATCCACCTGATGGAAAGTGGTCACCGTCGCCTATGGCATCAACAACACTAGGGGAGTTACCAATGCGTTGTCCGCCTCTAAAGCGACCTCTAATATACCTCTTGAACGATCCCATCTCATAGTCCAAAGGAAACACTGCGGCTGGAAGTTCATTCCACATCCAATCGTACGAGCAAGAAACGTTCTCGTTCACGTGTTTATCTGTCACATATAACATTAAAAATACAGTGGCCGTGTGGTTTCCGGTAGAGTAGAATAGCACCAACTCCTTACATTCGCGGGTGTCGTACAAGGCGACTAATGTTTTCGAAACAAAAGATATAGAGACTCCGTAGAGTAGAAAATGGGCAGCAGCGTTTTCCATTATTACATTTATACACTGCGATCTCCAACCTGCCTGCCTAGCGTGGAGATTATGGCAGCAACCTCCCCTTTCGTGGGAGAGGCCCTAAGTCTGCAGTGCACTGTTACGGGCTGTGATGATGATATGTTTATTACATTATATGGGTCGTTGATACTTGTTGGTTTCCTCAAGGACTAAAATAACGTAAAATCATTGATTTCAGAATTTTCAAAGATAAAGCTTTATAAAGCAGTCGGTTCGGCCGCTGTGCTTAAAACTCGAAAAGTCCAATATGGCGGCGATTTTTTACAATATCGGATTTTCCCCATCATAGATTTTTTGGCACTTTTCTAATATCAATCAAGACACTACTATCTACATTTCCATAAATTTTCAGCTTGTTATTTTAAATGTGGACAATTTCCGTAAAATGTGACGCTATTAATTTCTTAAATAAATAAATAAAATAAAATCCAATCCGCCAATAGATGGGCTACGGGAAGCGCGCCCTGCAACAGCTAGCGGCCTACTACGGCGGGGACGTGCCCTGCCTCGACGGCGCGCCGGGAGCGCCCGAGCAGCGCCGCCCCGAACTCGGGCACGATACGCTGCATACTGAGCGGATCGTGCCTAGGTAAGACTTACAGTTTTGCGGAAGGGTTTGGCGGGGTGATAAATGAGACAATTTTTTTTTTTTTTTTTTTAATATTAAGACTATGCTCTATTTTTTTTAACTATAAAGTATTGGGATTACGTACGCCTTTCTTATTGGTTACAATCCGGCATTCACATCAACCACCAATCAATCCATGTCGTATTCAGCCTCAGAATTTTATAGTTAAAAAAAATTTTGTATAGTAACAGACTTTATTTTGTATACGTTAAGTTTTTAAATACCAAGGCTCGTCAAATGTAAATCGTAAAATTCAACAGATGGCGCTAGTGAGAAGTCATGTACGTATTCAAAATACTGCTGTGCTATTGGACAGAAACAACTGCTGATCACTTCTAAATTTCTAACCAATGACTCACGTCTCAGTTGCGCCTTCTGGAATCACGAAAACCCTTATTGCGTTAGAATATAACAGTTCACATTCCTTCAACAGTTTATAAACTGATAGGGACGTTAAATTATAAACTAACGGTATTCACAATGTGACCTTAAGATTTCATACAATTAGCCTTTATACCTTTTTTTCTTTTCCCAGGTCTAAACCGCCGACGTTACTCAAGAGGCTAACAGAAGTGCGTGCGGAACACCTGGACTACATCGGGACCAGTTTCGGACTGACCCAGGAGCTGCTCAAATTCTGGAAGTCGCAGAAATACGTGCCCGTGTATTTGAGGTAAACTCGATCAAGCGCTTTATCGCCTTAAGGTTGAAGTTCAGTTGCGCTTCAAAGTTTAATGCAATAAGGACGATTTTTCGTTGCTGTTAGCTTGCTTTTTGACGGTTACAGTCTTGACCTTATCGATGTTTTGGTTACACGGGACGTTACCACTGACTAACCACTTTCTTCGACGTACCTAGTTCTGTACCTAGTATGCAATGTGATTTTACTGTGTACGAATGATTTCTGTGCATATTTTAGGAGATTTCTTTACTTCTGGCATGGGTCTTGTTATGATGACATAAACTTTGATTAAGCTATTGTTTAACGAAACCAATGCGTTTGCTCTGCGTTATGTCGGCCGGCCTGGTTCTGCCGCCCATTGTCGGGCGTGGTCTGGTAGTCGGACACGGTCTGGCTATGTCGTGTACGGCCAATGGTGGTCATGATCTGGCTATGTCGAATTTGGATCTCCCGGTCATTGTCAGACGTGATCTGGCAGATGACTGCCGGGCAAAGTCAGACCCGGTCTAGCTTTCTGCTCTGCTTAGCATTGCTGGACATGGTCTGACTGTGCCAGGTGCTGTCCTGCCGTACTGTGTATACCCGGTCTGGCTCGCAACTTGAAACTTACATTTTATATCACCTACAGCCAGAAGCCCAACGACCTAACCGGCGAGCATTCCTGCATCCTTATCCGGGCGTTGCAACCCGGTAGCTGGTTATCCGCCTACAGTGCGGACTTCAAGCGGCGGTTCTCAAGGCTGCTGGGGAGGTCGCTACGGTCCCTGCCAGCCGCATTGGCTTTGGCTATGCTGGTTAATGATAATGTGCATGTAGAGAGGCCTGGTAAGTCTTGTTTAGTTATTGTTTTTCTTGTTTTATTTGTATTTTATTTTACAGGAAAACAAACAGTGCTTAATCACTAGATTATCATTATAGACTGTTTGGATGTTTTCACATAAAGGAAACTGAAGCTTGACTCGCCTTTACAATATGTTTTCAATTGTTAACTAAAGTGGTTATAAAACCATGTAGTAATTAATTTAATCAAAAGAAAATAACTTATAAACTATACTTATAGTAATATACTAATAACAATATTATAAAGAGAAAAGATTTGATTGTATGGTTTTTAATGGATAAACTCAAAAACTTCTTAACCGATTTTAAATATTCTATCACCCGTATTCCGCCTTGACCATGATCCAGGATTGGCAGGTCAGGTAATTTCAGTGGAGCGACTGCCATCTCACTTCCGTGGCCCTGTTAACAGGGGAACTTGACCGTTCTCTGTTTCTGGTTCAGAACTTAGCAGCAGCATTCTCTGTTGAGTATATTCAATATTGCAATAGCTAACTCGCAACCCGCCTGCCAAGCGTGAAGATTATTTCATTAAAAAATACAAATGTGGAGTAGGCTTAAATCCAGCAGTAGACTGATATAGGCTGATAAGTCTATGTGATAATGTTCAAAGATTTAATTTTCCCCTAACTAAACAAACCATTCCAGTACTGACGAAGCAGCTGATATCAGAGCAGGCCACACCTCACGACTTGACCCGGTTGGAGGCGTACACGCGACAGCAGGCCGACTACCGACTAGTGACCGACTTGCTAGTCCCACTCGCCAATATAGTCTTCCACACGCGCGCTCCGTGCAAGTTGGATCCTATACAGCAGGTAAGTGGATTAAGGGGTTGGGTTAGGTTAGGATGGAGTACGAACCAGAAGGAAACTAGAGGCGGACCGCACTAATACAGTTGTTAATACACTCCTTTGCAAAAAAACAGATCTCCCCTTGGGAATGTTCTGGGTGCAATCTGATTATGCACATCGATCGCACAGATGGAGGACGTCTAAAGTTCCTAAGATACCTCACTGATCCAAAAGGCCGTTTACTCCACAGCGGGAAAGTTTGTGTCAATTTTTTTATTTTTGTTCACCGTCTTTATGGAATCAAAATTTCGACTTAAATTTTCCCGCTGTGCCATACACTGCCTTTTCGGTTTTGGTACCTTAGTTAGTAGAACTCTGAATGGAGGCGCCATTGCACCCAGAAAGTTCCCAGAAGGTGATCCAAGGTCTCCAAATTGTCTCGATTTTATGAAAATGTGTCACGTGTCAGTTTTTTTTTCAACATGGTTTTCAATATGCGAAGGAGTTTTTTGCGAACGACGCCGAGGTCGTAAAGTGTTTTTCTTTTGATGGGGGTTGTCTCATTTTCGACCGTGGTGTGTTCATTGAAGATTAGATATTTGTCGTTTGATTTGCCACAGGGGATCCAAAAACAAAATATTATACATATTACCTTCCTACTACCTTTCTACTGTATGTGTACCACATCGGCGCACCTTATTAGCATTTGAAATTCATCCTAGTGTCTGTTTTGTAATCTGGCCCTCTCTATTTGTCAAGCAACATGTAGAAAATCACACATAACTTTTATCCGCAGGCGATATTCATAGCGATGGGCTTCCAAATGAAGGACGTAGACGACATAGCTGAAGAGTTGGGCCTGCCCGGCTCGCAGATACTAGCCAAATTCTACGAAGCTTGCAAGAAAATCAACGCAGCCATCAATTCTGTGTTAGAAAACACAGTGGCAAAGGAAATAGGCATAGATGAGAAGACCACAGATGATGTCACCCTTGAGGGACCCGTCAAGCAGAGTCTGCAAGAGGAACTGTCCAAAGCAGCCAAGGTAATTATCGTAGTGTTGACAGGATTGTTTGTATGGAAGTTGAGGAATAAATGATGGTTGTATGAGTGGAACTGTGGTTTTATTTCTGAGCTTCTATACTAATAATATTATAAAGAGAAAATATTTGTATTTTTGTATGTTGGTTTGTAATGAATAACCTCAAAAATTACTCGACCGATTTTAAAAATTCTTTTACTAATAGGAAGCTACGCTGTTCCCGAATGACATAGGCTACTTTTAATTCCGGGGAAATAATAGGGTACCGTAGGATAGTTAAATGTTTACGAGAGATCCGAAATGGGCGCGGGTGAAAGCCGCGTGGAATGGCTAGTCAGTAAATATGTAGCTGCAGCTACATACTTGCTAGATGCAGCAAGTATGTAGCTAACAATTAAGGTTTTTAAGGTTCCAAATCTACCAGAGGGCGCTATTGAGACGTGAGGTCTGCTATCAAAAGTAAGACCTGTCTTTGGTTGGACTGGATCCGTCATTTTACAGGAGTTGTTTCTGTCTAATATCATGACAGTATTATGACAACGGATCTTAGTTCTCGGTAGCGCCATCTTGGGGATTTTATTTGAAATCGCGATAACCCTCGTTTCTATGGAGTTTTTTTTTGGAGACACATGTGCACATTGTCGACCCATGGTGGACCATGTGCACATGTGTCTCGCTAAAGGACGCTTTAATAAAACAAAACAATTGAGCGTAGACCGTATAACCTCACAGTTAAAACACGTTACACGTTCCATCATCATTATTCAGAAGCCCCGTCGCTTGGGCGCTCACGCACGGGAGCACAAGCGGAGCGGGGTATTGACGCCAAGATAATGATGATGATTATTCAAAAGCCTGTAATTCCCTCTGTTGGATACGAGGATCAGCAACTTTATTGGCTACTTTCTGACCTACCACATCTTTATCGGAATCAAGTTGACGAATTAGTTCGTTGTATTGTCAAAGGAGATTGGGCGAGGTCCCTAATGCCTAGGGCCTCAGCAAACCCGGATAAAATGGACAGCAGCGTTTTAATATTCATGTATCCACCCGCAAGTCCCTGCGGCCGCGATGGCAACCGAGTTCCGCAAACAAGGTGCGATGGAGGAGTTACGCAGAGATCATGGCACGACGTGGTTGCTTCTTATCGAGTCGATAGAATAAACTCCAACTTACACTTTGTTCGCCCAGTTTTCGGCGAAGCGTACAACATTTGGACTAGCCTCGAACTAATCCTCGCTCACCAAAAGTCGAGTTCCTTTCGGAACGTGGTTGTTAAAATGCGTATGGTGTCAGTTGTTGTTATCATAGCTACACACTGAAGGTTTTCACGATTTCAAATGACGCTAGTGAGGCGTAAGGTCCGTTGTCAAAATACTGTCGTGCTTTTGGATAACTTCTATGAAATGACAAATCTCCAGCCAATGACAGGGCTTTATTTTGACAGCAGGCCTTACGTCACAGTAACGCCATCTAATGAATTTGGAATCGCGAAAACCCTCATTCCGCCATCACACGCCTCGGGCGGGGTACTCATCTTGACTACGTAGACCCTCTGTGGACACCAACGAGAAGGTTGGAAGAAACGTTTCTCGCTCGTATGATTCGGATATGGAATGAGCTACCAACCACAGTGATCCATAGAACATGAGATAGTTCAAGAGGTATATAAGAGGTATCTTTAGAGGCGCACAATGCACTAGTAGCACCCCTGGTGTTGCTCATGTCCATAGATGGCGGTGACCACTTTCCATCAGGTTTTGCTTGCCTGTTTCTGTGCCGTATAACATAAAAAATACATATTTCCAGGACTTAGAAAGGAAGCAGCGCAAGGAGCTCTCGAAGCTGATGGGCGCAGACCTGGCGCAGTACAGGATCAAGGGAGACGACGCCGCGTGGGGACAGGCGCTGGCCGCGACCACGCAGAAACGGATGGTCTCCGTTAAAAGGTAACTTTAGCTTTGAATACGGGTTTTTTCTATTTATTTTTATGCTTAGGTAGGCACACAGAGGGGCGGTCCACCTGATGGAATGCGGCCACCGTCAGCCAGGATATCTGCAACGTAAGGGGAGCGGATACAGTGCCCGCCTTCGAGGTACCTGTAGACGTTACGATACGATCTACGGCAGGGATCCTAATCTTGTTCAGACCGCGACTCCCTTAACAAGCTTGAATAAGGTCCTTCTAAAAGATGATCCTTGCTAACAGACATTAACTCCAATGAACAGAGAACATAAGCTTTTCTAAGCAAAACTTTTAAAGCTTAAAGAACTTTTTACTGTCAAATCCTCTTCTACATGGATATGGGAGATTTTTGTCGTCTACGACGCCCTTAGGATAGCGCCACGACGCCCCAGGGCGTCACGATGCACAGTTTGAAAACCCCTTTTGGTTTGTCGATACAAGTGATACAAGTGTCGGTGGCCGAGTGTTTACGGTATCTGACTCGTAAGGCGAGAGGTACCGGGTTCGAATCTCACTGCGGCCATGTACCAATATTAACCGATACTCTGAATGTGTAACCATGATCCAATCTGGTCAGGATCCCCTGGTAGCAGGGTCACGAAGGTTAGATGACAGTCGCTCTACTGTAATTACCTGATCTGCCAAATTCTGGAGTATGGTCAAGGCGGACCACGGGCCCTCGTGCGCTAAAGCATAACTGGGACATTAACGCCAAGATTATTTTTTAACTTGTTTATTAAATTGATTATTTATCCGTTGCAGTGGCGAGAAGCGGCTAGGTGACGACAGCAAAGAAATCGATGAACTAATAGAAGCACACAACAACAATAAAAAGAAGAAAAAGAAACATGTTCGTAATCAATAGTAATGTTAGTGACAATAAAGTTATGTTTACTATTACTGCCTTTAATTTCGATACTTATAAAATAGAATCGTATTTTCATGATTGAGAACTGTCATCGTTTTTATACCTTGTGCAATCCACATTTGCACACCAAAAGCATCCATTATGAATGTTACAAGTTGGGAAAATGGCTGAGTCTGAGTCCTACTGATGTCATGTAAATATACTTACTTTTGATCGATGTCAGTGTTTACCAATGACTCTTTTTTGAGTTATGTACATTAGATGAATGCTAACCGATGCTCTTATAGTGAGGGAAAATATTGTGATGAAACCTGCCCATTCAGGTGACTGAATGTGTAACTATGATTCAATCTGGTCAGCTTCCCCTGGTAGCAGGGCCACGGAGGTATGTATGTATGTATGTGAACTCTTTATTGCACAAGAAATAAATACAGAAATGAGGTCAGTTGGTAGTCGCTCCACTGTAATTATCTGATCTGCCAAATCTTGGATCATGGTCAATGCCGACCCTGGGCCTTCGTGTGCGAGAGCACAACCGGGATATTAACGCCAAGATCGTTGTCAGTATTTCGCCTTTATTTACTAAGGATAAGGTGCACTATCAAAAAACAACAACAATTTCAATAATAATTTCTATAATTATTGTAATATAAAAAAGTGTTGGTAGTTATTCAACCCTTGGAATAGACAATAGATATTTCCTCTTAAACATAACGCCCGCGGGGCGGCGGGGGGCGGGGCGCTTCGTAAAAAAATAACATTTTTTTTATCCCGACCAGGCTCCGGCCGCCGCCGCACCCGCGCCCTCTATACTTTACCATTTTATTACAATATAATGTGATCTAAGAAAAATAATATTTTCGTCTAACGCCACACCAGGCGTCTGGTAAACAATTTTATACTATATTTTGTTTGTCATTTAGCTTAATCACGCGCCTACTTGTTACAAAATAATGAGGCGCCGACGTGCGACGGTCTTATACCGCGATTTAGTACCGACAGTGGCGCCGCCGAGTTGGTACTGCCCGATGGCGGCATGCAAGGTACACGCAGCTCCATTGTAATAAACCTATCTAAAACTATAACTTCCAGAGAGGCGTATTGCAACAGCTTTTGTATTCGTTACAAGTCCGTTCCGAACCAGGGAACCGTATTCCTTTTAACACTAACTTTATCGTTAATAAAAACATCCACTACAAAACATAAATTTAGAATATTATTAACTATTACAGCTTTCGTTATCGCTTGAATTATTTCGTTCAATTTTGTAATTTACAGCTTGATTCATAAGTTTGGGTACACAGGATACTTTTACAGCAAAATGAAGATTGATCCATTGCTGATTTATTAGAAACATAGTACAACATAGTACCTACATAGTTCGAGATTATTTATAAGTATAAAGTTCTAACTTTTATATGGAAGTAAGTATAAATTATACAAGTATACAATAAAAATGATTCAACGTGAATCGTTTAATTGAAAAGTATCCCGTTTGAACAATTTGGCGAAGCGCTAAATTCAACGCCGCCTGTGACACTTGAGAGGCGGTCGATTCTAATACACTTTTACATACACACAGACAGATACAGTAATTGAAAAGGAATTGCACTTAGGACAGGATCGCGTTACTTGGCACTTCATCTTACGCTAATAATTTGTAACTGTCGAGAGAATTAACTAGGAGTTGCATCACTTACGTAAGGCTTGGCAAAATAATCACCTGTATAAGTTTAGTGTTCTGTGGAACAATGAAAGCGCTGGTCCAAATGAAGTTTCTTGATAATTTTGTAGCGATTTTGTACCTAATGGTTGATTATTTTGCTACACCCTGTGACGAAGCCGATAGAGCAGAGAAAGCTCGAAAGGGAAGGCGTCCCGGGCCCACGGGCCCGCGGACCGCCGTACGAACTCAGAATACTCTATAAATTACAATACATTCCAACTACGTAACTAACTCCTCGTGCGATATCATAAAATATATACTTTTAAAACGTCAAGAATTTGAACTTAGTGTACGTACATTGTAAAAAGCAGTGTACAGCACTAGGGAGGCGCAGCCTATATGCGCATCCGATAATTTTACATTCAAAGACACAAAAGCAAATGCACTAGACCTTATTGCCACACTTAAGTTATTGCTACGACATACAACTGCTCTACGTATATATTAATATAATAATTGTAAATATAATCAATAATCCGTTACAACATCCAATAAAACGAAATATTGTTAAACATTATTTATTGCATTAATTTTTGTTTAAACACACATATAAATAACTCATAAAAGGGGTTCTCAGTTAAACGATTTGTATATTGCGGAACCTTCTATACAATAACGCAATGCAGCGACAGTGCGGGGAAGCGGGGCACCCGCGGCCGCGGCTCCTGGCCATCCTGGCCTTCCCGGCCGCTCCCGGCCACTCCCAGCCATTCCCGGCCACACCAGGCCACTCCCGGCTCGGCGGGCACGGGGGCGCGGGCGCGCTTCTCACTAAGGCACAATAAGATTTTATGTTTGAATTTTATTTAATTCTAAAATAAACAAATTCAATTCCCAACGCGGCGCCCGCCGGCAAGCGTCTACGCCTGTATACGTTAAAAAATTGCAAAAATATCCATTAAATACAATATGTACGCTTTTATACACTATTACGAGTAATTTATTTAGAATGTGAATTGCGTTTAGAAGTTTAGAATCGTTAATATCGTACTTTAATTATATTTAACTCGTTTATATATACATTTACTCTTATTGGTGTATCAGTATCTCCGAGGTAAGTTGCTCTATCACTACTATTAATTTAATACATTGAATATTTTGGTACTGCTGATCGATGACCTAACATATTGCTGTAGACATGATTCCAATACTTTAATTCCTACTCGTATACGCATGGGTTACGCAACCACAATCGTTCTTGCTTTACGCAGTTTGCTTTTAATCCTACTTATGAACAGGTGAGAGGATCTGTATTCTTATAAGTTAGTATAAAGCGCCGTGATATACAGCATGACTTTAAATCCATGATAACTTTAGGGTACCGTATGCAAGTGCTCGTAATAACAAAAAAGTTTTACTATGGCACCAACTCTGAAATCGTAAAAAAAATAATCGTCTGTTTCATACAAAACTCACTTGTTGTTTCATACAAGTCACCCTGTATAAAGATAACCATGGTGCTTGGTCAGATATATATCCGTATTACAGGAATCGATTGCATCATGAATTCCCTCCATGAAGTCCCCATAGACGGCAAGAGCGGTTTTATTTTGATATACCAGGTTCAGCCGTATTGCTTTTCGGTCGTTGTTGCCATTAGGTGAACATGGGTACGAGCCTCTGAACGGCCATAGAGTTTACAGTCCTCTGCACCTTTCAATCCAGACATTGTAGAGCTAAGCGGTACCTACCAGTGGAGGCATAATGGCGAGCTTGCAGCGACCTGTGTCCCAACGCGTGTGAAATAACAATGTTCCACCGCTAAATGTGTTAAGAAAAAGAATGAAATGTGTATCTAGTGGAAAAACAATGCAGATTTATTTCTTATATTCTAGTTAATACTTACTACTATACTAGTTAATAATTTTTCTCTTGGCGATAAGTGCTAGATAAACAACTATAAATAGATACAAAACATCTAAAAACAGCGACAATTTATAAGCAGTTTAGCGTTTATATTAAAACTTTTATTTTAACTATATTTTGTATACTGCTGAGGTAATGTTCCACGAGGCTCTGCACTGTGCTGAGGACATGGGAAGATAGCCTGTATTTAGCCGTGACAGGATCATGGGGGAGAGAGGTCCCTCAGATATGAGGAATACGAAAGGAGGAGGAGGAGGTGATGTTAAAAAGTAGAGTCGTCTCGTGAAATATTTTCTTATAAAAATTAAAACATAACATGGTATGGGCATGGCGGAGGGACGTAAGTAAGTCATGTAATTGTGGATGGGTACTCCAGGAGATGTATGAGAAAGGAGTGAATGCCGAGACATAGTAACTTCTCTTTAATCTATGTATGACGAGTATTGCAGCGATCGAATTATGCTAACCTGGTGGGATAAGAGCAGTGGGGAGGGATGTTGATGAGACATCAGTATATTGTTGCTATTACGAAATAGCCGTTACGGCTAAAATATAAATATAATAGTATATGTTGCTTATTTCAAATGCGCTATTGTGTACTGTATAGTATTTAACTACCTATGCTAATTATATTGTAACCTAAATAGTGACAAAAATATTTCACGAAGTTACTGATATTTAGTGAATTCGGTAATGTTGGTTTACCACAAAGGACACATTATCTTAATATGACGTATTTTTAGCTGTTAAATACTTAATACTAACACACATTGAGGTAGGTGGTTGTCAATCGAAGGACACTTTACTAAAATACCGTTGTGCGCGAACGCCTTCACTCGAATTTCCTGCACTTTGTAAATATATGTAATTGATATCAAACTCTAATACATTAACACGCAAATGTGACCGCAAATGTGGTCAAGGCGGACCCCGGGCTGTCGTGTGTGAGAGCACAACCGGACGTCAACGCCAAGATGATTATTATAGAGGTCGTATGTGCCCAAACTTTGTAAATTATTCTGTTGCTTGGTAAAGCATCTCAGTGGCTGAAGGTATTAGGGAGGAAATATTACTGGCGATTGATAATGCAGTAGCCGTGGCCGAGCCAGATGTTAATTTAAATTTGTTTTCAAAAATGTATCGATGTAGAAGTGGCTGTAAAAATCTTTTGTTCCATCCAGACTAGACAACTAAATTCGATAATCAGTAATCCTGGTGGAAAAAATTCCACTAAATGACAAGTGGGTCTGAATTTTCGTCTCAAATAGTTCGTATACTCTGAAGAAAGTCAGGAGTCATACATACATGGACCGACAGTTCCGCTGTAGCTACTTAACCGACCTTCAAAGAAAGGAGATTTTTGGTTCGAATGCGTGTACAAATCCGACGACTTGAGTGGTTCAGTTAGTTAACATGCCGGTCTACCACGCTGAGGTCACGGGTTCTATTCCCGGCAGAGCAGAAATTGTAATGATGAATTTTAAATTCTGTTACAGTCTGGGTGTACTATGTATAATAAGTATGTTTTAAAAATATATATATATAAGTAGTTTATCAGTTATCTAACACCCATTACACAAGCTTTGCTTACTTTGGGGCTAGATGGCGCTGTGTGAATTTGCCCTAGCATTATTATTGTAATTATATTTATTTTTGCAGGAAATACTAGAAAGGGCGCTTATCGCGCAAAATCGTTTATTCCAAGGTTCCCCTTACAATACCGAATTCACTCCTAAATTCCCACCTATAGGATTCTATTATTTCTATCATAATCTAAATGGCAATCTAAAGACACTTGCATAAGGCTAACTAGTGAACACATGTGCGTGCATTGAATTATAAACTTGACGTCATTGGAATTGAGTTCATTATCATTTCCTTCCAGATCCTTCTCAGAGTCCATTTTGGCTTGATCGGTTTCAGGCAACATTGGTTATTGACATTAAAATTATTTATTATTCTACAATATTAGGTACGAACTATAGATAGAGTGCTCGCAAGATAAGTCTGCACTTAGGTATATATGGCGTCCCTCGTCCCTGTCCGTAAATAAAGTGTTGGGACGTCTGTCTAATTTAGTTCCGTTTCAAGACACCCGCAAACGTTTTGCGCGCACTCTAGTAAGTGTAGTCGTGTAAATAATTTTTGCTCTGTAAATGTCTTGCTTTAAGACGTCGGTGTCTGTTTTTTACCCCCGAGGCACCCCTCGTGTTACAAATTTATCTGTGTCATCGTTTCTCCCGGCTGGACCGACTTCGATGCGGTTTTCTTCATTGCGAAGCCAGTTTAATCGGGGTAGCTAGTTGTTTAGGGAATATTTTATTATGTGAACTTTGTCGGGGATATCCGACATCTGTCTGTGAGGTTATTACCGTGGCTTTTAGAATGGCGGTAGGTAATACAAGTCCTTAGCACATTGTAAAAACTAGCATTGCTCAAATTAAGCTCAATCCAGTACTAACTATCGTTAGTTTGATAGTTCATAGTAGGATAAATTCTGGTTTCCTTTCCACTGGTATAAGGATTATTGCTGTATATTGGCGCGATATAGCGATTTTTATTTATTTATTGCTTTCACAGTGGTCGTTGAGTTTCGTGGATACAGTTTGTCGATTTGTTACAGCTATATCATGGCGTAAAGACCAGTATTTCTAGATTTCCTTGATTTATAGTCTATAATTATCATTATGTGTGTTATTTTAGTTGTCTTTCCTTTTTTGCCATTTAAAATTATTGTGGTGTTGTTGTTTGTAAATAAATGTTTTTCTATTCTAATTGGATATTTGAATTGGATTTGAACCTATGTTTTTTGTTATATTGCTAACTTGCCACCTAATGTTATGTTATGCCTAAATAATAAAGCTTCTATGTTTTTATTGCGGCCTGTATAATGCTCTTACCTGTCACGCTAGATACTATTAAATTGCTATGATAAAGCTATGCAGCAATAATCGATTGCTCCAAAGCAAGTATTATTAATTTAAAACGTCATTTCTTATAATAATTGTACTTTACATGCATTAAAATTTGTGTGGTGTACCTTATAACGTAATTATTTGGAAGTTATTTATTGCTTATGTGTAAGTTGGTGTTCCTATGTTGTATTGCAGTTATAACGATCTCAAATTAATGCTAAAATAAAGCGAACGTAAAGGAAAAAGGAAAATAAACAAAAATAAAATTCGTACATAAAAATTAATGTATTCTATCATCAATCATTCATCAATAACATAAAGTAATAGTTACACGATAATAAAATTAGAGGAAAACAAATTTATACATAAATCTTAACGCGAATATATAAAAAAAACAAATTTTACATGCTATTAACACGACTTGCTATTATGTATATAAAAATGAAAATAAAACAGTATTTTACAATTGCCTAAACATTTTAGCTAGAGCGTCCCTAGGAGGTAGCGCTCTGACTCTTCATCATAAAAAAGAAATTGTCAATAAAATTTGGTTTCAATTTTAGGCTCATTAACTTGTGATTTTATTGTGTATAAAATTATTTCGCCATAATAAAAATATATCCTTCGTCTCTCCGAAAATTCATTTCAACAATTATTCATGCTAATGCTGTAAAATTTGGTCACAGTGATCGGTAACATAATCATTCATTACAAATAAAATTAAATCAGGTGATTTTGTAAATTAAAAATAATTTTTAATATGTAAAGAACCATGGAATCAAGTCTAATAAGCAACATTAACGAAAAGAAATGCGATTTAACACAATTACTAAAAACTATAACAAAAAAATCAAAGTACGTAAGATGCGAGTTTCTCAACGAGATGCTTTTGTAATAAATTAACTTACACATAGCCGCACGGCGAACCGATTTGCTGGGCACAATACTTAGCCAGATCATGAGTGCCTTTTTATGAGCAAATCGGTGCGAAAATTAACTTTACAATTAAGTAAACATCGCTGTCAACCACTTTTAATAATAATATGTCAAGAAATAATGCTCGAGCTACACGTTTTCTGCTCCAATAATAATTTGGCGAGAATAAAATTCTCGTAGCGGAAGACGCAGCGTGGGTAGGCCTCCCACAAGGTGGACCGACGACCTGGTAAAAATCGCAGATACCAGCTGGATGCGGAAGACATAAGACCGGCCTTTGTAAAGATCTCTAGGAGGCCTATGCCCAGCAGCGGGTCTCCCGGCTAAAATGATGAAAATTCTCGTACGCGATCGGTCGCATGCACAAGATAACGGAGTACAAAACAGCGCGACATGGCACAGTTTTGTGTGGATCTATTTCTGAGCTTTACATTCTTCAAATATTATTATTAATAGTGTATTGATAATAAATATAAACGAAACAAACAATAAAACAAAAAGAAACTAAGTTTGTGCAATGAATAAGTACCAATTAGTCAGGTGTCTTACGGAGTATACATGCTAATTTCGTTGGATTTACTTTTAACCATAATTACAACAGATAAATAAGACGTAATAAATAAGCTTAAGTATAGAAGGTACGCGGAACGCTGCAAGCTTCGCCGCCTCGCGAACGAACCAACGTTATTATGTTTATCTCCTTGTCCATTTAGCTATAAATATAGTTTACATATAAATTAAAATATAGAGTGAAAACTACACATTTCTTAAACATACTATGTACAAGGCATCTCGTCCGGACAGCGTGCGTAGCGCTGTCCCGCCGGCGCTCGCCGCGCCACGCGCCATACAAAACCTATCTGGCACTAACATGTATATTCATTACAAAATTTATAATATAATAATATTATGTATATACAATCACAACATAAATTTGATAAACAACCGAGAGAAATAGATATTTTGGTGTCACGGTGATTTCGTACCATAATATTGATGTCAGCGTCTTATTGTACTCATTTATAAAAACGATTTAATAAAAAATATTTTGCACTTCATCAAATCAAACGTCATTTCTAATTTGTTTGTTCTAAATTGTAGTTATTATGTCAATAGCTTTATCATAATGATTACTTCATTAGCCCAGTACTTTGATCACTCCGAGCAGGTTGGGTCACTACCGGTTCTAGCTCATCTACCAGAGTATTATTGTCGCTCCAGGCTCCTGTCGCAGAGTTCAAAACCTGTCTCCATAATTATAATTTCCAATCAAACATTTACATAAATAACTAAAATAATCCCATCGCGAATATAACCGTACAATTGTCCTCAAAAGATTTGATATGTTTACAAAAACATCCTATACAATTATATTTTATTTTATTCTTATAAAAGTCATGATGACGACACCTAACAGCTTTGCTCAATATTGTTCCGATAAATTTTAATCGTTCGATTTGTTTATTGAACATTGAGGCTTGGCCAATCGGACGGGTTCCGGAGCGATCGAGGAGCCCTCTGGCGGTACACGAAGTTAGTCGAAACTTGCATATATACGACTTGTAACTCGACGTCTTGACACAATTGACAAAAATCTTGACAAAAATCTTGACGTCATGGAGGTAGAACTTCGTCATCAAATACAAGTAACTTTCCGAAGCACAAAATCACAAGTTGCAATATATGAATCACAGCTTCGACTTGGCTCATACCTTCGTAACCGCCAAAGGTCCCAGCGACCTCGCTAATAGTGATTTCCACTCGTTCGCTTCCCGACCACCCGTCAGCATTGCCCAAAACGAAACTACAGAGACCGTCTACAACATGATCAAATTCAAACTCGCATACTAATCAAATCACACACGCAAGGGGTCCAAGCGAAAAAGTATACGCAAAACAGACGTGAGTGAGAAAGGAAAATGGTCGTTGCGAAAGACTAAAGTGTTCCCATACATTGAGATATTAGTAATATCCACGATTGGCCCGCACGCGATCAAAATGTTTCTCGTATAACTCTCAAATACGCTTAGAAAAAGAGCAATTCGTATGTCATGTTCCCGACGGTAGTTCATGATTCTGATAAGAGGAAGAAACTACAACGAAAAACGCTTAAGATATGATTAGTCTATCACTTAAAATAGATCGGCGATCGAAGTCCGCGCACCTGTGACTGCCACGGCGCTGCCTACACGCTAGGTACAGTGTCTACAGATTCCCAGTCGAAAATTGCAGGAAGAGATTGAAACGCGAAGACGTGTGATTTTATGAGACCCCGGCTTTGTCTTGTTTGTGGAATTTATCTATTATCATTTTTGCTAACCTCATGCGAATAAAAAAAAAATATTGAGTCGTCTGTACAACGGATAAGGAACGATTAGAGTGCAAGCGACCGAGACGCTGCCAGAACTGTCGAGAAAACTTGTCAGCTCATAATTGAGCCCTTGTCCTTGAGTATGGAAACTTCAACTAAACGCTAGCGATGTACAGGGTCTATAGGAGCGCTGCCCATCGAATACGTCGCGAGATTTACCCGATAGACCGTTAGTCTACTCGAGAAACTGGCGGTCTACCCGAAAGACCGGCGGTCTACTCGAAAGACGCGTCCGCGGTAGACATCGAACATTGCGAGGACACATGTAACAAGAACAACAGAGTGAAGACTTCTCTTAAATACAGGCCGTTTCACAGAGTATATTATCTATCCGGCTGCGACATGCCGTGACGTGGGCGGCGTGTGCGTGACGTCACTGGTGACGTCATCGGTGGCGCGGTCACTCGCGGGGTGCGTTCTTGAGCAGCGAGATGGCGTGCCGGACGTATTGGACGAGATGCCGGAACGTTGAGAACAGGGTTAGAGGCCCACACTTGCGATCCACCGCTATAAATAGATCTGTAGACAAAATGGACCGTTAACAAAGGTAGGAGAGGGAGGTAAGAGAAGAAATGGTAGTAGAAGGGAAGATATTCCGGTTGAAATGGAGCCAGACGGTGGTAGTGCCACCTTCAAAAGTGCTCCATAGGGAACCGGGTCTTTGGCAGTGGAGATTACATCATAACTTCTGTCGTAATCTGTGGTCGAGGGGCCTAGCGATTCCTTATTTGGTGCCAGAGCAACGTGTCCTAACGTTTTAGAGTGTAATCCAATCTGGTCACGTTCCCCTGTTAACAGAGTCACGGAGGTCAGACGGCAGTCGCTCCAATTACCTAATCTCCCCTCTCTCACGAGACCTCAGACCCCGTGCGCGAGAGCACAACCAAGACGATGACAATGACATTTCATCACTGACAGCTTACACTTCTCTATCAACTAACAAACAAAAAAAACAAAAAAGACACCACAACTGACCTTGATTGGGCCTTAGGCGGCACAAACAGTCGGCCTGCTCCCACAGTTCGAACGCGACAAACAGGAACGTGTAGTACTTGTTGAGTTGCAACAACGCGTGGTGGGCATGGGCGGGCACCGCGTGCGCCAGCGAGCAGTAGCCCGACGACGCTGATGCGCCCGACCCCGCCGACCCCGACCCCACCGACCCCACTGACCCCGCGGGCGACGGGGTCGGCGACAGGGGCGACACGGATTCCGCGCAGGCGGGCTGTGGGGGGAAAGGGGGTTGGTTTACCTGAAGTTAAATCAATGCAAGTTTTGTCAAGAATTATTTTGCGTAAACGTTTTGCTTTATGTGAACCTAGTACAGATAAACATTAAAAATTATGAATTCAATTTATTCGGTGTGTGAGCACTTGTCTGCTCAGTACATTGGGAAGAATCTTGATACTGAGATGAGCCTTGATATGAAGTATTTATTTATTCTTGATACAATGTGTGCGCACTGATTGGGTACGAACTCGAACTAACTAACGCGAGGTAAGCTATTACTTAAATAATAAAATTAATGCCAAATTAGCGCGCTGATGTGCTAATATAAGCGTACCCAGTGTACAGTCAGAGTTGCCAGTAGCGGATTTCTTATTATTTTTCAGTCAGAGTTGCCAGTGGCGGATTTCCTATTCTAGGTCTACTTTCGATAGCCAGATTTTAGTTACGGGTCGCACAAACATGACGTCTAATGTCCTCTGCCAAGCGTTAGATTATCAGCAATTCATACTAATTCTATTTCGTTAACAATTTCCTCGAAATCGACCCAAAACCAAACAATACCAAGAATTCCTAAACAAAAACAACCCAAACACAGAATGAACCCAAAAACGCGCACCCAAACCGAAAACATCACAGTACAAAAATCGAGAACGGTGTAACGAGTAACAAAAAAGAATGGCGAATACATACAACGTTTACCTTTTGCTGGTAATCCTGCACGATTTTGTAGTACTCCTTGACCTCGCGGTTGTACATCTTGAACATCCGCAGGTACAGGAGCGCTTGCACGCGGAGGCTGTTGACCAAAAGGGGAATTACTATCCTGTTACAATAGTATATCTAGAGTATATTATCATACCAATAAAGTACGTAAAATAGAAGGAGACAAAACAAACGTGACGATAAATATATGGTTCTGCATTTCTGTTACTTGCAACCTAAATGTATGAATCGCAGATGTTACGGTCGAAAGTTACTGCTCACTAATGGTGGGTTATCTACGCGTTTGTCACTGAATATAATAAAGTTCTCGAATGAAAAAAATAATTTCAGAACAAGCTTTAATCGCGCGGTGTAGTACTCATCAAGACCATTCAAAAGAGTGGTGTCATCTCATTGCGTTCATTACTTTCTATGACCACCTTCTGACGCCATCAACAGACCAGGTCCATGGTACCATATTAATGCATTGTCATCATTATATTTTGGTATACCAACTTTCAGCAAAATTGAAAGTCAGAAAGCGGGTCAAATTACGCTTTTAAGATGTGACCCGAACACATAAACATTGCAAATGAAATAAGAGCATGTAAAGTGAAATAAGGCCTTGTAAAAAAAGCTGTAACTCACGACAATATATCCAGCTTGCTAAAAGTGGAATGCGGCGACGCGCGGAACCGCTGCGGCATGCTATGGATAGACTTGATATACTCGATGGTCTCCCGATAGATGGTGAACGCCCGTTTCGTGTCCAACTCTAGTTCGAGCACGCGGCCGGTGAGCACGAAGCAGAGCACCGACTCTAGGTACAGCATCACGCGGTTTAGAGGTTCCTGCTCGCGTTCCGCTGCGGAGCGCAGACGGGTTGCTTCGCATAGGTAGAACCTGGGGGCGGAAAGGGGGCTTATGAGGTAAGGAATCACATAGCACAGGGAGAACCTGGTAGGGTGGCAACCATTCAAGATGTAGTGTGACGCCTAGTCGCGAACATATATACCACTAAAGGGCTAGAGGACGCGTCAGTAGACAGCGACGTACTGGTGTCATTGCACGTGTCGGCGTTGAGTGTGTGTTGACGAGCCATCGTGTGTGTATTGACGAGTGAATATGATAAACCAGAGATCCTACATTTACAAATACAGCAACCGACATAAAAGTAAGAGAAGGTATATGAATTTAGAAGAGGCAAAAGATGTGTATCAGGATCGTAGCTTGTGGTACTCGATACTCTCGGTCTACCTCGTGGGATACGGACGTGAGTATATATGTATGTACCGTTACGGGGTGTTAAGCTCCCGTGACTATTCAATCAGTCTCATGGTCCTCAACGGAAAACTTTGGTGAACTACCTTGGTGAGGTAAGAGTTTAGATATCTCGATACGTGGGTCAAAAGGTATGTAGAATTCGCGATTGTGTAGATACGGGAAATGAAGAGACGTAGACGTGGTGCAGATACGCAGGAATAAGAATAAGTAAAGATAGGAAACTGAAGAAATTTATACTAAAACGCAAGTGCCAGCCCAGTCCAGTCGTTCGTAAGACATGCGGCGAAACTCTCCTGAATTTCCCCTTTCTCCCTTCCCCCTAAAATTTGGTGGTAGTGGCTATGTAGTAATGAAAAAGTAACTCTTTCTCTCGCCCCCTCTCCTGGCCCTACCATATTCTCTTACTCTCTCCTACATTTTCTCACTTTCTCTGTCACTGTCCAACTTGTCTGTCTGTTGTATATTATGGGTGTACGCACAGAAATGAAATATAAGATAAGCCAATAGAAGTCCTATGCGCGCGTGAATTTGTCGCCATACAGATGACCAGATAGACATCTTTTGCCCATAGTATCCTACACCTGACAATTATTGCGCAGTATAGTAGTACAATTAACATGGCGACAAACATTTTCGATATTTTGAGGCCCCACATGGCATTTCTATTAATCTTACTTCGATTTCTCTGAGTGTATGGGTCTGTGTATAGTTCGTGTAGTCAGGTATACTCACTTGTGGTCCCGCTCTTCATCTGATAATGCGTCTGCAGGTAGTCGTTCGAAATATGAGTAGTAGATCGGCGTCTGTCCCGCCCCGCCTGTCCCACTCGACCCGCTCGACCCGCCCGACCCGCGCGGCAGCGCCGACGGTGCAGCGCTCTGTTGGGGCAAAGGACACGTTGCTATTATACTGATTTAAAACAAGGTATATGTCGGGGCACGAGTGAATTAAGGCGAATTTATCTTTAAAAAAACAACAATAAGGGTTTTTATGATACTGAGACGTGAGGTCTGATAAGAAAAAGCCCTGTCATTGGTATGAATAAATCTATCGTCTTATAGTAGTTGTTTCTGTCAAATAACACAGCCATTATGACAACGGACCTCAAGGTCTCACTAGCTTTCTACAATTGAAAGTATTCTCCAAATCGGTCCAGTAGTTTCCGAAATTAATCCCAACATAACTTTTTATTAGAAATGGGTTCTTCTAGATTCTCGATTGAAACACTAATTTCATTTGATTGACGACGAAGTGAATTTAAAAACGTACAAATTCACAACGCACAAACATCCAAACATTTCCCCTCGACAATATCCAGCATATGCTCACCGCGATCTGCTGCGGGAGGCGGGTAGGTGTGGCTCACAAACTCAACCATTACACTTTGAGTACATTCTGTGTATCTTACTTATATTGTGCGATGCGAATGTTCAAATTGCTACTTACTTATAAATAGTTCAACTCAGTTGTGCGCGCGGCGCTATGTGTGCGTGCGCTTGTAAATATACAGCTTTCATTTGTGGCAGTGACGCGACCACTTGGCGTGCCAATGGCGTGGCGTAATTGTGACGTGTCTGTATATGTACAAGGTTTACCCACACATAGGGCCACGCGCACAACTGAGTTGAAATATCTGTACCTGCATTGTATTCTTATGTGAGTGACTAATAATGTCTATAATGTCATGGAGGTCAGATGGCAGCCACTACACTGTAATTACCCGATCTGCCAAATCCTGGATCATGGTCAAGGCGGACCCCAGGCCCTCGTACGGGAGAGCACAACCGGGACATTAAGGCCAAGATGATGATGACGACTTACCGCGATGTGCTGCGGCAGGCGCAAAGAAGAAAATTTGGGACCCGCAATTGATTGAAGCTAGGCTGCAGAGCTTCGAACATCGGCGTAGGGTGGCGCGTTTGTCGGTCTTCCATAGGTTTCATTTCGGAGAGTGTACGAAGCAGCTGCACGATCTCATTCCGCCTTCGCTTTTCTGCCTTCGGAAGACGCGATCCGGGCGTTTTTTGCCTTCGGGAGACGCGATCCGGGCGAGCGCTTCATCCTTGTCGTGATCTTCCAGCTATCCGCACGAGCCGCTTTGGCTCGACCTTCATAATGCGCACGGCTACGGAGCGAAACGCATTACCCGCGAGTGTGTTCCCTGATAAATACAATCTGGACGCCTTCAAGGCTAGATTGAATAGGCTGTTCCAAGACGGGCTTCCATCTTCGGCCACATCGTCACTTACCAATCGATATGGCGGTAAAACGTCTTGTCTATTATAAAAAAATAAAAGGAAAAGAGCCACACCGGCTCACAAACTCACTACACTAAAAAAAAACCCTCCTCCTCCTATTGTCCTCTCTCTCCTCCTCTCGATTTTTTTTTCTAATTCACATATCGACTCACAGCGATCTGCTGCGGCATCAGCGGCAGGTGCGGCAAGTGCGGCAGCGCCGGCAGCAGCGGCAAGGCCGGCAGGCGGCGGGGCGCGGCCGGCTCGCGCAGCACGCGGCGCGCGGCGGCGGACAGGCGCGCCAGCGGCAGCCGCACCATCAGCCGCGGCCGGCGCCCGGGGGCGGGCCGGCGGCGCCCGGGCCGGGATGACACTGAAAGGAGAGCTTGGATTTAGAGTGTGTGAACGATGTTACATCATTCAATTATGGCTTATACTCTGTATTAGACCTTAGACCTAAGAAGCGATGGATTGACATCGCCGAATCGGACGCGAGAGCCAACGGCTTGCGACGCGAGGATGCCGAAGATCGGGCAAAGTGGAGGAAGCAAAGCAGGAAAGCGGACCCTGGCAGTGGCCGGGATTGACCGCTCGGATGATGATGATGATGACTCTTAATAAAATGTTTTAGATGGTGCGCAAAATAGGTTTTTGTATCCGGCAACAATCTGCAATGCAGTTTTTGGCGGGAGCAGTGGAACTGTATTTTCTTTGTTTTGGCATAATAAACGATTTATTTAGTTTTTATTTATAACTTAATGATTTCTACTAAAGCAATTAAATAGAAAAAAACACAATCCGCCACTAGATGGCGTTGTTTTGTAATTTCAGATATAAAAAATATTAAAATAGAAATCATTTTCATTGCTTAGTTTTACATTATTAACATGTAAAAATCCATTTTACACTCATTTGAATACATTTACTAAACGACCAATTGCACAAGCATATAATAAAAACGTGATACCCTAGAGTCTCTAGAGAAAATTCAAAAATAAGGTCACAAAGTTTATACGAAAACATACCATTTCATGAAATTTCGCAATTTAAAAATGACACCACTGAGATGTAAGGTCTGTTGTCAAAATATGGACTACTATCGTGCTTTGCACATAAACAACAGCAGTAAAACAATAAATCTGTTCCCCCAGCCAATTACAGAACTTTATTATTTTGTCGCAGTAACGCCATCCCGTCATCGCCAACCCTCATTCATTTTCGTTTTACAAAGTACCATGACCTTTTTATTGTACTATTTTTGGTTCTAGTAAGAACATACCGACTCTCGAATGTAATAAAACGCTCCCACGCGACAGCGATATCTAGTCTATCAACGATGACATTCATGTTATTACCATTATTTATTTCTGTATTCGTCGTTGGACCTGGGAGCCCCAATCGGTTGATCGTTTCAAAAACCAATATTTTGTCCTCGGCTTGCCTGGAGGCTACCATGAGGTCTTATAGCAGGACCTAAACAGAACTGCCTTGCTTAGAACAAGAGAAGCTTATGTAACACACATAGCGCTATCTCGTTTTAAGCAGGGAAGTTCTGTTTAGGTCCTGCTATAAGAACTCATAGTAAGCCCCCTGAATATCAAAACTGAGGCCCTCTGTGTGGTGACCACACAGTTGCAGCGATAGGAATGAGTGGTGGGGCAAAGTATGTTAAAATATACCCAATATTTCTACCCCTACCCTACCTGTGGGATACAGGCGTGAGCTTTATGTATGTATGTATGTGTATGTGTGTATGTATATATGTAAGAATATGAAAGAAAACTCACCATTGGACGAGGCCTCCGTGGCGGGCCCCACGTCCGCCTCGGCGCGTACGAACCGATCGGCGGCCTTATCCCGCGGCGACGGCGCCCGGTCGCCCGGCAACCGGTCCATGGATAACCGGTCCGTGTGCCGCTCCGGTTTCACTCTGGAAACGGATCGCGGATTAGTGAAACGGTTCGGTCGATCGTGTGTTTGCTGGTTATTTATTTATTGACTTGTCTACAGATACAGACAATATAATAGTCTTAGGTGATTGTAACCTCCAATAACAGGCAATAGTTATGTGAAAAATTTAATAAAGAGTGAGCTGTGTTTTAGTCCCAGTCAGACAAAACTAGACATTTACAGTGAAATTCTATTTGGGTCGATTTAAAGGGAAATTATAGCATTATTCCATGAGTGCGCAAAAGATAACTTTGTTTATTTGACGGAGAGCCAATATGAACAAAAACAATGACAGAGATGCCATATATAAGTACAAAGTGATCTTACGCTCACTCTACATCATTTCAACATTTACCTGTCAACAGTTAACCGGTCGCTTGCAGACATTTTGGCAGAGACGCGGTCGGTGGTAGGCAGCCTGTCAGTGGACGGCCGCTCCGGTATCCGGTCGTTGCCCGTTCTCTCCGAAGGGGTCCGGTCATTGGACATCCGTTCCGAAGGCATCCGGTCGGTCATCCGTTCCGAGGGTATCCGCGGCCGTTCCGAGGGTATCCGGTCGACCAGTCGGTCAGAGGGTGTCCGGTCATTGGTGAGCCTCTCCGAAGGTATTCGGTCAGAGATCCTGTCCGAGGTTGTTCGATCCGGGACTCTGTCGGATATCCGATCCGGGCCTCTATCCGAGGGTATCCGATCGGTCCGTTCGGAGGGTATCCGATCGTTGGAGGTGCGTTCGGTGGCGCGGTCGCGGGGGGAGCAGCGGTCCCGGGGGGAGCGGTCCGTGGCGGCACGAGCCGGGGGGGGCTGGTGGGGGGGCGAGAGGCGCGACATGGCCTCCTCGCTGCGTCTCTCTGCGGACTCTCGCCGCCTTCTCGAGTCGTCGTCGACATTGGTCTCAGGCGCCGTGACCTCTATTATGGTCACCTGGCCTTTGCCTTTACCGCCCTTCCCTTTGCCACCTTTCCCACCCTTGCCGCCGCCCTCGTCGCCCTTCTTCGGCGTGAATACCTGGGGGAGAAACGGCGGTCGTTAGAATCGTGTAAATTGTGTAATGGACGCACAAGTTGTAGGCTACAATGTCTTTTATTGGAAACTATAACATTTTGTTACAAAAGAAAATTTTGCTCAGCAGTCGCTAGTACTGCACAAACTCAGTTACATCATCGTTATATATTTTACCAGATGGTAGGACTCTGACAAGCTAGATGAGTCCACCTGGGTGAGTACCACCGCCTTACTATTTCACCCGCCAAGCAATAATGTTTGCATTGTTGTGAGCAATGCACAGGCATGAGGAAATGCATCATAGTCCTCACAGTGACAACTTGTATGATTCGTAGATGTTATGGGCGACAGTTCCCGCTACCATCAGGTGGATAGTCGCTCGTTTATCACGCAATGTACGCAAAACTAGTGTAGTGGGCAGTATAAAATAACCACATACCCTCCGGAAGATCTGCGTCTTAGTATCGATGAGTGCCTGCGGGTGCGCGGGCGCCGGCTCCGTGTCGGGCTCGCTGTCCGGCGCGGGGGGGGCTGCCGCGGGGGCGGGGGCGGGGGCGGGCGCGGGCGCCGGGGGGGCGGGGGGCGGCCGCTGCTTGCGGGGGCGGCCGCGCTTCTTGGGGGGCTCGGAGGGCTTGGCTTGTGCTTTGGTGGGGGGCCGCCCGCGCTTGGCCGCTGGGGGTTGGGATGACCGTCGGGGGCTCTGTTGGGAGGATATCATATTTATTGTATTACACAGTGTTGAATAATATCGCTTGTTTTTATATAAGTGTCAAATAATGTTGCTTTCCGTGTCTGTCTGTATATCTACTAACTCTTCCTTAATGATGCTAGCAATTGCGACAGCATGCATTATTATTAACATTTTTTTATTAGAATTACTAGAGTTGTTCTCGAAACCTGAAAATCTAGCTTTTCAATTATTGTAAACGAATTCTAGATTTTCTAGCTTTATTAGCAACTTTAGTAATGCTCGTATAGCGTGGGGCAGGTAATAAAATAACGTTCAGTATTAAGCGTTCTATCACATTTTAGTACCTTTTTAGATAATGTCCTCTGTTACCTAAGTACCCTCGACCGGCGTAAACGTATTAAAAGATATATCAATGTGTATGAAACAAAAGAGGTGCGTAAGGACCGTACCTTCTGGCACTTGACAGTCTCTGCTTTACGGGAAAAAAGCGTGACAGCATGTGTGTGTGTATGTAAGTCCATCCATGTTGTATGGTATATCACTCACCGTATGGTTGTCATCGTCGCTGGAGAGCGCTGGCGCGCGGCGGCGGCGCGCGGCCGGCGACGCCGACGACGACTCCGAGTCCGACATGTCCGATATCGGACTCTGGGGACACCACAATAATGTTACTAGGCGTCCGACACGTCAAAATCAACAGGGAAATAGGGGATCAGTTATAACAAGGACCCGTCATCGAGATCAATAAACAATAAGACGTCTAGTAGGCGTCGGTAGCAATTATTCGCACAAGTTTGAGGGTAGAATCGTACTTGTAATGTGTCATTCGCGGTGAAATGATAGAAATCTACCCACTAACAGACAAAAAAAGAATCTACCCTCAAAATAGAGAGAATGGTTGTCACAACGGCGACTAAATCGTTTTTGTGTATTAATCTCTTCAGAAGACTTTATATGGTAGAGCTTCACATACAAGCAAGTTCGTTTAAGCAGCATATATCTCTTATCATAATTCTGAAACGTCAAACAATTACGAAGAGAGCTCATTTAGTTACAGAAGTAAAAGTAAATGGTGATACTTTCCCATAAGGTATTTAGATAAGGCATTTTTACGAGTAAAAGGCATTCCTAAAAAAAGCTGTATTATAGTTTTTTTGCGACAATATCCACAAAAAATTTAAGAAATTTGTCCAACTTTTAACAGCTCAAACAGATAAAACTAACCTGACATACGGACATAGCCACTATTCCACTATGCATTGACAAAACAGCTTGCCACAAAAGAGCTTTGAGCCTCAGAAACTCCGTCAACACCGCATTCCTTTCTTCCACACTAAACTTGTCAATATGACTTTCAATCGTTCTAAAATCACTACCCCCATTTTGTAAGAGTTGCAACATAGCCAACTTAATCAATCCGTTATAAACGTTTACATTGTCATCGTTAAGAAAATAGTACAGAATAGTCGTCACAATGTCATGTATTTCCATTGTATATTTAATTCTTATTTTATAGGCAGTCTACTTGCACCAAGGCTAAGCGACGAATGCCACATTCACTGCCACTCACACTCACTCACGCACACACACATCACACTTACTGCCACATTAAGATAAGCCGTTCGATATGTTTCAAAATGCCAACTCAGCTCTCAAATACTTAGAAGTGTACATAATATGTTTGGAATTCAACACCTGATGTTATAATTACATTGTACGACTACTATTAGATGTGACAATTTGCATGGCAGATATTAAACGTGATATGGATATAAATCATGGTGAGCCCATTCGAACGCTGATTTCTTAGCACACAGCTAATCTAGTATACCCTATTTATAATCCCGCACATAACTAACTATCTAAAAGCAAGATCTCATTATGGAAGAGGTCAACAAATGCATCACAAGACGGTAGTGCGGACGGAAGACAGTATTGTTATATCTGTATAGAAGTGTCTTATTATTATTCCGTTATCTCTCTCTCTCTCTCTCTCTCTCACTCACTCTCTCTTTCTTTCTCTCTCCCTCTCTCTCTTTTCCCCCTTAAGGTACTAAGGTCAAGGTTCGAAACCATACAACCTAGCCTTATTTTGTTAGTTTCTCTTACATTTTAGAATTTTACCTACATTCTAAAGCCGTAGCCCTGCCTTCACTGGTCCCTCTTCCTGCAAAAATTCCCCAACAACCCAACAGTCCAGCAAAGCCGACTCACCGTAGCCTTCCCCTTGACGTCGGCGAGGGCATGCCGTAGCTCCTTAGCTGGCGCGTCGTAGGGCTGCTGCTGCCCCGCGGGCTGTGCTGCCGGCGGGGCGAAGTTGGAGAGACTCCAGGAGGGTCTAGGTGCGGTCGCTCCGCCCCCCGACGCGGTGCCCGGGTCCGGCGTGACCGACTCCCCCCCGGACGAGGTCTCAGTCTCGGTGTCCGAGGACTCGCTGCCGGAACTAGGGCTCCCAGAGCCGATCGGGGACAGCAGTCTGCGGGAAAGTGACAATGTTTCAATTAAAAGACGACGTTAAGAAACTTTCAATAAAAAAAGAAAAATAGAGAATGATAACGATAAGTATTGTCAACAAAAATGTAAATAAATTGAGTTAGGGGCGATTTTTCAATCCTCAGATAAAATTTATCTATCTATTTTTGTTTATTTATCTGCCCGATAAAGTAATCTACCAAAGTAAAACAAACTATAATTATTATGTAATTAATTATACTATTTCATTTAAGCCACATCTTATCAGACTGATAAATTTTCTTTTGTTTTCTTTAAATTTCTTTAGATAATAAATAAAATAAATCAATTTATTTAGAATCGCTTTGTTTTTTCTATGGAAATGTACTTCACAAATATTATGGCTCGGGCGTTCTAACTGGGACTATACATAGAGTAGCTAGTAGTAGTTCGTTAAGTACAAAACCAAGATCGTACCTCTAAATCTGAACTATCAAATAATTGAAAGCAACGAAGATAGAATACTGTAACACGATGAACAGAAAGCTAAATATGTAGGGGACCACGTACAGATTGCTACGAAACACGTAGCTCAGTTCATCGTCAGTCTGTATCCACATTTTTATTTGGTCTCTAGACACCTGGATTAAGTTTGGATTTAGTTTGATAACGTCGGTAACCCTTGGGCGGCTCGAATCACTAATACTAAAGGTGTAATCTCACACACGAGATGTTGGAAAAACCAAAATGCGAACACCCTGTCGTTAACTAAAAGACAACCCAATAATAATCAGCGCCCAGTTTGATTTTAAAAATCACAAGATTATTTTTCCAATCTGCAATTTTATGTTCACAATGACGGCATAAAGCTAAATTGGTTGTCTAATAATAAATAATTTCTAATTTTTATTTTATTTTTTAAAGCTCATCGTCACGCGCGACGCGATAGAGCCGAAGTATATTATAGACTGTAAATGAATGAATAACCACAGCCGATTGGTTTGTATCCCTATTACTTATGCTAATCAATAGCTTAAATTCCACGTTTCAAGTACAGACCGCAACAAAAGCAGGGATCGCCTTTTTACAGATTATCTTTGTAGTGCAGGTCTCATCTTGATACGCCCTGGTCAACTTAATATTTATTCTTAAAACGTTTGCCACTAATGCAAAATAAAATAAGTAGATTGTCTATCAATACATGTACTGCCTTTGAAAGTACACTGTGCGGAAATCTTGCTCCCAGTTTATAGTAGAGGCATGGATGGCGTGCTAAATACAAGTGACACGACCATTCATACAGTCGACTGAATATTAGTGGCACGGCCACTTTTGTAGTCGACTGTACTTATTGCTTGCTAGCTACAAAAGGCCCTATGTTTTAAGTGAGCTATTACAATAATAAACAGGTGCGAATTCCCACAACCTCATTCTCGAGGGTGCACATTTATAGTGTGTTTCGTGTTTGTGTGTGTCTATTTACCTATAGGCGAATGAAATAGATCGGATAATGCTTTGGAATACCAAGACAGTAGTAACATTATGCATTCTGGTAGTTGCCAAAAATATCTAATAAAAAATACATCTTTTCGGAAAGAGTACCTACACTATGAATGAAACTTGTAGGATTGGTTTGGATGGCCCTTTCATGTCAAACTCGAATCAACCTCGCGCGTTATTAAACGTTTTCATCATGATTGATAAAGCTATTACAAAGGTGCAAAGGCTTTAGAAAATAGTAATTTAAGTATATCATAAATACACTTTTATTTAAAAAAATTCAACATTAAAGCCTAATTTTACAATTTCAGTCACTTTGAGAAGAAATTAAACATATTTCATTCATGACTTGTTACCGTCGGGTCGTGTTACCGCATTAGATTGGACCCAGACTCTTGCGGTCCCACGACAGTCGTTTACGACCGCCCTTTAGGTAGGATGCCAATTTGAGAGGGTTTTGCATGTAATATGCGTGGAAGTCGCGATGAAATACTGCTATAATTGTGACATACTAGCTGTTCCGCTACGACTTCGTTCGCGTGTTGTCTTACCCTATAAACCTTGCACTTGAATCACTGGATTGTTGAAAACTGCATTAAAATGCGTTCAGTAGTTTTTGAGTCACGGACAGACAGACGCGGTGTGTGGGCTTAGTTTTTAATATGTAGTGAAGGGAGTATTGAAAAATGAGACTTGTACAGTCATCTGCAACGAAAGGTTGAATAAAGCGATTTATGTAATAACCATATCAATAAATCATTATTAATGTAATGTGTGAGCTTGAACAATACTGCGAAATGTATAATTATGTCGCAAAAAAGACAATCATGACGTCATATCATAACGTCTGCCTTCGACCTCCTCAGACCGATATTGATTCCGGACAGATTACATCTCCCGTAAAGCTATTACGCGTACCCAAATGACGTCCACCGATCCAAACTAATCGACAATTACAATCCAATTACAATTGCACTCCATCCATACTAATGTCCGCTAACGATGTGATTAAATCACAATACAACTCCGCGAGCGCGATGCCCTGTGAGAAAACGTATTAACCGCTTATTACGACCACAATAGTTTTCCCATCGTGTTATACTCCCGTATTATTTGTCTGGTAAATACATGATTTTCATAAAGTGTCAATGAAAGATAAAATACAGTATAGTGTAATAAGGGAACGTGCTGGATTGAAAGAAGACTTTACTAAACTCTTCCTAACTAGGAAACTCTTGTCTTCCGGAATGGTCAATTTCACCAAACCTCTACCTCTAGGCGAGATGGATTGTTGGTCAACTGTAGAGTACCACAAACTTATCCGTGACGGCGTCGTTGTTGACTACAAAGTGACATTTCAAAATGGCGACACTTATTTTGGTTGCTGGACAAGGTTGCTGTGAGAACAGAACGCAACTCTCATTTTAGGCGATGTCTAGGGATTAAGCACCGCCCAAACCACTTCCTAACTTTAAGCGTTCCCTAACGGCGATAGTTATTTCCTAGCGGTTGGTGAAACGTATTTTCGTCTTAAGCAATTTCTAAGTATTCGGGCATCGGGTTTAGACGAATGCGAAAGAAGCGAAAGAGACTTGTCAGGACCGTGGCAAATACGTAGTGATCTTTGTGGTCTCTGCCTACCTCTATGGGAAAAATGTATGACAGTCGGTATGTATGTATAAATGATTTTGGTACTCACGGTTCTAAGCGAGTGGTAGGGCCCCCTATCTCATCCTCGCTTTCGGATAACCCGAGATCCTTGGTGACGTCCCTGCAACAGGTATAATATTATATTACACATTGCATGTACGTACATGGTTATGGTCGACTGGCATTTCAGATGCATCTGTTGCAGCCAAATTATCATATTATACTCTTATTCATAAGAGTTAATATTTTGACGTTCTTTACTCTTTCTTGTACACAAATATGACATAATTATACAGTACGGTAACAGATATTTATTAGACGTTTATTAAACTTGTTCCGCTAAAATATGTTTTGTCACTTCAGTGACAGGTAAAGATAAATCATATTTTTGCTCTAAATAACTTTTATGGATAAGACGGTTAGTCTTCATTATATTAACAGTTTATTATTATAGAGTCAATGTCAGTATGTCCAACATTTTAGTACCACATCTTAAACTTTTTTAATATCTTGTTCTTTTGATTTGGTAAGGAAAGTTATTGTGACATGCTACTGAAATGTAAGAACAGCTGCTGCGGACTGTACGTAAGATGCAAAAAGGCTTAAATTAACGTAGCCAAATTGGAAACTATAACGCCTAAGCATCGTAAAATACTGCTTTCTGACAATAAACTTCCGAACGTGCCACGCTCATTCATACTGACTTGGAACCTCGTCACATCGCACAGAAGTCTGCACAGCAACCTATCATAAACCAGTCTAAGATGAGCTACCATATCTATGGACACGCCTAGCAATGCTAGCTCCCTTTATACTGGTTTTGGGTAGGCTCAAACATAAAACGCGTTCAGAAACCATTGGCCACCATTACAGCATTACGGGTACACATTGTAATCTTGATGGACTCAATTATGAGCGGGTTCAATTAACAATGCGTAATCAAAACTAGGTTTGATTTGGAACAAAACAAACCATTTTATAGGCACTAGTTATTGCTTACCATATGGGTTCGTTAATAAGCCACAACGTATACCAGTAAGCTAATTACATAACGCTGTTGCCAACAATTCTTTGATTTTAATGATTGAAATTGTTACTTTTGCGATTACTTATCATCCATTTCATGGATTCTGTTGTCTAACCAAGTTCCATTGCAATCAACTGAAACTATTAAATAGATCATACGTAATCACAAAAGTAACAATTTCCATCGATGATATCAGAATATTGTTAGCAACAGAGTTACGTAATTAGTCTACAGGTCATACAATTAGCCATTATTAATTAACGTACCAATATTAAAATGGACTGGAAAATTTATCCGCTCGCGCTCGACTATTCTGATGTTCAGATAATGTAATAGCGAAATGTCAAGGTAAATAAATACCATGGGAATTCATGCTTGTACAGTTCGTTGTCTACACTTTTAACATTATAAAGAGGTGGATTTTTATTTTAGACATAGACATCATTCATTTTGACATCACGATACTCGTAATACCTACATCGAATAAGTTACAATTCTAAATCTCAATTCTACTTATATCTACTTAAAAACTACTTAAATAAAGCGATTCGAATATTAGTATATTTTAGTTCTTTAAACTAAAATTTAAAGATTAAAGAGAAACTTACGGTGACACCGAAATTCTTGAATTTGATATCCGGCTGTCGAAACCTGGAATGAAGAAATGTTCTTATTAGTAAATTCTTAATACTTTGTTCAGTCAGTACAAAATGCCTTCGAATTGTGTCTAATAACTCAAGTCGTGTCAACCGCATGTACCTATGAATTTATTGTCGCTGTTGTTTGTTTGTAAATAAACGAAGTTTAAATGAGTGTTCACTACCTATATTATCAAACAATAGTACGAAACAGTCCACAGTCCTCAACGTCATAGTAAACTGCAGCCTTTATTAAGTAGGTACGTATCACGTTTTACGTAGACATCTTAACATATTTTTTTAATGTGCGAAACATTTTTACTCGCGTCACATGGCATCACGTGGCGTAAGTCAAGTGTGGCTCTAATCATAATGTAACGTCATGTAACATCACAACACATCACTCTAATATGGCGGCACCTTAACTCTAAGAGAGCTGACTATTCACGTTAGTGTTCTGTATTTGAATACAAATTTTATGCGTTTTGTGAATGAACTTTCGACCGTATTCCGTTCTAAGCAAGCGTTACTGCATGTGGATAGTTCGATTTGGTGTGTACTGCATACACGGCAGTAATACCATTCTAAGGCTACGCCATCCCAATGCAATGCGTCGCCTATTAATCACGTGGGGACCGTACATTCAGCCATACACATACATTCCCTGCTGACAGAGCCATCGAGTCGATACGTCGACAAATAAATCAAGACAAAACCGGCGCGCAAGCGTGAAAACTTTTACTGTGGCACGATGCATTGATTATCGAATAGTGAGACGCCGAAACCGCTATAACTACATCAATAGCCCATCACAGTCCCCTGCTGGTATGCCTTCTTCACATCAATGAAGAGTTTTTACATAATCTCTATGCTTGTAAGCGGGTTGGAGCTCGCAGTGTTAAAATATCAACATAATGAACCGTCAACCGCTGGACTCTATCAAGCCTGAGGACTCTGCCTGGATCTATTTGGTTTTGATGCTGATTTTGTTGCTTGGCGGTTATTGATTGGGATTTGATTAATACTTTTTTAAATATAAACATTTTGACATAATACTAAATTACTGATGAATCTCCTAATTTCTATCGGTTCACTTTATTTGGAAATTTACTTTTTTTCAAGTATCTCCGTTACCAAAACATCTATATTCCATTATGACATCGTCAAATCACTAGGTACCTAGGCAGGCACAACAGCATAACAGTGGATGTAAACTACACTATAACATAACGATAACACACTAGTGGCAACTGGCAACCGCCGGCATGCGTCCTCCAAGTGTTTACATAGGCGTTGGGCGCGAACGTAAACAGTTCGGTAGCGGGTTTGAATCCCGGGCGATGCCCTCGGCGACCGACAGACCGACAGACTCGAGGGCCATTGTTATGTAGCAAAACAAATGCCTTATCAAATTAACAAACATATTCAAGGCACGTGCGCTGGCAGAACTATGTACAACGTTTATCATAAAAAATATGCAGAGATCAATTGTACCGATATCATAAATAGGTACATTAATCATGGACATTAGATTAGTCGGCGGTAAATGCACATCGGGTTGTTTCGGCTTCGTATATATTGACTGACGATGTGAATTATATGTAATCATTATTTGTTTGCCGAAAAAGCTGAAAGGATTTCGATGATATTAATAAACAGTTGTTCGTTAAATATGATATTTTCACTTCTAACTAGGTACAGTAGCATAGCAAACGATCGCGAAGTATGGAAGAATAGGTCCCTTATAGGGAATAGGGCCTTTGCCCAGCAGTGGGATGATTCAGGTTGATATAAATAAATAAATAACTAGGTTCATTAGAGAGGCAAAAACCGTGAAATCACTAAACTATAGCAGAGTTAAGTATTTAAAGGTACTTAAATCGTTCGTGTTCGGGAGCCATTAGTTAAAGCTTTTGACGAATGAAAGAATTCGTTTCGGAAATCGAGCCAGTTGCATTGGTTCTGTTGAAATTTAGTGGATGTATTCATTTACTCTACGAGTACTAGGTTGTTTGGTGGCGGCTCCACTACACTTGCATTAGTGTCCATCGGGTATTCAAGTAAAATATATTTTATCTTAGTTAAAATTTTAAGCAAAACAAAATTTTATTGATGTCTCTTTAACCAGGTTCACTAAGTAGACAAGGTGGCTGGCGGAGAATGGAAATATTAACGTAACTCGGTGACCGGGGTGTGGCGAATATGTTGAATGCCGGCTGAGTAGTGTTAGATTGTGCAAAAAAACTACTGCCTACTTACTGGTCTACGGAGGAACAGAAGACAGCGCCTCAACCTACCTGTTGAGACTTTGGATAGTCTCCAGTTTGTACGCGTATCCATAGGAGATTCTAGCTCATTTTCAAGTGGTGGTGGGTAAGTTGATGTGTTGCCTACTATACTATTAGCTATACGGTATTTTATACCACTAAGGCGGCAAATCCTGATGATAAGCAGTCACCGCAGCATAAGACGTTCGCAATATCGCAATGGCGTCACACACGCGTTGTCGACCGCTGTATACGATTGTAGACGACCAGAGGTCTCCTTCTAGAGTCCAGGGTGCACGCCAGAAGTACCCTTCAACGATACAATCTTACATAGAAGTCACTGTTCGCTGTTCATCGGAAAACCGAAAAGATTCTAAGCCGATAGGCTAGTTCACCGAGAGCTTGCCGGACATCACACGGCCTCTATATACATACCTCCCACCCCACCTACCTCATATAATAGTTCACGATTTGAGTTCCAAAATGGCGTATGCTACCCCGCCTAAACAGTTCAGAAAACAGCCCTTAGCTAAACTGAAACCTGTCAAGGTGTGACGCGATCACGTGCCAGGGCGCGGCGAACGACCGATATTTCTCCGCACGTTCCCATGTCTCCAACCTGCAGGCCGGCGACCTTAAGGGCGGTCACCCAGGGCCGTACTAGGACGGGGGGGATCAAAGTTAAGTATTCCACGATTTTAAAAGATTCGCGTATCTGTTAGGTGAAGAATTAGTAAGTTTATAGAATACCGTAACTGAGCTTCTATTTTGAAATACCTACAAAGATGGTAGAATTAAAAATTGCCAATACGACGAATGATACCTATCACGAGCGCAGTGATATTGAAAAGAGCGTTGCTTTGTTTTTTTTTATCTACATATCGGATCGCAAGGACTTTAACCCTCCAATATATTTAATATAGATCTCCTTTTAAGCATCGCATATATGGGTCTGTCTATAGGGACACGGGCGGACGAACATGAGGCCATATTCGAGACCTAGCCGTACTTACTATTTAATCTAGGTCTGTAGCCTAAGTCTAGACTTGGGCGTCTGACGGCGACGACCTCCCGCGGATAATAAGCGAGCGCTTTTGAATTCGGTTACACTTGTTGGCACCACGTTGGGCGCCTCGGTGATATTGGGTTACACAATTATTACTCCGTAGACTGTACGGTATAGTGGAGATTACATTAGCAGTAATTCACAAGCCCCGTTTGTTTATTGTCTAAGTTTTATCGTTACGTGTGACACAGTAATGTTGGATGTTTTCAAAATGAGAATGAGAATTGAGTTACATAAATCCGTCAAACCAAACGTCGTTTAACGTCACGTAAGAAAGAAGACATTAGTCTTAAATATCTATATAATACTCGTGTCTACCATAAAAACACAAATGGTGTATTAGTAGTTATCCAGACAGATGAACGAAAAGAATCAAATAATCATTAAAGATAAAATAAGACACATTAATGTATCGCGATTTCATATCCACAACGAGATTAATACAATTTTCATTAAGTAGTACTTTATTCCTCCTAGGATAACGCCCTTAAGAGTTCAATGATCCCTTGAATCTGAAGCATCATACTCTTTCAATACGGGCAACATTTGAAACATCCGATATAATTATTTGTTGCCAGAATTTTATTGGAATTGAATTTCATTTTATTTTCCGATCCGGGCGAGCACTTCATTCTTATGTCGTGGATCTACCAGTTATCCGCACGAGCCGTTTTGCTCGTTTGTAAGTAATGGAACGCGTTGCCTGCGAGTGTGCTCCGTGATCATTATAATCTGGTCGCCTTCAAGGCTAGAGTGATTAGGCTATTCCTATTCGAGTGCCATTGGAGTCCTAGACAGGCATGCTCCATCTTCGGCCGCATCACTTACCACCAGAAGAGATGGCGGTCAAATGTCTGGCTAGTCCAATTAAAAAAGAAAAATAAATGTATACTTTAAAATATTTGAAAAGTATAAATAAAGGATATTGAATTCTTAAATTAGGGTACAATAAATGCGTACGTAAGGTTCTATGTGTGCTTCTATCACACTTTAGGAGTCGGATAATCTGCAGCGAAAAGTTTCTGAGAAAGAAAACATCCAGCCAGGCTGATAATGCTGCTAAAATCTGGATTTGATGGTTTTAGTAGAAAGATAATAAACGAGAAAATAATAAAGAAATTAAGCGTCCCGAGGAGAATGAACCAAAGAGCAGTACTCGTAAACGTTTACATAATATATTGCTGATGTCTAGTGACCAAAGTCGGCGACAACACTATCTGACAGTGCTAGATTACGTCAAATTTCAACTTAATAAGTAAACAACGTATTTTCTTCAGAAGCCGAAAGCAGTGATGTGTGAAATATGGGAATATCGAAGGCACAAGTCGACCAAATATCGTAAAGTAGCAACTTGATATTGGATAGAGTCCAAATACAATTTGCCAAGTAGAGTTACGGAGACTCTCCTTACTCTCACCTGACAAATGCTATTACGACTGGATATGTGACGATTTATTTCTTTTTGGTAGATTAAGGTGGAATGAGACGATATAGTTAAAGCATAATGATGTAGAAGACAAAGTAATGAGACTTGAGCGCCGCTTGTAAATAATATGAAGTATAGTACGTTTGAATGGAATAAAACAAAAGTAGAGAACGATAACGATAAGTATTATTTATCCACATAAATCTAAATAAATGTACTTCTTTAAATAAATATAGATTCTTCTTTATATTTCTTTAGATGTTATTTACCGTTGTCGTATTTTACTTTTGTCTTTCTCTATTGTAACGTACTTGACCAACACTTGTTTTATAATTTATAATTATTAGATAATGCAAAAGACAAATTGAATTCAGTAACTATGTAAGACTAATTGAACCGATAAAATATTGTAGAACCTACACTTGAACCTTAAGATTCGAATCCGCGCAACAATAACAAAGTAAGTAGCAAGCACTATATTACGCAACGTAAAACCACAATGGCTTTTGCTTACGCCATCATATCACTATGAATTGCCAGCCAGTGTTAACGTTCATATACATGAGATCGAGAACAATATCGGATACGTAATATCACGTTACCGCTACACGTGCCATTTTAAAACGCAAAATAAGCAATGCTTCTAGAACAACAGACATTAAGTCGATTTGTCCGTAAGTCTGTGCCAGGCTCGTTCTGCTACGTCAATTCAAGACTTCATGATTACGTGCCACGTTAATCTATTCATAGTATAAAATAAAGTCGCTTCCCGCCGTCTGTCCCTATGCATCTGTGTATGTATGTAACTAAGTACGCTTAGATCTTTTAAACTACGCAACGGATTTGAATGCGGGTTTAAACAATAGTGATTCAAGAGGAAGGTTTATAAGAAATAACGAAGTCGCGTCGGGTCCACTAGTACATCATAAAGTGTCCTATTTCGTTTGCTAGAGATTTTCATCATTCGAAAGTAGAATTATTTAATGCTACTCTCACAAACGAGCAGACAGCGTATCTATTCAGCGGTCTAAGTCGCCCATAACATCTACGGTTCAAAGAATTGATTCTGCTATAAAAATGGTAGACGCTAAGTAAAAAACTACATTAATCAATATCTAATCTACCCTAACAACGCTGAAAAAACGTACTGAAAAAACGTAGCGATCGTGTACTTAAATAATTTGTTTGGTCGCATCGTCCCTAGATGAGGCGTTTGTCCCAAATTTCTGTCCGTTCCGACTCAAATCGCTCACGAAACCGACACGCGAGGCGTATCCACAGGAGTAGTCACAAATGTTTCACCTAGACATTTTTTTTATACGCCTGAGGTAGCAAAGAAGCTTTCGTCCTGACTGATGGTAAGCAATCACCGCAGCCTATGGACGTATGCAATACCAGGGGCATCACCCACGCGTTGCCGACCCCGTAAAAACCTTTTTACCCCTTTCCGTTAATTCTGTTCTGTTAGCAATTCAACGAAATCTGTTAGATTTAAAGAATATTATAGGTGTTAAATATTTACTCACGTACACAATCGTATTGTAACTGTAATTGTAAAATTAAATTATCTATGTAGATACATTTAATTAGATAATTATTTTTTTAAATACACAAGCATTACGCAATTACGCAACTCGGTAAATTGGAAAAACAAAAGGTATGAAACGTACTGTACTGACACGGTGACAGCGTCGCTATTGCTGGAATTGACGTGACATTTCCAAGTGGCGACATTTAGGTAGAGCTTTGGCCACCAGGCCAGATAAGTCTGTGGCACTGTACATATACACATACGCTAGTTTACCGAGCCGTGTAAACTAATACGCTTCTTCATATATCTCCATTCCATACAGCGCGTTTTCCATTTCGTAGTGCCGACAATATCGTGCCGTGCCGAGCGACCGTTAATCATAAAAGTGCTCAATCTTCAGCTAAGACGCTTTTTAAATATTACAAATGCACTAGATAAGATAGCGTATTAGATATGGCATTCACTTTTTCGTATCACTGGAGACATACCATGATGGTACTACCATCATTATGTTATGGTTAGGAGTCACATTGAACTCTCGAGGGCGTAAGTGGTCAAACATTGAAGTTATTTGAATTATAACATTCAGTCAAATGTTGTGTGTTTTACGGTCCACGTAACCAATTGGATACAACTGAATAACTATTGTAGTACCTACGCTTATTATATGAAACCATTCCGAAAAGGCAACCCCGAGAGTAATACTCAGATGGGCGACCTTGCGCAAAGGGGTTGAAGTTAGAAAATGTGTCCTATTCATGCACGCACTTCTTTGTTTTCTCAACACAATTGTTTACAGTTGGAATAATTGTTTGTACAGTAAACAATTCATCGTTACGCCCCGGGCGACATTGAACCGTCCACGGCCAGCGTTGCGTTTTATCCTAAAACTTGTTGTTTTTTGTGACTTATTTATGGGGGCGGGCGATGTACCATTTGCATATTTTGTGTACCGCCATTATTGTTGTAGAAGGAAGACAGCTTGCGTGCGTACCGAGCGGCCGTTGGAACACCGGCCTCGACGCCTTTTTTTAAAACGGCCAAGTGTGCCAGACACATGTTTTGTACGGAAGTTTTATTGTTCCCCAGGTGAAGTGATATAGCCTGCGGTCCCGAGTGCTATTATGGTAATGTGTTATTAAGCGCACATACTTAGTGCAGGTTGTGTCTTTGGCCTTTTTATAGGTCGGTTGTATTGCTTTAATTTCAAATCTACAGTCAGTCAGTTTGTCGAAAAAAATTAGAAATGGCTAAAGTGATAGTCATGGGAATGACGGTAAACTGAAACTACTTTTTCGTACTTTTTCCTGAAAAAATATATGGATCAGCTGTAGCAGGATAAACGGAAGGTCCACCGAGTTCCGAACAATACGCAGGTCAGGCCAGTCCTAAATACTACACAGCCTACTGTAAATCCATCGAAGAGGAATATAAAAAATCTAAATTGACGACTTGCGATAAAAAGCGACACGAAACCCCATCCGTAGGTCGCAGCAACAAATTCTGAGGCAACAAATGCAACAAAATGCAACCCGCCCGTGCCATTGCAACGTGTTCCCTTGACAAAAAGCGTTTTACTATCCCCATTTACGAGGCGCCTCGCTGCACGCATGCTAATTAATATTTACGATGCCAAGAGACAATACGCCGATAAATAAAGGGGGGCATGCCCGCGTGCGTTTGCGCATGCTCCGGCAACTACTCGCCCGGTGTCACGACGCGTTCCTACGCCGAACTAGCTCGGGGTCGCAGGGTCAGCGAGTTCGATTCCCGATTTAGACTACTGTTTGTTAACTTGGTATGTATTCGTATGTATGTTACGTTCCTAAGGGTAACGGCTGATCGCCTTAGTTAGGGGTTGAGGGGTCTCTCCTTCCTAGCGATTACCCGAGACGCTATAAGCTAAATGTAAACTGAATATGTGACTTAATTCACAGAAAATGTTTACACAGACGGCGATTTGAGGTGAAGGTCATTTGGAGGTAGTTGTCACATAATTTTCTTTCGGACTATTAAATAATATAGTACATATATTACGTGTAACAGGTGTAATAACTGATATTCTATAAAAAAAGTATTACGAATTACCTCATATGTTAATATGGACTGCTGCATATTAATACGTGTGGGCAAACATTTTAGTTCTTTCTACAACAACGTTGTGTAAAATTAAACTCTTAAATATTATCTAACATACGTCCACTAACCACGCGTACATCATATATTAGGAACCCAGACCTAGACCTCCATCAACTAACTCCAGAATCGTAGACCTCTTGCCTGATCTTTCCACAGAATTGAGCTTCGTCTTCCAGCATATCACGATATAATTACTCTAAAGTCTTGAAAGTTGCATCATCACATTTAGTATCTGCATAGTCTAGCCAGATACGCCACATACCACAGACAAGTTGCGACCCCAGCAACACGTCTCCGCATTCGATCAGCTGCTGCAGCAACGTGAGTCGGTTCTGGTAACCAAAGTCGGACGTCAACAGCCCCAGCATCGTCGTTACAATCACGCGTCACGTCCACAAAGACAGTACGAAGAAGACGTCACTCACTACACGACGCACATTTGTAAACACTGTTTTACTGATCCACTGAGCCGCCGGCATACACGCAATAGGTACTCGCGCGTTTCACATTTGATAAGTTTCGCTTAACACTTGACAACCTTTCACGTTCCTATTTAGACATACCATCTCCGAGATTCCGAACATAAACTTAATCGTAAACCGCGGCCTACGTTGGTTTGAAACGGTTTTCTATTGTTCGTGTTTGGCGCGAAGAGGCAGATGCATGCGCCGGCGCAGCGCGATGCCTCGACGCAGACTGCGCCTCGTCTTCCGAAAGCTATAACGCATGGACAGGTGGTGACAATCCCCGGCTTCCCCTCCGTACGGCGGTCCGCCGACCGATCCGTCGCTCGGTCGACTAAACTAAGGATAGGGAACGTCGGCCAAAACGGAAATCGTGTTTGTAAGTTTTAACAGGTGTTTTAATTTGAGCCGAGGGGGTTCAGTTATGAAATGATGTTATCGCGACTATTTTTAAATAAGGTTTATTTAAGTGTGTGCTACTCGATTCGACATAATGTTTGTGTGTTTTAACAAATGTCGAGTTTATATCCGAGGGATAATTTACATTAAATTATTACTACACTTTACAAGCAACGTATCTGAAGAGACCTTTGCAACAATGTTTGCAAATAAGTTTCCCGCGAAAACACATAAACGTCCGATGGTTCATTCGCGTTTACTGTCGTGTTAACGCGCATAGGGACTCGCTAGGGGCATCTCATCTTACGTTTCAAGCTTAAGCATAGCGCGTAATAAACTAACTATCCGTCACAATTGCACCCATAGCAGTAGTTATCGACATTGTGACGTTTTCCCCACTCCGCCATTTCAAATTCATAGACATTTTGTGTGCAGTAGGGACTGACAAGTCAATTTGTATAAAAGCTGCACCGCTTCCATTGAGTATTCCACAATGTAACGTTCAGATAGAGCGCCCGTCCAATCTGTCAACAAGCTAAACTTTACGGCGCGCTGGCGGATCGCTGTCGTCTAGCGCTGAAACGGCGGCAGCGCAGCGCTGCAGCAGCTGCGGGCGTTCACCCGCCGCTGAAGCGCGTCGCGGCCGCGAGTGCATCGCGTACGTGAGCGGGGGCACGGCCGGCCCTCCCTTCCCTCTATTATTACACTGCGCCTGCTTGCCGGGGGTTGAATCTGCCGTCGATTATTCGCACATCAACGTGTCCGCCGCATCGATTCGGCATTGCGTCGCGCGACCGGACGCGGAAAGTAAAACAAAAAGCTTTTGTTGGTACACAGTCGGCGTCGCATCCGTTCGGTGTCGATTACCAAACAGAGTCTAAACAAAAGTATTCATAATTTTTTTTTAATGTTTGTTGTGTGTACGTGCAGTACACCCGAGAACAGAGGGCATTCAATTCGCTAGACGCGGGCGCGAATACCGACTAACACTATTATTTATGTTCGCCCCACGTAGAGTCGCGACGCGTCGCCGTAGGTATACCAAGTGAGCACTAAATCAACTCCGTCTTGTTTATAACATAATTAACTAATGCACGCGACCGGGTGAGGCGGTCACGCGCGAAAGCCCGCGGCCGCGTCCACCGTAACCATGTCCGTTTGAACTTGGGCTAAACGTCGCTGGTGCGCGAATACTGTTGCGTTGCGTTATTGTTTTGCACGTTACGTCTTCGCTTCCTATTGCCGCATGGTAGGTTGTTGGGTTCGTCTTCGGAGTGCGGCGAAGAGAGCCGAAGCGCGACGAAGTTTGCCGATCGCGCGAGGGCGGCGTGCGGCGCAGGCGGCGCGGCGGGAGGACGTCGCGACGCAGCGACGCACGCGAGTGTACTGACCGCGCGGCTTTCGGCCGACCGTCAAATGCACTATTATGCACCGCTAGAGTAAGGAGGATACGACCAATTAATTGATTAATTGGATGCATTAATCGCGTCGCCAATTCAGCCGATGCTTTGTGAGGGCCGTAGAAGGCTGTACGTTGTATTGTAACGAGACAGATTACTATGTACGTGAGCGTATCAAATAATATTATTCTAATCAAACGACTCCAATTAGAATTAGTTATTATACGGAACCAACTGCATTCACGCTGGCGACCAATTAGGTCTGGAATACTTACCTGCAGTAAGAGTAGCAAACGTGGCGTGTTCAATTATTACTGGTATCCATTATCATACGCGGCACGGTCGGTGGATAAAAGCGAAGCGAAATCTAGACGTCAGTCTGGTCTAGCTGAATATTTCATCCCGGGGTTTCGGGGGGGAGGAGGGGGGGACGCCGCAAATGGGCACGCGGCAGCCAGCCGCCGGCGGCGATCTATTCCTGTCCGTTAATCATCCAAACTATTCCATACACGCATTTCACCGGGATTTATATTTAACAATTACCTACAGCGCGAGGCTGCGTCGAGACGACTCTCGGTGGCAATGCGACTGCAACTGTGCGCTTGCCATCGAGGCCTACTGTCATTTCCAAATTACCATAGTAGGTGTGTTTTCTAAAGTATAAAGGTACTAATATACGCCGCTTATTATAGTCTAGTGAGTGGCGTGAGTGACTGATTACTACTTTAGTGTCGAACTACTTTACTATTATGCAGGAAAATTACAACCAAACATTTTGACAGCAAACAGCACAACATCTTATTTAAACCGTGTCGAACATAAAAGGTAAGTGATTTAATTGGAAAATATTTCCCGCTAGTGCGAAATTAAGCTCATAGAATATTCATTGGTTTAAATAATTTACGATTGTGCCGAAATTCTGGCGGGATTATCAGAGGCGAAGGTCGGGAGGGCAGACGGCGGCCGCAGTTTCATTACATTAGCAAAAATAGAGAAAACAGAGAAAAAATAGAGATAGTGTTAAGGCGCTATTGAAACCTAATTAGAACAAAAGCATCAGTTCATTCTTCATTAACAGTGTGGCAAAGATAAACTAAGATATGTATTCGGTCAGTTTAAAAGGCCATTAAGTTCTCTTAAATGATAAAAACGGCGCTATAACGTGATTCAGTTACGACTCTGTTACGTGACGTCTATTAGGATAGTACCTGAGTGTCAGATCGGATCGAAAAACGTTTATTAAATCGAGCTAATATTCGCCTTATAGTGCCCAGTAGCCCATAAACATTCCAACTCGGCAGCACACAGGTAAATGGAATATAGGTAATAAATCAAGCCGATTGTAACATTAATAAATTCGCTAAATCTCGGCAACGATAATTCCCAAATGTTGTTTTCCATAAGGCAATTAATAAGTCGGAGTTCCGGAGTCTCTATTTAAGTAATATAATTGTGAAATAATTACTGAACGAGGCTTCCTTTCGGGGGTGGGTTTAATTCCGAAATGGGCGGCTTTGCAGGAAGCCTCATAAGCTCGGAACGGCGAGGCGACACGGCGAGTACAAACGATCGACGGGCCCTTGGAACCGTTCTAATATCGCCTTTTATATTCAGCGGTTCGAAATAATACGGCGGAGTCGGCGACACCGCCACTTTAATAAAGTGGCATCAATAAATTAATCTGGTACAATTAAAATAAACTGCGCGATATATTTCCAGAGGGACTTCACGGCAAGTAATGATATTATTTGGCGCGGTTCTTTATCTGCTAAAACACATTCAGAAACGGTGGACAAAATAGATAATGTGGAAACGTGGTAATGTAAAAATACCTTTAGGTCTTGTAATAGATGGAGTAAAGTTCGTGTACTTATTATTGTGAAGCCGAATAGTTTTAGAAGCTTCCAATGTAAATACGTTTCTAAATGTGGACCAAATTAAGTCTCCCGCTGTAACGCGAGTCGCCCATCACACCCCACCCGCCCCTCGCGCACCCTAAAACTTTTGTTACGGGGAAATCGGTTTTCCACTCCTGAAATTGACGTAGATGTTTTGTTTGATGTCTCACAAGTTGAAAAGTACATAGGCAAATTGATAAAATAGCTGGTTCACCGACAAATGCGCGTAAGTTTGTTTTATAAGCTGCAAAAGAGATTAGGTTTAACCCTCAATTTTAACTTCTCGTACTCATTCGGTTCACGACCCTCGATATTATTACAAGGAAACGTATAAAAGTAAAGCGTATGATAACAGCGAAGGCATATAGATACCAGTAATTTGAGAACTGGCAACGTCAACTAGTCGTTGATAACATTGATCGGAATTACGTTTCAATGTAGCATATTCTGGTAATTTTGTTGACCCGCTGAGCGCATAGTATTTCAGATTCCGAGCAACAAAGTGATCCATGCTATTATCATCGCCCATCCATAATAGAGGGGTTGGTTTCGCATGAATACAGCGTATTCATCCACCCCAAAATTAATATCACACTGCAAAATTAAACGGGTGACTATGCCCTTCGTCGTCGGCTAATTCTGGGGCACATCGAACACGGCCGCATTGGCGGTGACCGCCATCGACGCGACCGAATGTCGCGAAGCGCCCGCCCTACAAAGCGTCGCTTCGCTCCCCTCAATAATTTAATAGTTGCAATGCGAACAAGTGAAGTTGTTAATTGTTTACGTACACCAACCCACGCTTTGTTGCCTATTGAATTTTGCTGTGTTCCGCTGGTGGAAATCACCTTGCTCCCCTCAGGGGCAAAGGGGATGGCGCAAGGTCAACAAAAACTTCGCCACTAGTTGTGCCCTGCCATTATAATTTATAATAGCTGTATACTGTTTGCGAACCGGGGGTTGAGCGTGAGAAAAGATTACGGCCGAAGGTTTTTGAAATCGAGGCGCAAAATGATTTATAGGGTTCGTCAAATATTACACGGAAAGGAGGCTTTGACCCGGCTTCGCAAAATCCGCTAAAAACTTGAAGAAAGTTGTTCGAGAGCGAGATAGCGCCTCCGGCCTGGACGGACAATAAATCACTCGAACATCAGTAAACACGATCCCTCGTGATCCCGGCCGGAGCCTACATATTACGCGGAGAACTCCGCGGCGGCCGGCCTAAGCTGCCTGGGAAATGAGCGTCGGTAGCTCCAAAGGTGCATCATTTGCACTGAGCGTGGTTACGACCAATATCGTAAAACAGCGCCAAGCTTTTATCGGTACAAAATAAATATTTTAAACTTGTTGTTTTCTTGTCGTGGCGTTTTATAAAACCGACGTCCTTTGTGCTAGCATGGTGAACAGAGAAACCGCCTAAAACATGGCGTTAAACTCGGACGAAGAAAATAAGTCGGAAAAAATTAGCCTCTCAACCCGGAAGCGGGAAGTGTGACACCTCGCCCTCGGCTTTCAGACGCCATTATTTCATCCGATATTAACTTTTGGATCTCCGCAACATCTCGCGACCCAATCTCAAGTGGGGCCTGTCGCCGAATTCGTAGAGTTCAATTTACATCGCGCCCGTAACTCGAGTTATGTCTTTTCGAGTTTGCGCGGGGGAACATTGTCGATGCAATTTCAACTTTATGGGGGAAGCCTTAGAATTTAGTTTGATTAAGTTGACACATTTCGAGTTGAGAGGCTCGGAGGGCGATGTGCGTCTGCCGGTGAGTAGTATTTTTATGAGCGGGATTGAAACTGAGGCGAGGGAACGTAAAAGCGCATTTAATAACTATCATTCAGTCCTCGACTGCATAATATCAAAACCGATTTCACAAATTCATAATATCTCATCTACGAAGCGTAATAGTCTTGGAAGAAGAGCATTGTGTAGCCGAATAGCCATGTTTTGATGGGTCTCGCGGGTCCGTCGGAGAAGCGCGTCGCGGGCCGGGGGGCGAAGGGCGCGGGGCGCGGGGTGCGGGACGCGGGGCCACGCGCGCTGCATACTAATGCGTGTCCCGTATTCCGACCTCCGTGACTCCGTGCCATTGTGAGGCCGCCGCGGCGGAAGATACTCCCACGTGACTCCTGCACTCCTGGTGCACGTCAATCTGTGCGAGTGTGCATTCAATGGAGATCACAATTATCTGTACCTTTGTACCTGTGGTATAGGCACAAAGGTATATCATCATCATTAATTGAATTGTGTGTGCTCTACAATGCTTTTGCGATTCATTATGCAGATTGGTTTTAAAGTACTTCAGGCCAATATCCCTGTTGTGGTCCCGCGCACAAGGGACCGGGGTCCGCCTTGACTGTGATGCAAGATTTGGGAGCCAGGTGCGCCTACTATCTGACCTTCGTAATCTTGTTAACGCTCGAACAGTCGCCTGTATGTGCAGATTTCCTCGCCTGATGTTTTTCGTCACCGTAAGAGCAGCGGTTAGTGTTTAACAAATGTACTCGTAAGTCATTGGTAGGATCGAACTTGATGCCTCTCGCTTACGAGTCAGACCTGCTAGCCATTAGGCCACCCACGGTTGCTCATAACAATACCCGTTCATAAGTAGATACGCCAGAGTCAATGGCGTCGGTCAATAAATCCATTCAATAATAACTGTCGTTAGGGCCGCGGCATATTTGTTAACATAAATCGGGCGAAGCCTTTGTTTCCGGTGGCGGTGCGGCGGCGGCAGTTATAAGGAACGCGCATAACGTTTCGCATTTTATCGGCGGCTCACCTCCGTACAGTAGCCGGCGCAAGAGTGCCCCCTAGTCTCCAACCCGGCCGCAGCGCACACTGTAGCGTGGCTGCGCCCACCGTACAATATAAAACATAAACGGCGAACGAGCCGCGCCTTCCGAAACGACTACCCACTTTACGCTCCCTTTGTCCCGCAAGATTTGCTCATACGTGCGCCGTAAACGGAAAGTGTTACGATGCCACGCTCTGCAACTGTGTGCTTACATTATAAGCTGCGGCATACGCTTTATGGGAGTCACGTGAATTGATGACTCCAGCGGCGATGCCAACGAGAAATACTTCAAGATACCAACTGCCAACGAGAAGCCTACATCGACAGTCCTCCATATATCATATTTAGTCGCTTCGTACCACACTCGTCAATGGAGGTTGTTGCCGGACACCACCCAGCCGAGCCACGTGGAATCCACGCGCCGAGAGCAAAGTCCGTATAACCTTCGCCCGCGTTTTAAATAGTGGTTCCCCCATTGACGGGGCGCGCGGGGCGGCGCGGTGAATCTTCTAAATCCGTGTGCATCGATACAACTGTAGTACGCGCGGAGCGGCGGCCGGGCGCGTACTACCGCTACCGATATACAGCATTGTAGATTGCCGGCACGGAAATAGATATGTAGCGTCGTGTACGGCGCAGCGGCCTGTGTCACTGCCACGGGCCTTTGGTGAGACCACTGTCGTAGGCTCGTCGCTACACGAGTCATCATTGTTATTGCGTCTCTTAGTGAACTATCATTTTAACGGTCAATGCATATTTTGTCAGAGTCAGCTTTTCTAGTGTTCCTCCTACTCGACTTCGCCCAGTCTTCGGCATCCAAACATCGCCAGAGACTCAACGATATCGCTCCATCGGTTCTTGTTCTTTGTTTTCCCGCGTGACCTTTTTCTTGATATCGACAGGTTTTTGCACCTATTTCCCTATTTCAAACCAGCGCAGGCAAGCGTCTTCAATCTTATCCGTAGAATACATTACGCTTTATGCTCAAGAAAAACAATTCCTACTCGTGGCCACCTTCAAACGCGTGTAACGCCCATAACTCGTCCCGTACCATCAAACGCTTAAGTGCGTCAAATCAAAACCAATGCTCGAAACAATACGGCGATATTTCCCCGTTGGTTCGCGTGGGCCCCGTACACTACGTCAGTCGTAACGTAGAGCCGTGACGGCTACGCGGGGGGCGGGGGCGCTACGGGCGGGGGGGCGCCCCCTCCGTAGTTAACCCGCGGGTCGATAGATGGCGCCCGCCGATCGGAGCCGACCCACTACTCGCGCCGACTGCGATTGAAACACCCCATCTACATGGATGATAATAACAAGAGTTTAGAAGATTAGTAGCTCAGATATATTCTCATGTGCCACTTGTTGCTTCTCCCAGCGTACCGACACTTCGTGGATCCGAAACAAATTTTTATTGCGAGAAACAGAACTTTCGAGTATCTACACCCACGCACGACCCAAAGCTGAAAGGTTGCCACTCAAACATTCTTCCAATTGCGGAATATTCGTAATCAATTTGCGAAAGACGTTTGCAACGTACCAATAATGAAACTTGAAATAGACTTTCTCAGAAGGGAGAAATAAACATGCCAATAATACAATGCCCGCGGAGGTGCAGCGGTTGCTTGAAAAAACAAAGCGCATTACGTCAAACGTCAGCAAGAACGATAACAATGAAAGAAACATCTGAATCTACAGATGAAGTCGTATCAGCGAGCGGCGACAGATCCCGTTTACGGATAGCGGGATAGTGAATCCTTCAATTTCCTGGCCAAGGCAGGAGTTGCCAATCTCGGCGGCGCAAAAAGGAAAAGCGACGTTGGCGAGCGTTACTTTTCTTTAACTTCTCAATTCAGCGGTTCGCGCGCTTCCTCCCGGGCCGGCTGATATATTATTTATTGGAAAACAGCCGCCTGAGCGGATTGTTGCGTCGAGGCGGCGCGGATTGGAAACCAGTGCGGCCGCACGCACATACTCCACGTATTTATTGCTGACCACTTCATTGCACCAATGTGTGTTTCGAAATCGTATTGTTCTTCTATTTGTGGGGAAACCACGGATGATATATACACAATTCGACTATAACATTACCGACAATGAAACGATTCACAATGACAACAATTTAGGCACTCTAAATTCCATGTGCTTTAACAGCAAATTTTACGGAATCTGTTATTAATAAACAACAGTTGTAAGAGCAGACAATGGCACAATGATAACAACTGTTGCCCATGATATTGCCGACTCGCTTTAAATTAAAAACAAACAAAACTATTGCATGTCCAAGGTAAAACATTGATCAATCGACTCGACACCTATCATACTCATATAGGTAGCAAATACCACCCAATCAATTATCATAAATCGGCTTAACCTAATAGTGACGAGCAAGGGATCCGCAGAATGAGATATCAAAACGTACATTAACAATACTTATTAACAATAACAAGTGGCGCAGCGATAACTAAAATTAGCATAAACGGCACGCTCCAATTAAAACTTGACGAAGATAAAGAGAATAGCAAGTTTGTTTAAATAAATACAGCGCGAAAGCGAAGCGGCCATTTCCCGCCCATATTTCGCTGGGCTGCATTGTTTGCAAGTTTTACTCGTCTCCTACGATATTCTTTGCAATGACAGGGATTTATCCAGCGGCAAAATGGAACATAACCCTCTAATTTTGTTATGATAAAACATCAACATTAGCGTAGAACATTTTTATTTATAGTTTGCGTCATTTCGCGCATGTTCAACCTAGTGGAAAGAAAATACAATTTGTCGACGAAGTTTTCTTAAACACTCGTAAAATGGGGTAGTTCAGTCGGTTCTGAGGGTAATATTAAATTTGTTTAATCGGCAAGACTGACTCTTTTGCTTACCGACCATCCAATACAGTACACTAACGTTTGTCCGCGACATCGTCCGCGTACAATTCGGTTATAACGTTCCAGACCCGTTCCCGCGGGAACCACATTGAGTGTCGAGATAAATTATATCCTATATGCTATTCTGGGCTTATAATCTATATTGCTGCCAAATTTCATCAAAATCCGTTCGGTACTTTGTGCATGAAGGAGAGTAAGCAACATCCAAACATACATGCATCCATTCAAACTTTCGCATTTATAATATGGAAGGCTTAGTAGGATTTCGTTCCAACACCTATACTGCCCAAAGAGCAATAATAATATTCCTCGTCGGGTGTTAGCTATCATTGGATTCGCGTAGGGCACCAGCAGTGAATCATTCATTACTCTTATTGCGTTTTGTTTTGAAATAATTTGTTCGGAATGTCCGCTGTGTATTAATAGGTAATGAGTGACACAGTGCGACAAAATAGACAACTGTTTTGTTTTCAGAAAAAAAATTGTATAGACTTTTTATTTAGGTTATAAAGAAATATAAATACGTATTGAATAAAATAAGATTGCCCCGCCCGCGTTGTAGCCGTAGGTATATAATGCGGCCGTAGATCCAAATTATTATTTCTTAATTATAGATAAAATTAAAAAGTAGGCAAAGAGAACTAAAAAGCCAATAACGTAAACGCAGGTCACGGAATTCCCATGGCATACGTAAAAGTAATCAAATCACGAAGCGCTCGCCGGCAGCAGCGAAAGCAGATAAAAAACAATCGCCGATATTCGAAATGAACCAACGATATTATCTGAGGATAATGGAAAGTAAAAATTGTTAGCACAAATTTCTGTTTAAGTAAATGATTCATTGTTATAAGCTCGATATTCCCCTCGCTTTCGCACGGCGTGTTAATTCGCTCCAGTTTGATGTTACGTTTGTTCCGTGAACATATAAATATATCTTAGCGTTAATGTCACGAGAGCCCAGGGTCCGCCTTGACCATGATCCAGGGTTTGGCAGATCAGGTAATTACGGTGGAGCGCCTGCCATCTAACTTCCGTGACCCTGCTACCAGGGGAACCTGACCAGATTGGATCATGGTTGTTCCGTAACATAACATTCACTATATTGTAGAATTGATGTAAGAATCTTATTTAAGATAATTTAGTATTAAATATCCAATTTTTAAATACTGCATTTCAGATATGAATTAGCAATCTTAAGCACAAATTCAATTAACGAGACATATGTAACCTTCATCCGAGAATTTGCCATTTCACGGCATGCTTGTAATCCTACCCGCCACGCGAATATTCGCCGCTACCGCCAAATTGTGCTGGCGCGCGCTTGTTTATCCATAGTCTGGGCAATGGATTTAGCCCAGGTACTCTAACTTGGTAATCCTCTAGTCTAGACTGGCATCCCTGCCGTTTAGAATAGACGGTCAATCGGAGAGATTGCACCGTATCCACGTACCACTGATTGCTCAAACTGTGTATATCGTTGTATTGTACCCATCTGATCGGCTCCGCTCTATGAATGTGCCATTTCACAGTTGCCTAGGAATTTGCTTGAGTGGTAATCATTAACATTGCCAATTCGAACTAATGGGTAATTGTACCGGTATTGCAAACGTCCATAGGTTGCGGTGACTGCTTACCATCAGGTAGGCCGTAAGCTTGTTTGCCACCTTAGTGGTATAAAAAAATTGTATCTAGGTAAATGGAAGACAGTAAAGTCGGCCATAACAAACTGTCTATCTCTCTAGGACGTTTGGTTGTGTTTTAATAAACGTTTAAAGTGATGGCACAAAAAGACTTCGCTACGCTTAATCAAGTTAGTCTTTTTAAAGTAGTAAGAAGAGTACGCGAACAGCAACCAAAAAATCACGATCACCACCGGGACAGAGTACACGATTTGACGACATTAAATAATTGAAATATAGTCCCCAGTTTAAGGGGAAAATGGGTGGGACATTCATCCCGTCCGCGTGGCTGGAATTGGGTCGCAGAGTTATTAATCGGCGGGAGATCGCGGCGACTGTCCGGACAACCTCTCATTTTGGGGAGTTTTTCACCAATTTACGATGACGTCAGCGGTATGGACCACTGTGTCTGTAGGAATGAATAACTATCTCTACAATAGATTACACAGGTTGTAAATCTCTAAATAGTAATTAGTTTTGAATATATAGAAGCCGTTGAAAATCTTATTCCCGTTTCTCAGTTTGTTTCTTAGATTTTAATACTGTTTTCAATGTAGTGCCTTTGCGTAGCCATGATGAACAGGTTGTTTGGAATTTTATATAATTATTATATATTATATAGGTCTAAGTAAACAATTAGGGGGACACAAGTGGAGATCAGCGATGGAGCTTGTTCGTTTACTTCCTAACCTATCAACCAAATAGTTGAGCCGTTCCGAAGTAAACTCCTTGATCAGTTTAGCAGTTGGTCAGTTCAGTTGATCGGCATGGAAGAGGATTCTTGAAAAGCGTGTTAAAAAGGGAAGTCTTTAGGTACACATTTGGTAAATGTTTTATTCATTTATTCAACTTCGTGAGCCATTTATTAGTAAACAATTAATTAAGCGTCCCATCGTTCCGGCTACGGGGCTGCGCTACTTATAACTGCTCCGCAAAGTGAAGTAAACTTCGGAGAGTTAGAAAACTAGTACCGACTTTAATCATGCTCGGCCAACTATTAAAACAGCTTTACGGTGCTTCGGGTTGATCTTGTTAGTTAAATACAATAGCAAATAAGTTACTTAATTTGGAAAAAAAGCTTTGGTTTCTTTCTAATTAGGATAGCGAAATGCTAAAGCGTGCCGTTTTTTTCCGTTACCTTCTCAAAGCTAAATCGTTCGCAACGAAGTTTGCGGAAGAGTTGGGTAGAGCAAGCATTACAACCACCTACATGTGTTCTGTATAAACAAAGTTGTTCTCCAAAACGCCGTTTTCAAATTTGGCGTAATTAAAGTTTTATTTGTACTACAACATCGCGAAGCCAACTTCCAAGAACACCGAAAGGCGCGCTGAGCTAAACTTTGATCGCTTTCCGAGGTATAATAACGTGGAACATTCCCCGAATTCGCGCTGCGAGGAGTTCGCATACGTGTCGGCGGATGGTGCAACTAGTGCCTGGGTCGATTTACGAATGTTAACACTGTAATCGGTGCCTTCAAGAGTTGAAACGCGATCAGTTTGTGAGAACAATCGGAGTCGATAAATTTTATTGGGTGTTAATTCATTATCCAGCGTGCGTTTCGGTGTTTAATCCACCTGGAACCGGGTTTACATTAGCCGGATGTGATTTACTCGTACGTATCTATCCCGGGCCGGCCTTGAGCGTAAATCATAGAGGGGGGAAAGGGAGCGAGGGGCGGCCGGGGGGCGCGGGGAGGGACACACTTTTACGATTCAGCTATCGTAAACTGGAAAACTGATACAATTCCAATGTATATTACACCCTCATTCGGTGATAAAATGTTGTATTTCAACGTCAAGAGTCATTCTGGAACCGCATAGAGTTTTAGCTGATGACTAACATTTACCAAACCTAACATATCTTTATAACAAGTATCCTTTGATTTCTACCCTCTAACTGATAAACTTGAACTGATGTTGACAAGAGCGAGATTGGGTAAGTACAATACCAACACACGCGGTCGCTTCCTCTTACAGAGATTCTTTCCAAAACCAGAGAAAAACCCCAAACAAAAGCTAATTTGTTATCGAAAGCGCGGCAAAATCGCAAACAGACGCACAAAGACCGAGGAATCGGCCGAGGCACGGACAACATCACTGCACAGCCGTGCTTGCCAAGTCAACTGGTACATGTTTGTTTATCGTCGAGAGAATTTACATTACAAATCAACTGTAACAATATTTCCGTTTACTGTACACGGCGGGCGTCGGCTCGTACACGTGGACTGATGGAAACAGATATATTGGACGGCCGACTCGTTCATTTAGAAATGTATTTATTGGCTGTACAAGCTTCGCATACTTGCAAACTACATATCATAATGATCATTGATGGATAAATCCGTTGCGTAGTTTACATTACGTGACGCCTTTTTCCCGGTGTGGTTTCTGCGTACCCCCCTATGGGAAAAAGGCGTGTGAAGTTTAGAAGAGCAAAACCGTAGAAACAAGCAAAAGATGCTCCCAACACGAAAAGGACATGGGTGCCCTTCAAGCAGAATATTGGCGGCAAACAGCGCAAATCCGGGTAGGAAACTTCTGTTCTCGAAAGTTCTCGAAAGTCAAGACCTGGTCTGGTATTGAAGCTGTATTTATGGGCCAAATTAGAACTAGTTCATTGGAGAGGTTTTCTTTCGCTCAGAACCGAAGAATTCAAACTGTTTATTAAGGGACATAAGTGATTTTTAATTATTAGATAGCATAAATACAATTTTAGCCGCAGTACATCTAGACATGACCTCCACTGCCCGAACTATTCTAATCAGTTCACAAATGTCTCAGAAATCGCCTGATGGATCTACGACTAAAAGACTGCGGTCCCGATTTCGTAAGAGAAGCCGACATCAAAGATTATTCCATAAATAAGGTGAATGTGTGAGGTTGCCCACTCATACATACATACATACACACGCGCCCGATGAAGAGGCTCGTAAAGCCGAGAGCTCCAGCGTAATCTCTAATCATACTCAGTAAACTTTATTAGAGTTCAACTGCTTGACCAAAATATCACGCTACTTTGTTACGGATCTCCACAATCTTATGCAGTTACTTTTTAATTCATGTTCTAATCTCTTTTGAAGTCGTAAAATCGAACAGGTCGCGTGGATTTGAGCCATTTCTCGAGATTCGAGTTATAATTTTTTTATGAGACCCGTTCAACTGATGATATGTAAGAATGACGAATGCTTTTAAAAAGAAAGAAAAAACAGCGACATGAAAACTATGGAACCATTTGATGACTAAAGAACCTCTCGATGAAACTAGCTTATAATTTGATTAAATCGCATCGGAATGAGCCCTTCACTTCGAAAGCTAAACCTTCTTTTTGCCACAGGGGAGTTTCGCAGTTCGCTGCTCGGGGGTCAAAAGTCGAGGGGTAGAATCAATACAATCAAAACGAACTAACAAACTGAATCACAAGGTCCATTTACGCAAACAAAAATTGTTATAACCCTTCACAACCCGCTCGAAATTAATCGAATGCCTAAATAGGTACGGTTACTGCATCCTCTACAATTAAAGTGTGGCAATTGCAGTCATTTGATAAACCACTACCAAGTTATTCCAATTTAAAGCTTTCTCTTGTCTTAAATTTCATGGGTGAATTCTCATGGTATCCCGCAATGGGTACGGTGCGCAAATAAAACGACTGCACTGATCGGTACGGAGCTACGGATAGCAAAACGAACCTAATTCCTCCGACGTGCCACAGGCAGGGATTGAGATTGCAGACTGCCTATCTGCCGATGGTCGGCCGGCTAGCTAGATATATCTAATAGGCTAGCACTTGACATGTCCACCTGAGATCGTTTACTACGTCATGCCATTATAGGCTGCCAATAAATAAATTCGAAATCTATAATGTATCTTATATAATGTGCCTATTGGCTCCAGAGACTGTAAAACTAGTCACAGACTTTCCCAACGGAAGACCTCGGTATTAGGAGGCATAACTAACGAAAGCGATATGTATAAAAATATTTAAATTTGACATAAGTTTATAATACATGTTTGGAATGCGTAATGGTCAAAATACATTTGTCCATTGATGAAAATGAAGACCGCTGTATAGTTTAGCACAACGGGAACAAACAGACCGACACCAATAGCCTTTTTAAACTATTCAGTGACAACAGACATTCTGTGTACATCGAACACAGATTCCAGGAACTGCGACAACACAGAGCCTTTTAAAACAAACTGTTGGCGATAAAATGTACGCTGCCTTTACAAGCCGCGGGTCAACTAAAGCGTACACAAAACACGTTATGGAACGAATTTTCAGGTGTATACTAATCCACTTTGGTCCGTCTGTGTGCGCGGCGAACGCGATGCGCCGGTGGCAATAAAAAACGTTGCCTTCAAAAGAGCCCGCTGCCTGTAGCGGTCTCATTATTATTCAGTTAGATACGCAAACGTTCCGCGTTTAGTGCACTCGCTTCATTGGCGGTTCGCGTGTCCGTACTACTGTCCTGACTCTTGTTGTAACGCATATTTTTAACAAAACTTCATAAAGGCTACACTATTATTCTACTACTACTATTAGTCTACTATTTCTATGCTACATCGTCGTTACTGCTGTCATTTACGATGCAGTTTATGATTACTTCCTTTCTTTATATAAATGTATCCGATGTGCCATGTGATTTAGTGTAATAAAAGCTTTTTTTTTAACTTGTGGGGTGGCATGGACGTGTGACATTTCCAGCTGGTGCTGCCCTACATATACCGGCTTCCAACCACCGCTACCTTTACCAGATGCCATTTATCCCTTTCCTAGAAGCCAGATATTGCTCCCTAAATCAAATCAAAATTTATTTATTGAGTAAGACGTGAAGAATTGTTCTAAAATTGAATTGGCTAGATATTCGAAAAAGGGGACATGTGCAATCAAGCTTCAACGCACCACAGACGTCAAAAACATAAAAGACCAACTATGACCAACACTGTACATCCTTGCATTGTACCGTTCGACGCCGCAAGCATATTCGAACATGACCGGTGGTTTTCTAGCAATCGCTGTTCGTTCGTGACTATCGTGACGTCACTGACATCGTCTACAATTCCGTGTAACAAAAGCCAGACCAAACCCGTACGACTGACTGACAGACATCGATATTATTATTCCGTTGGCAGCGCGAAACATTTGCGATGTACAAACATGGTATACACGTCAGTGTGTCCTTGTTGTATTGTATACTATAAGTTATGAATGTGCTGGATTATTTTAGTGCCGCAAATAGCAACGGAACCATCATAAGATCGTTCACTGCTTGTTGTAGGTAGTTGAAGGACAGTGGCCCAAATGTAATGCAGGTGAGAGACCGGGAAAACATCGCTACGAATGTATAGCTTGCCACCTTATTTAGAACTGGGCCTTTTGAATACCGGTAATTTTATCTTAACGCCGACGCAAAGACTTGCCTACTTTTTTTTACACATAATATATCCTAATATCTCTTTGTCGCCGCTGTCAATTCTAGCCAAAAGCTGCGGCGCAGTCGGTGGGTATAAGTGGGGAGCGACTTAAAATGTTCTAGAACATCGACCCAGTAATTAGTAACCTAACCCAACAATTCGCAATAGGCACTACCGCCTCCGCGACGCCACTATTGGCTGCGACGTGTGTTATGTGAGTTTTTCGCAATTTATTGTGACGCGTCGCCGGCAGGTGGCGCCGGCGAGCGATCGCCGCCGCGATACGTGCAAACGGCCCCTAAATATTTCACCGTGTCGCCATTTTTATTTACGTAGATATACACCGACCCTTGTTTCGCGAATCGCGATGAGCGAGCGAACAGAAACGTATTAATATTCTGACATTTAATCTATTTCAGTTAGTTTAGCGCTGATCCTTGCGTGCAGTGTGAAAATAAATTGTACTAAAATGAAAACGCAAAAATGTTATATGTATATCCCACCATAAAAAAAAATTACTTACTGCTATCGAAACACATATGGCCCTGCTTGCGCTCAAACGCGAAAACAAAACACATTTTCACAAAGCAATTAACGAGGCCCTTTACTAGGTAAAAGAAGTTCTCTCACCAATTCAAAGGCTAAGCCGCCGGCCACTCCCAGACCCGGTCCAGTTATCGGCCAATTAGCCACCGACTAGGATAAATAGGGGCTTTTTATCGTGCCTCCCGCCGGAGACATTTCAGGCATTCAGAGAATTACCGTATCGACTGCGTCTCGCGTTTTGCGACCTTATAAAATACCTCCGCGATCCGGATTCGCGACACGGCAACCGTTTGTGATTCTATAGAATTAATTAAATCAGTGCAGCAGCAACAACAAAATGTCATCGGACATTTGCGACGACAGATACGTAGTAAACAACACCATTAAGATCGCACATATTTCACGTAGACGCCAGACAAACTATTCAAGATTCCAACGTTCAACAGAAGCATAAAATCATCTGATCGCACAATAATATTGGACGACAAATCAAATTGTGTCGTCGATATTTCCTAAAGAGTACACGTTCGAGTGGAGAGCTTATCAATTCAATATAAATTGCGGTGTGTACTGTGTACACATTGATACGGTGACCTTGATTCGGCGTGCTTATTTATACACGCGGCGACACGACTTGAGGGCGTGTAAATTATGCACATAAATAATTGCCACTAAGTAAACAGTGTAATAGGATAATGGCAATACTCACCGGGTTTGGTGATAGGTGTTTTGAGATCGTTGCTTTGTGAATTGTCTTGCACCTGTGGAACAGAATTCATATTGTAAGTGGAGCTACATTGTAAGGACGTTGTTGCAATGTTTTCTAAAGCGCTCGTATTTGTCAGAGTGCTGTTGGAAGAATTTTTATGCACCAATTAAGTGGATAAATGTACGGAAGGCAGGTGGCGTTTGGACTTTAGATTTAGCTGTTCTATTTGCCAAACCTGCTTAAAGGTAACTTGAAGTACTGCCGTTTTCGTATTTTAGTGTTAAATATTATGGCACACCATCCTCCTTGAAACGAATCAGTAAACACCTTTGTGTTTATTTCGTCCACATTTGTAAAAAACACACGTACAATACACGACAAATATATCAATTCAAGGTCAACCTTCTAGAACATCTTGGTCCATCATTAATGTTGATATGTTTTTCTTGTATTTTATTACGTTGTAGGTGTCAATCTCATTACATTATGTTGTGAAGTCACACCTGGTGGTACTAAACTTAGGGAGTGTGGGTTCATCCTCGCATAGAACGCGATAAAACTTCACAGTATGAGCCTTTGTCTTGCACTGAGCTAGGGAGCAAAAATACTAGAGAGAGACTATAAAGAAATACCTTCCTTCTGCGGCAGCAGAAATAGTACAGCACTCTCTCAATAGCATCGCATTGAATGTACCTAATCTATTTTAAACTTTGGAACCATATTTTGTTACTTCATTAATATCCATATCTTCTACGGAGCAAAATGCGAAATAACAGTGACGTAACTTAAAGCAAGAACTGTTTACATCATAGCCTTTTAGTTCTAGTTGCAAACTAAGCTGCCAACTGATAAATGGCGTTCAAGTGTAAACGTAAACATTGCAAATCATGCGTCATACTAGTTGGTATTCGATATGAACCCTTATGCAATAGTAAATAAAGATCAAACAACTGCTTGCGACTGTGTTTTGAATTAGCATGGAATCATATTGTGGTCTAATACTTGAAAATTTCTTCAATCCATATTTATGCAAACTAACGAACTTAAAGTAGCGATGTAGGTATTCGACTTTGTTCAGAAACATTAACGTCCCATGCATAAGTTCCTAGTACTTCAGTTACCAAGTTCGATTGCTAACATATTGAAATAAAAAACAATCGTCACTTTCAGACAAAATTACCTTAATACCTCAGAACCTCAAACAACCGTTGGGACTCGATGCAAGAAACGGTTTAGAACCGCGCGTCAGTCCCGAAACCACTGCAGAAAACCGCGTCAGGCCCCAAAACCACTGCTCAAACCACGTCCAAGCTGTGTTTAAAGACCCAAGGCTCACCAGTCTATTGAGGGCGTGGTTGAAGACGAACTTATTCTCCTGCTCCTTGCGAGGCGTCGCCGCCATCCCGGACAACGGTATCGGCAGAGACTTCATTTCCTGGAAGAGATGATTGGAGTTAGCGTTTGCTATAACACTGTCAGGTTTATGGGGGAGATTGTGTCCAGTGATCTAACATGCACGGGTATGTTGTTGTAGCCAAAGGGATCTTGTTTTCGTATGAAGTATGTAATTACTTCTGGTTTTATTTACAGAGTTTTTTTTTTAGTTAAAAGGTGAAATACGTATTTATGGTGTCTGAACAAATTGCAATTGTGTATACAACATACAAGCTAAAAACATATTATATTTAATGCTTGACTTGAACACTTATTTGCAAAGATTTTTAGCAACTTTACTGTGCAAAAACAAGAATCGCGAAAATATATTTCCTGTTACTCATGCTGCTAACTTACCTTCAAAATACTTTCAATGGGCGGCTGGCTGCTGTCAATCTGGAAGACAAGAAGAAAACACACATGAATTTCCACCACAGTGCTCATACAGGGAGGCATTAAAAACCCAGCCTACGCGGGCAAACGTGTCACGCATTGTAATCTTTATTGCGGGTTTGTGTACCCCCGTGGGTAAACTCCCAATTTTACCGAGAAATTTCCACTGGCTGGTTACGTAACTAGACAATTCGACGTTCGATGGAGGTTAAACAGTTGTCAAACGTTGAACCAACAGAGATGATCAAATAGTAAGTAATTTAAAGAAGGGTTAACCCAATTTTAGCCGTGTATAAAGATAAGAATTTTATCATTTTAATAACTCCACTTTAGATTTTAGATTTTCTTCTTATTTAAAGTTAAGCTGGATTCATTCTGACTAGGTCAAGGTCAAGCAAAACCGAGTATTTTATTCTTGTAAAACTGCCGATCATTTATAAAAGAGATAACACATCTTCAATACCTGTTATCTCAATATGAATAACAATGACGAATATGCAAATATTGGTTCTAAAAAAACTTAATTTGCATCCAATATTCAAAGTCCTCTAAATAATAATTATTCAAATAGGAACTGCCCGCGCCACACCTCCCCACACTGTTGAATATGAAGAGAGATAAGAAGCTTTACTGGCCAGTAAAACTGTAGAAGAAGAAAAAAATGGTGGCCAGTAAAAAGTATAGATGAAAAAAAAGCAAAGGCGCTGAAATGGAACTACTTTAACGAGTGCACATTACAGCCTCCTTAGCACGGCCGGCGATTAAATTTAGGGCTCGTTTACTGCCCCCGATGCCTTATGATTTACTGCCGGGGTAGTAAACCCATGTTGTATGCGACTTTGGCGCTCACTGTCTTTAACGAGCGTGCGAGACGACAATGTTCCCAGCATTTCTTGATGAGGTTTCCAGGAATGGGCGGCGGCGAGAGCTCCAAGTAGGCTGAGCTTGCCAATTGTGATTATGAAAATTGTCGCCGTATTTGTTGTTTTGGAGGTGTGAGGGAGGGAGGCGGACATTTAGCTATGACGAGCACAGTCGGTACGTGACTCCGGCGCGCGGGGAGCAGTAAAAATGTCTTCGGTATCGATTTGGGACGAAATGTGTTCGTGCTACGCGCGAAACCTCCGGTATGGCCTACTGATAACGATTTACTGTTTTGAACTAGATTCTTTGTTCCGTACACACAATATTTTCCAGTCGTAACTTGTTCCAATTTCAGAAAATAAAGGACGTACTTGCGTTTTATTTTTGTTACATAAAACGTTTTATGGTATCGTATCCCACACGCTGCAGCGACAAATTCATATAAGGTCTTAGAAAACCTTAGAAAAAGGTCATATAGCCACAAAAGACTTTAAAGTGATACATCATTTTAGTGTTCCCAATTTAACATCACAGGAATCGCTAGGCTATCTAAATCAGCAAAATCAGCGCGACACGTGTCTTCACTTATTAACTTTTCCATTGCGCCGTGGGCGGCGGGGCGGTGGGTAGATTGGTAATCCAAACCGCCCTTAGGCCTTCCCAGCAGTCGCGTAGGCAGGCTCAACCTCTGAACTTTACGCGTGAATGAACGGGGAACTAATCTTCCCGCCATTCATTATAACAAACACGTCGTAAACGTTAGCTCTAAAAAGATTATTATATCAAGAGATCAACACAACGATGCTGTAAATTGTATTATGAGAAAGGAGGCAACGGTCGCGTGGAACCGGAAAAGTGTGAACAGTTTTTTAAAGGCTTCGGAGTGAATTGAATAGGAACCATTTTAACAGGTCTGTCATTTATAATTTTATAAAGGCTCTCCCTTCTAAAACCTTAATAGGTCGCGGAAACGAGATGCATAATACATGAACATATTAACGTGAAACCGTTTTCAAGTATTTACAGATAGTGTAAGCTATATGTGCAAATCCCTAAGGCAGGAAGGAGGGTGTCGGGGAAGCGGGGGGCGGTGTCGCCAGTGACATGCAAATCAAGCGCGTTCCTACACGGTTCTATTGCATTTTAAATACGATCGGCTTGGATCGGGTACGATGCGACGCCCCAGATTCTAATAAGACAGATTCAGATGCCTGGACGAACTCGCGTCCTGTTGGGAGTTGGTAGCTAGGATTGCTGGGTTTGCAAATTTTCTCGTGTTGTTTCTCTTGTTATTAAAAATAGTTCATTGCTATTTCTAGACATTTAATTAGATATTTTTTCTGATTAGGTTGCGAGGTCACCGCGTCTAGTATTAGAGACCTTTTACACGGGGTAAATTGCTAAGATAATCTACTCAATATAAAGATAATCTACTAATCATACAGAAGTCAATGCAGGATTGCTTCCATTGATGTAATTCGCATTGTCCTTTCGAGTGGCTTAATGTCTTGGCCTTGTGGCCTGTTCCAGCAATTGACCTTTGTGACAGGCTCCGGAAATTGCAGCGTGGTCAGGCCTCCCACAAGGTGGACCTTTGTGGTGATCTCTAGGGGCGTATTTCGACTGATATGATGATGATGATAAAAATGTCCCTCACAGTGGTCAGAGTGTGTCTCACCTGTGTCTGGAAGCCGTTGATCCGCAGGTTGGGAGGGCGGTGCGCAGGCGCACTCGTCGGGCCGGTCGCTTCGCTCTGCGAAAACATCACATCGTCAGTCTTATGGAGTAGCAAAGGGAGTAGATTATGTCGTTGCGGATATGGGAAAAGGGTGTGACGATATGTAATAGGGTGACTATAAATTAATTCTTGATACGAAGGGGTTAGTATTTGCTAGTGATAACAAACAACTTTTACTATGGTATCAATTACGAAATCGCAAAAAAATATCAGCTAAGAACGAATTCTGCTAAAATGTATAGAAAATCCTGATTATATATGATTTGGTGCCATAGTAAAAGTTGCTATCAGGGGCACATGTATACCCCTTGGCATCAAGAATTAATTTAAAGCCAGCCTTAATGTATTACCCGCTCGCGCTAAGTTGCTCACTGATGCTGAAAGCGTCAAATATTTAACTTTTCTGACTGAAATAGCCAAACCAGCCAACCTCCCTGTCGCAGAACCGATTACTTGCTAACGCTAAAAAATTCACCGCTTGCTGTATACACCACGTTGGACACCACGAAATTTGCTACGTCTAACAAAGTTTGGACCGCTTTCAAACTAATCAGGAACGAAACGAGCACTACTCGTACGAAAATTGGTGCCCGTGAAAATATAATCTAATATTTGGCAGGAACTGGGACTCGCTAGTGCGCCTACTATCCGATGAGGGAGATCGAAAACATGAGAACCTAAGTTTCAAGGTTATATATTTTTCGCGCAAAAACGCGCGTGCGAAAAAATATTAACAACATACAACATAAACCATAATATGTCGACAATAAAAAAAACTGAAAACAATAAGAAAACTAAACTCTTTGTTAATAAGAAGAATGGCGGTTGTTATTCGGTATGAACGAGCGTTGTATTTAAAGTTCAAACTTTGGACTCGACAATTCTTTCACAATAGCAAAAAAATTAATAGAACTTACAACCAATCAATTATTTATAGCTACAGCCGTGGCCCCTTTAGCACGCTGGCAATGAAAGGTGATATTCATGGAAGGTGTTTCAGAAATAAGTATAGGAATAGATTCTTTCTTCAGTCCTACCTAAATGTTATCGATTTATGGTAAGGAAATAACAAATGAACGCAATTATTACGTTCTGCGGTAACATACAAACGATTTTTTTAGATGTAATAATGTACTCGTACGATCAGTAAAGCCTTTGAAGACTTATAAAAAGTTTGCGCGGAGTCCAGGAACTGGATGGATGATACTTACTTTGCGGCTAGTCTTAACTTCAGCACCACAACGAGATCTCGGTAGCGAAGCGTGGTTGACCAAGATCTTCCGTTGAGGACCCTGACACTGGTCGGACAGTGGCCTGACATTGGCACCCCGTGGCGGTATCTAAACATAGTATTAAACAAAGTGGCTTCCCGCTATCTGTCCCTATGTGTCTACGGACGTATCTGTGTACATGTAGATCTTTTAAACTACGCAACGGATTTTAATGCGGTTTTCAACAATACATAGAGTGATTCAAGAGGAAGGTTTATAAGAAAGAAAAAAAGAGGTAGGTAGGGATAGGACGTCATGCGAACGAAGTCGCGCCAGGTATTATGATATATTGGGTCCTTACTTATGAAATTGAAATTTTCCGCAAGAATATACATATATTTGCTCAAATATTTTAAATTGTACATAGGTACTTACTTAAAGAAATTAATTTAAATTTAATTACTTAATTTCGAAAAAAGAATATATTTCGATGCCGATAAATCTTCAGTTTTATAAGGGTTTCAAAATACCCCTCAGTTGTCGTCAATTTTGCTTCTTTAACCAGGCGAAATTTTATAAAAAGGTCACAAAATATAGCACAATAAAATGGGCTTAATGTCTGATGTTCATTGAACCGTATTTGCCATTTCCAAGAAATTTTATAATTTACTTGTATGAAAATTACTGTTTCCGCCCTTATTTCCCCTATACAAAACGCCAATTTCATAGGTAATAGACCTAATATTACCATTAGATACTCACCTTGGTGTACATATGCTGGCGGTGGTGCACGCGGCCATTCTGCGGCGCGTGCGCCGGCTTCTTGAACTCGCTCTCGCGGCGTGACGGCGGGCCTGTTGACAACAAATCACTGGTTAACAAAAAGCGACTCTATCTCCATAGACATACGGGTCATGTTGAAATGTATGTAAGTTCTCTATGTAATTTCTACAACAATGAGGTGGTACTGGGTTCGACGTTATTCGTCACAATCACAACTCGTCACACTCACAACTCGTCACATTTGCAAATTATGTAAACATAGCAACCAAGAGCCAAAAACGGGATGCGAATGGGACCCACGGCGAATGCGAATAGATGCGAAAGCATGTCGGAGTTGCGAACATGACGAGTTGTGTCGAGCGCTCGTGCGGCTCGTTGTGCGAGCAATTACGTCACTGGTGACGAAAGACTTCAATTGGTCGCAGAGTTCCATATCAAGAAACATAAACAATAGGGATGGTATAGTATCATAGTACATTCTATAAAAAATACTCTATGTCACTGTCACTATGTGATCCATAAACTATGACTGTGGTAAAAACCATACCCATCTGAAGAACAATAATAAAACAAATACCGGTAGGCTTTATTTAATAAGTATGATTGTATAGTATACCTCCAACCTTTGTGTTCCATTCTGCGTTTTTGTTCCAACAATTGAATGTAATAATAAAGTCATGACCGTATGAAGCCGACGAATTGTAGAAACGAATATATAATTTGATTTTCCTTGTATAATAACACCGTTGTGTTGTCTCGGACGACATATATGTCGCGAGAGTGCGTTGTCACTGCGTATGTTAGTTTTTCAATTAATATTTCCTCCCACCACTCTTCCATCGCTTCGTTATCCTCATTTTAAATAACGAATAAGGAAAGACGCATTCTTTAATTTAATAATCGTTTAGCAGGCAATTAAGTGAGACCATTGTTTATTTATTGGATCAACTGGCATAATGTTGTGACCGAGCATTATGCGAAGAAATTGTATTCGTATAATTATTCATTGTTCTGAGGAACAAAATTAATTGGATAAAATTATTGGCTTTTAAAACTTTATTATTCGTCATCCCAGCTAATTAAAAGCATTTAACATTTAATATAACGGTCAGATGCATAAAATAAAGTATAAATACCACGATAAATCAAGTAAACGGCGCGTCTGTAGACGCAGACAATACAGGGTCCACCGCATTCGTCATGTCGCGGAGTCGTCGATAAAGCAAGTTTTACGTCAAAAACAAAACAATACGCACGCAATGTAAACAAACAAACGGTCAAGTTGACGCGTTCGAAAACCGACTCACAATGGCGGGGTGGGGTTTTATGGATTAATAAAAGAGTGCGATCACCGGAGGCGGGCGAGGAAGTCGCGGAATCATAAGGTACTTTAACTCCCGTATAACTAAAGGGGGCTGCGTGGGGGCAGCTACACCCCCGCCGGCAGGAGGGGCGCCTCCTCTAGGTGTTTAGCTGGTTTATGGAGATTGCGATCAGGACAAAGGAGTCCGAGTTACGGCTTCTAGATTGCCGCTGATCCCTGCCGCCCGCCCTAAATACATCGCACTCCGATTTATGTGTCAGGACATTTATGAATTGAAATTTTATCGCGCTATCCATTGAGAAGAGATCCCCCATACAATATTTACGATAACCCGCGACGTTGACGAGCCGAGTTGCAGTATAAAATAAAAGGCAATTTGAATTGTCGAGTTATCTTACTTTCAACAGTTGATACAAACAGTTGTTTTATTTATACCGATGTTCACGTCAAGAGTCGGTCGAGGCCCCTGAATACTTTATAACGGGCCTTGACAGATTACAAATTCTAATATCAACGCGAAATCGTATTTCGAAGCAGCTGTTACCACATCATCTACTTGCTAGTACATACGTCAAAGCTTTATGAATAATGTCAATCACCTTCTACCTATCATCTACCTATAGTTGGACGAATAAGCACATACACATTTCATTCGCTTTTGGTCGGTTCGGTCGGCTGTAACGTATAGGTCATCATCATCTTGGCGTTAATGTCCCGGTTGTGCTCTCGCGCACCAAGGCCCGGGGTCGCCTTGACCATGATCCAGGATTTGGCAGATCAGATAATTACAGTGGAGCGACTGCCATTTGACCTCCGTTACCCTGTTACCAGGGGAACCTGACCAGATTGGATCATGGTTACGGATCCAGGGAATGTTTTTCCTAGCCGTAAGAGCATCACTTAGCATTCAACTAACGTACATAACTCATAAAAGAGTCTTTGGTACATGGCCGCAGAGGGTTTCGAACCCAGTACCTCTCGCTTACAAGTCGGATACCTTAACCACTTGGCCACCAACGCGCTATAACGTACAGGTAATCCGTTCAATTACTGTAACCACCGCGACTTCTCACGTAGCGTGGCCGAACCGCGGGCCTCTGATTGGTCAATTTGCCGGCCGCCATCATCCCGCGGCTCCCGGATCACTGCTAATGCTCACTAACTCCGCTCGCTCATAACAGAATCCCATTTCGTAGATAAAATTGTTTAGGCATTACGTGGAGTGTGGCGGTCGATTCGCTCCGTGGAAGGGTTCCGTAGGTTCATTGCGCCTTAATTATGTTTGATCTACGTTTACGTACGTATCCGGTACCTAATAGACATTTACATAACATAGTGTAGTTTTAGCCAAGATTTTAATATTGGAAGGACGTGAAGGAAAAAGTGAGCGCCGGTGATTATATGGAGATGAATAGATTGGCCGACAGGAGAGAGGAGTGGCGGTTGCTCCGCCGACAAGAGTCATACTCTTAAATATATGATGATGAGTGTAGTTTTGTTATGCTCTTTTGTCGCTGTTTAACTTGCTTCAACTAATTCGAGGATAAGCTAGTCGGGCTTACGTGTTAATATATTACTTAAAGAACATCTAAGTATGCTGAGCGGTAAACTTGAAGATTGACATTAATAACTTATTGCTAATTATTGGAAGACCAGCGCCGAGGCCTCAGCCCCGGCTCATGTTACGTAGGTAAGGTCCGTTTTGACTGGAGGTTCAATGCCTAGTCGACAGTTTTATTGTATTGTATTAGTCTAATTATTTAGGTTGTGTTTGTTAAAATTTGAAACTTATTTTTATTTATTATTATTAACTTCCTAACAACTGTAACGAGAAATTGTTTGTATTGGTTTATACTCGCTTCACGCAACAAGCAAAACAAGGCAGCAACGGATCCTGATTCCTTTATTTCATAATTTATGCTAAATCTAACGCCGCCAACGATAAAGTGTCTCACATTCAAAACTAAATTAAACCCACAAAACAGCGCTCCGTTAAAGCTTAAAGAAGTTTCACAAATATTCTCTACCCAAGGAATTTTCTAGACTCAGCGCAGCTTTAAACAGAGATCCCGGTCGGACATTTGGCCGGGGTCCGCGTTTCGTGTCATTTGCATCGCGATGCACGAGAGCAAACTGAGGAAGTAAAGGGACGGTTTTAAATTTTCATTTTAAGTCCCGTGCCGTGACATTCTGTTTGGCTTTTAAGCTACAAGACATGGGATAAACATTTAATACTCAGTCTCAAAGAGCGCTTAGGGAACCCTGAATACATGTCGGTAGCAGATTATTACGATCTGATCGCATCAGATTGAGTGAAAAACGTTAACTCGATTTATCCGTCTTGAAATAATAGAGACGAATCATTCCGTTTGGTATTATCACAGTACTTCTTATGAAATAGAAAGAATGGAAGTACCTACTTTTTTACATCGACCTACAGCATCGTACGACTAAATAAAGTTTAGGGATTATCGTACAGTAAAAACTTTATGGTCGTAATGTTAAGAGCAGTAACGACACGCGGCGTGCCAAAGGTAACCGTAATAATTAATGCGGTCACTTGTCACGATCTGAAATGTGCCACCATTGTGGCCAAAATGGCCATAAAAGGTCATTCATTAGCAATTACAACTAATGGGAAAGGAATGAGATAAACATTTGAAGATCGACCGACACAGAACCACGTGACCTACAATCGCACGAGAGTAACCCTCTTCATCAACGAGTGAGTCCTCGGGGTATCGGGGTGGAATCGAACAACGTACATGAAGGACTAAAAGTACCTACCGTGTGCCAGTTATCTAATTTCGGAGACCTTTTTGCCTTTGATTCACACGGAACCAAAGCAAATAGGTCCCCGAACGACCGAGGACATTGACAGACCGGACCGGACAAAAGTATTGGCGAGACCCCAAGAATAAATAACAATGTCGCAAGGCGTATAAAGTGGCTATTCGTCCATGCTAAATGCTCGAAGTGATTGGAGAAATCACTCATTGGCACGGGACGACCTCCAACAGTAATGCTAATGAATTGCGCGATCAGATTCTAATCATCATCATATATTTGAGAGTTAGACTCTTGTCGGTGGAGCAATCGCCACTCTTCTCTCCTGTCTCTTCATCTCTTTATAATCCCAGGCGCTCACTTTTTCCTTCAGGTCCTTCCAATATTAAAATCTTGGCCTTCCTCTTTCTCTCAATGCCTGCCTTCAATTATCACTCTCAAAAAGCTCTAATAATTTACAAAAATTTACGACATCTCCCTGCGTCTGCGCAGTGCATTGACCATAATTCGCGTTCGTCACACGAGCGTGGGCACAGGCGTCGAATCCGCGAACCGTTACAATCGTCAATACGCCAACACAACGTCCACCGTAATCGTTACGTATACACACCACACCACATCACACCATACACAACAGATACGTTCCTGCCCTACGCGCGATCCGTGGTCCTGATTTATGGAGCGATATTTTCAGTCAACTGGTCTGCTGTTCGTATCGTTGGAATTATGTATGTGCCTATGTTTGGTAAGCTTTTCATTGGGTGGGATGTGTGCTCATTTGCCACAAAGACAAATCTTCCAAAAGAAAGCAATCATATAGCGAGTCTTGTCTAATTCTGCAAAGTAGCACACACGGAACATTTTCCTCTACATTTCGTATTTCATCACTACAGGAAGCGCAGTAAGAAACTGTCAATTATCACAATAATGCAATGTTAGTATCGTTTCTACAAGTTTATTTGGCATGTAATTGCACGGCTTGACCGTTCCGTTGAACACAATTAGCTACGGGAGACTCATCGTTGTGCTGCGCTCCAGTTCCGATTGCAACACTGGCCACATGTATATTCACTTTTAAATAAAAAAGAAAGAATGGAAATAAAATCTTTTTCGAATTGTTACATTTTTCTGCCGATTCCATTCAACCAGTTATTAAAAGTTACAAGATTGAATTGATTGTTTATCATCAAAAAGATATAATGGAAATTATATTAAGATCACGTGCGTTGGAAATTGTTATGGCCCTGATAACGATAAAGCAACTTATCAGTATCATGGTCAATAAGCACGGCATATCATGTAAAAGAATTTCGAGGAACAATAAATAATATGTGTAAATAAATGGCACTAGGTACCTATAGCTAATCAACTCAGCTTTTGAAAACTATACAGCTATAGGGATGTCCATGTCGGTTCAAAAATTGTGCACTTAATTCCATTATAAACCACACAAATCTAAAACACATCTGTGAACAGCACTCGGGAAATATTCAAATAATTAATAAAATAAGCTCGCCTTTGTACATCTCTGTTACTGTACTGTATAATTATGTAATATTTGTGTACAATAAAGAATAAAGAAAATGATCGTCATGCACAGCGGATATATCGCGGCGAGTCCGCCGAGCTTACCGGAATTAGGACGCATAAAAGCGCTATACTTCGCTAGATGCTCGAAAAGAGCCGTTTTTTAGAAAGAATTCCCAAATAACTGATATATTACGAACGTCATTTTAATGTTACAAGAAATATATTTTTTAGTATTTAAGAGATAATAGCTTTTATTTGTTTTTTGTTACTTTATTAGTACCTACCTTCATATACGTAAGAAAATTATGGAGGTTTGTTAATGGCACTAATTAAGTAATATCTCTTATTCTTTCGTTTAGGCATTATACTAATGTTTTACACTATCATTGAATTAATTTGTTATGTCAATATGTTATTACTGACGCAACACCAACGCAGGGTCCGCGGCGGAGGTAATCACGGGTAACGCCCGTGCTCAGCCACATAGCCACCAGCCTGTGCTAGAAAATTGAAAACCAGCCCTAGACACCGCGGTGACCCACCCAACCGCTGCATCTAGCCCCGCCAGCGCCAGGCGACACCGCAGTCCAGGCAGAAAACAATGGCGGCCGCCCGCTGGCCAATGACACGCGCGCGCCGCACCTGCGGCCGTTGACACGTGCGCCGGCGCAGCGCACCGTACAGCCCACCAACTTATCTGTTCAGTTGACGGCGTCGCCAGCGGGCGTTTCAAACTGTCATTTCAGTACAACAACGCCTTAGTTTCGATCTTGTCCACTGATCAAGTTGGTGGCACTGTACTAATCGCCGCCGCGGCCCTGGCGGCTTTGTCTTGCGAGTGCGATATGCAAGCGGAGAAAGTGGCCCCGGGTATGTGGGTCAATATTGTGATATGGGAAGTAGCGATAATGATAGTCCCTTAGGGGTTTCGGTGCTTTATGACAAGCAATTCGGAGTTTGATAAGTAAACTGTGTGAGGGTTTAGTTTTAGGGTTTAGTTCGAGTAAATTATTGTTATATTAATTCAATCCAATGTCATTCTATTGTTAACATATCTATACTAATATTATAAAAAGAAAAGATTTGTATTTTTGTTTGTAATGATTAAACTCAAAACTACTGGACCGATTTTACAACTTCTTTCACTAATACAATTCTACGTTTAGCACTGAGTAACTCTTAATCCCGGGAAAATATTAGGCTGCCTCGGGAAAGCCGATGCATTCGATAATGTAGGTGCGTATTTATTTATTTAACCGTTTATTGTACACAAAAATAGGTACAGGTAAAGTCCCCAACTAAACTTAACTAAGACATCGTATCCGCGCATCTCAAAGATGCATAAAATTCCAAGCCGTCGAAGTTTGCATAATTCTCGGCGATCGCGCAACCCGATTAGCCCGGACCAGAAACGAGCGTGTTTTATTTAATTTCGCAGAACATCCGCGGGCTGCGCACGACCATCGCATGTCTGACATGCGATGCGTTCAATGCGTTCTGTTATTACATTATTACATACGTACATATTATAAAACGGCACTTGAGTGCGTATGCGCAGCGCTTAAATTGCTAAAACGTGTGAAAGTTTAATTTAAATAGTATAAAAGTAAGTCCTTCCTCTAATCTACAGTTTACATCAGATTAGATTTGGTGTTGCCACAATATAACAGTGTTGTCAACTTGTCACATGTACGGTTTGCATGAAAATAACACTTGACTAATACAGATAAGTGATGTGGCTCGATTCTACAGTAGGTAATCGAATTTTTACCTGCACTGACTAAAAACCAATTAACTACCCATAGGTCATTCCGCAATCTGCATCCATATCTCACACCGCACTCGTAAAATGTCTCGCACTGACAAGTCTGGCAACAGCCAATGAGCGTCGTTGGTGGCCGACGCGAGGTCGCCACGCCGCGCCGACGCCGGGACGAGGTCTTCCCGTCGCCTCGTCCCGCCTCGGGGAGGAAGGATGCGAGTCTCTTGCCTGTCGCCTCGAGAATGTTCTCTTGAGTAGCCATTGTTTAGAGGCGTCTGATGAGCGAATTGCAGATGCTCGATCGTAATTCTCCTAATACCGGACTGGCTTCAGTGGCTCATTTTCGATGGACAGTCGAACAAATATAAGTTCGTGGCCTACTGACCTTTATTTTTAACGCCTTAATATCTATAGTAAGTAAACAAGCTTTGTTTAATTTGTCCGTTTGTTTTATTGAGGTGTGAAATTTTAGTCTAGCGACAAGACAAACAAACACATTCACATATTCACATTCGCATTTGTGTGCTAACTTATGCGAAATTAATACCGGGCGCCTGCACCTTTAGTGCACTAGTCGGATTTGTGTAAATATTTCATAAACAGTATCGCAATGCCATTCTATACTGGGCACACACGTGCCTATACAGTAGTGCAACCACCGTGTACGTTCAACAAACTAATGCGAGCCGAACGATGTGCACTAACGTATGCATAGGTGTTCCGGCCGCCCAACGCTCCAACTCGCGAACTACGTCACACGGCATTAATAATTTACCACTCCGACGGGAACTTACAAAGTTTCCGTACTAAAACAAGCAATTCCACACTTTTAAAAGTGTGTATTAGAAAATTCATATATTCCAGTTCACTGCTGATACATTTTTGATGAGACCCCCTGCTTAGCCTTGACTCGGTTTTGTTCGTTTTGTTTGTCGGTGTAGCGCAACAAACCTAGTTAGCCAATACACTTCGTTTCTTAACTTAATTCGAACTAAAGCTTCTTTGCAGAATTTTCTCTTTGATTTCGCTCTATCCGATTTTGTCGGAGGATTGCTGGGTTTATATAAAAAGTTTACAGTGTTTATCGTTTTAAGTAATGTTATAATTGTAAAGGTTTGTATGTCCTTGAAACTGATTTGCGGCGTAGATATAAGAGTGCAATATGCAATGAAGGATGACAAAGGCCGCCTTTTATTCTACAAGAGATATCCTACAGAAGTTTCGAAACGTAATATGTTACCGAATTTTACAATAAATAATCGTTATTTTTTCAGAAACCGAGCGAACCACGAGAACAAAATTATGTCTAGCATAGCGTTGTTAACTTAGGTAAAGCCCTATATACAATAAAAACAGATACCAGAACACAATAAAACCCATACCCGTATCAGACTTGATTCGAACCAGTTATTGACAGCTCGCATTACGAAGGTGAAAACCACACCGGTAATCCTAGTCACACAATTGTGTGCATCAATTAAAAACGGAGACCAAACACGGTAGGGAAGGCCAATATCCAAAGCAAACAAGCGATCGGGCGATCAACATGAATATTGTACTCGTTTCAATTTGAATACATTTTACGGTTGTTTAGTTACTGGGCTAATAAACGTCGGGATAAAAGGCTGGGCTTAATGACTTTAATATGAGGTAATGTTGGCGGTGTTATTCCATCACCCGGGCGGGAAGGGACGCCGAGAATGTTACGGCATTATCATGCCATGATAGACATTGTACGCCGCTTGGTTATAATGGTGGCCGGATATTTAATCGCATTCAAATCTAGCAGTTCAGCACCGCGTTATATTCTGAGATAGTCGAACGTAGCGTTACAATAATTTGGAGAAACTCTGGAACCGACTGTAAGAAAACGTGTAATTCGCTCCTTCAAGGGATAAAAAAGGGTCTAGGCTATTGTTTCCACGCGAAATCAGGGCGAAAAGGTAGACATTAACGAAGGCAACTCTATTTTCATACAATCTTGAGACGATAATCGAGATATTAAGTACCGTGTTGAACCGTTTCTACATTCCTTGCATTCATAGCTATTTAATATGTTTAACTAGCCCACGATTTAGTCAATCAATGATGAAGTATGACGACTTTTGGCAAGATTTTTCAGACCCACTTCATAAAACTACCAGCAGATACATCAAAACGTCAGTAACCTAAAAACAATGTAGCCAGCCACCCTTTATAACACACAATAAATCTCCATTCTGGCGGGCACAAATCATCCCCGTAACAAATCACCTCCACAGCCGAACCCAGTAACCAGCACAATGTCGAACGGCGATATATCGCCGTCGCGACCCGCCCCATACTTTACGAGCGAGTACACAACACGCGGAAATATTACCGGGTAAAATACACATTTTGTAACATTATGGATACTCAAGGGTGTTATTCTCTTTCGTGAACTTTTAATACAAATGACCAGAGCGGAAGTCGAAAGTCCAACTACTGTGTGCAAAATTAAATTTACGTCTCGGCTACGACGAAAGCAACGCCTGATAAAGTATACCTCACAACACAATCCTTGGTGAAACAATGTTTTACCTTATTCTAAATAGCCATGGCCTCTTTCTGGACTCAAAAGTTGTTACATCAACGCATCTATGTCTCTATTGAGAACTGTGTGCGTTGGTGGTCATTGGGGGAGACTAGTATCTATAGGCTGCTGATGACAATGTCTTTATTGAGTCGTTCAGCACTCATTAATTGCGTTCTTGTTGTTGGAAAGGGTAATTTCGTTTCCTTTAGGACTTGTCAATCACAACCTTTATATTGCACACATCGGATACGTTTACTATTTCTACAGAGGGTCCGGTTTATAAAGATTAAAATTGCTGCACATTCATATTTCTAGACAAAGTATGTGTAGAGTTTAAAGTAGCTACTGACTGGCTGAACCGTAAATTTCCCTTAGCTCATGTGTCTTGAACGACGCGGGAATCAATTGCGAGCAGTCCCCAGGGCGCGATGGTTCTTACCGACCAAGTGGTTGCGAGTATATGTGGCGCTAAGTATAGCAAGTGACATATATATGTCAGCGGTAAATAGTGCATGGCTTGTTCGGCTTCGTAGAGTTTCGTCTCTGTGGGCTCGTGTTTGAGACCGACACTAGCCGATGTGCATTATTAAAAACCTTGTAAATATTTAGAGGCTGCTCAGAAAGGGGCGGTGGTCGTATGAACACAACAGGAGGACCACTTAATGGATATAAACCATTTCCGTTGTTAATTCGTACTTCGTTTGGCAATTTGGACTTATAAATTAGTGAGCAGGTGGAAGTTTCTTTGGAGTGCGTTATAATCAATAAACAGATTATATGACCCAAATCAGAGTGACTTTTTACACTTCGAGTCCGGGAGCGCAGCTCTTTAACAAAAAAGTTCCGCCAACATTTTAATTTAAAAAAGTACCGCCACGGGGTGCAGGGCGGGGCGGCTCCCGAGACTGTTCGACTATTTAACCGACACTCAGACGACGAATAACATTTAATTGGACAAATAATCCCAATTTAGCAATGACAACGTTGAGAGGCCAAAGCGACACACCAAAAACACAACCGCGGCCGCCATCGAAAACGAGACCGCAAATGCGCGCACAATTTCAGAATCATTTCGCATTGCCGGCTTCATAAACGCAATTACGAAACAATAAATGTATTATTTACACAATTTTATACGTGAAACGGCACGAGAGGCGAGATTGCCGCCAATATTTCATTCATGAGCCGCGATCCGGACTCTGTGAAGCGGTCGTTTATTAAAATAATCCCGGGGAGTGAGCCGGCTTTCCTCCGTACGGCTATCGCCATGCTTTCCGAACTAATTATTTCTAGTAGAATGTGTGCATTCATGTCCTATATTTATGCGATATTAAGGGGTAGACTCACTGTAGTTGTGTTCTTCATGCCTAAAATACATATTTAACAAGATATTTTTCAAGGACTAAGATATAATTAGCGGCGTATACGAAAGAGTGGAGACCTAGTTACAAATAGGCCTTTAGGAGAGAGGCCTTTGCCCTGCTGTGGGACATCCTAACAAAAAAAGATAACATGTGAAAGTTTGGATGTTTGTCAGTCGATCAACTGTAAGAGTTATTACAAAATAGAGGAGAATCAGGAGTACATCAACAACGCTGACTTAGCCACCAGCCGGGACGCCCTTTTAAAACAATACACGCCGTTTTAATTGCGATTTCAGCCGTCAATTAGCGTCTCAAATTGGCGGGAAACCGCCCATCATAATGGCGGGAAAGCTCTCGCCTTTGTTGGGTAACTATCCGCGTGCGATCGGCCGACGGGTGTGTTATAAATCGACGCGTGCTGTGCTGCGATCTTGATATTCATTCATGTTATCATAGAGAGATAAAATGCAATGGATACGGCGATACGGAAACAGATTGGCCACTTGCACACAACTCGTGTGAATGAATCTGGTGTTTCTTTGCATTAACCAAGTAAAAGTATCGTTTGAAACACTAACGTCGGGCTCGTGCATCACTCCGATTGCAGTTCTCAATTCTCAAACGCCCCAGGGGCCCCAGCAGAGACTATGCATATAGCCCGAATCTTTTACCGGGAAACGCAGACTGTCTGATTGATGCTCGCTACTTTACCCGTCCGTCATTGAGCAGAAACAAACATTAAACACATTAGATAGAATTCGTTCTCATGAATCTGCCCATCGGCATAAACAGCGTATTAAATCCGTTGCGTTGTTAAAAAGAAGATAGCGAAAAAAATTCAAACGAGAATGGTAACTTGATTTTATTGTTACAACTCCCATTCAGATATTCTGTTGAGGATTTATTGCGAATTTGCCCAAGTTACAAGAACAGATACAAAATGAGTTCCAATCAACGCAGGAACAGGTTGCATACTCTTCGCGCAAATCTAACAAAAACACCTAAAGAAATAAAAAAACAAGAAACAGATACTGGCAAAGCAAACGGCTCGAAAGGTCGCACACAAGCGGAGGTAGTAGCTCACCGGAGTCGTCGGGAGAAGCGATATCTTGCATCCTATACGCGTTTCTATTGGCAAGGGCACATGGAAGCCGGCCGGCCGCGCGGCAAACAAATAAAACACCGACGGCTAGGAAGGAATACTCCATAACGCGCTGTGTGCGAGAGTTGATATTGCGGGGGCAACTTCCTCGGCTATTGCACGGCATGAGTGAACCTTTTATTGTGAAACCGATATTGCAAATATTTTATATGGGTGAAGTGAGCAGTTTAGCAGGTTGGCCGTGTGGTGTGCGGTGGTGCTTACACTAGTCTTTTAAGGCGTCTATTGTCTTAGTTAGAGCACTCAAGGCTAGGGCTTGTGTAGACAGAATTTATCCTAATCACTACATATTAAAATGTCCCACGGCGCGTCTGCCTGTTTGTCTGCTCGCGATAAAAACTACTGGACGCATTTTCATGCTGTTTTCAGTCAAGAGGAAGGTTAATAGGGTAGGATAACACGCGAACCTTGCTGCGGGCCAGCTAGTCAGTTTATAATTTAGAATTTATTCTCAGTTATTCTTCAAGGGTATTCGTTATCGAAATGTTTAGTTTAGATAATCTATAAGCCAAGTAAGACCTCCCCGAGATCACAAATCGCGGGTCCAAGAATCCCACGCTAAAAAACTCGAGAGCGCACGAAACAAAGCCCGAAAAACAGTAAGCTATACAGACGGTAATTATGGATTTCCTTTTAACTTTCCCCAAAGACTGGGGTTTAGCCATTTTTTGCGTTAAGCCCGGTACGGTAAACCCTTCGGGGGTGCGGCGGGCGGGGGCGGGGGGGGGAGGCGGACACAAATTACTCGACCTATCCATTAAGCGGCAACTTGTCAAACTCCGCGGGCCGAGATCGATCTCGAGCTCCGAGAAATTAATTTACTACAAAAGGGAAAATATTGTCGTCGCGACGGATGGGTGCCATTTGTTAAGGCACGGCCCGACACTTACGCGGCCCCGCAATTTCTCCTTTCGCCGGCCGCGGCCAAGGGAGAGATTACAGTAATGCGTTTGTATTCGCTAGAAATCAGATAAACATATGGGTGTAGATCACACACGCGTCGGTGGCGACCAGACCATTAAATGAGCCCGTGGACCGTTTATTACGTATTGCAATGAGCAATAATGACGCACAATGAGCGTTGCGTTAACACGTCCATGTAGGTGTACTAAATACGCCCATTAGGGTGGTTTTTGCTTGGATAAACGGGCCTCCCATGAGAAAGATCCATCGTCAAGTTTTTGTTCCATCTTTCCCCTTAGTATCGGGCTATTAACTACGACTATCTGCACTGAAGCAAGACGTTCACCCGTCGCCCAATCAGCAATGCCTATGAATGAACTATCGTCTTCAATTTGCTCAGTTGCGAAGGTCGCCGCCCACGATCGCTCCTCCATTGAGAGTCGAAGTGACGTCGGAGAAAATTAAACGGCATTTTGTGGCTATTTTCGTACTCGTTACCGTACGCGGGCCCTCCAGAGTTCTTGTGCCATTCAAAGAAAATAATTATAAATAAACTGCACGCTTTAGTCCTATTCAGTCTGTATTACGACTAAGTACTCTGGTTCAGCGATCTTCACTCGTGGCGAATTCAAGGTGAGATTAAACAGCTCGGTTTGTCACGTGGTTACGTTATTTATTTGTTTTATTTGCCTACAGATTTACACTTTAACGTCGTATCAGTATTCACTTTCGGTAACTCACTCGCAATTACTGTTACATGATAATCTCAACTCTTCAGATTGACAACGTCCGCGACGACAATTTACGAATCACGGCTTTAAGGCGTAACCTCCCGATCGCAATGACCCTAAAAGCGCACCCGCTCGCGGCGCCCGCGCAACAAAGTGTCGTGCGTATGATCATTGTGTTCCGCGAACCCATTATCGTCGATAGAGCCGCGTCGGCCGCGCTCGCGGCGCATTCAAACATCATTACGCTAAATCGAGTGACGAGTCAATCACAGCATTCCCGGCGTCGCCGCACTGCGCATAGATCGCGAGGGGCCGAGACTCCGCACGACGCAGATTTATGCCCGGCGGCTTGGTTCGCTGAGTCTACGAGTCGCTTCCTCGTCTACCTTCGGCATCTACTACGTACCTAAGCGTAGTAGGTAGATTCCACTGCATCGGTGCAATGGTACATTTTTAATTAATAAACTGAATTACGGTGTTGTTGTTTGTGTCAATAAATGTTCTTTCTTTCTTTCTTTGTACGACTCCCGTGGTTTTACGTCGCGAAATTTTAATCAGTACCGATTCGGTTTCCGAAACACAATTTGCTCCTTAAGTTTATCGTAAAGGTTCTCCAGGTGACCGAGTAACCGAACGCAGAGCCCGAGGCTGCTCGGTCCCAGCGGCCGGCCGTCGCCCGCGCCGCCCTTTTGCGCCTCATTCATCATAGCGCACATTAGACTCGACAATGCGAGCGCACCCCGGTCATTAGCGTTATTAGTCTGTGCACTTGACCGGCCCGTTGCGAATCTACTTTCTCGCACTTTTTGCCCCATCTGACTTTGATTAACTGAACTATAATCGGTGGCTCAGCTCGTGTTATTCCTTGGGAACAGTAAACATCCGACGCAACAATTCGCGCAATCTCCAACTCCGACAGCGATTTAAGCCGAGTACAAATAGAAACAACACATGCAGGCGTTAGAACAAACGTGACGTTTCAGCGTGCAACTGATAGATTAATACCCGTCCGTGTGCCGTACAACTTTTCCGGCGCACGGCGAAATCGTATACGATATTTCTATTTCACAGGTGGCGGTGGTGCACCATCAATCGTCGCGATCCGCGGATCGATGTTGCGAGGGGCGAAGCGGGGGCGGGGGGTTCTGCGCATGAGTCGCGTGACAAAAGCGCGCAAGCCATCGGTTTACGTGATAAGCCGAGTTTGTTACGCTTTACCCGCCGCCGTTACAATGTGAATTATGTTTTAACGACTTCGCCCATTGTTCGCGGACATTAATTGTTTATAAACACACAAATCGCATGCGCCGCGACGCGAGCCGCCCCGAGACGGCGGGCGACAAATATAAATTTCGTTACATCATAACAATTAAAACTAGCTCGAGCGTTTAGTTTTAATAGCCTTAGCTATGCTCGGGCCGCTTCAGGTGCTATTCGCTCGTTTTTCATGGAGTTGTGAAAACTTACCCGCAACTTTTCCGGGTAGTTTTCCAAAGTTTGTATAATACCATGGTGTGCCTCATAAACGTAGTGAACATCAGACAGGAAGATGACCAAGCAAATTGGGTGATCCGAGGCGCGGTCGCGTGCGCATCGCGGGCGTCACTCGCGATCTGAATCATTTATCACTGGGAGGCCGTAAGGCGCTCCGTGTGGAGCGATTCGGCGTTCGCGGTCAACCTGAACTGGGTCACAGCTATAGTGCGAAGGACGCATATAGTGGATTGCGTATTGCTTCGGATAAAGACGATAGTCGTCATCGAGAATACTGAAAAATGAACACATAAACAATCTCGTCGCCCTATCTCTAATAAAGAGAGATTATAGAGATTATCATTTGTAGAGAAAAAACAGCCGAAGTCGACAATTGACCGGGAAAATAACGTCTCCGTCTACAATGTCTACTTTACTACATACATACATTCAGCATTCATTAATCCCTTAAATAAATAAATAGAATGATAAGCAAATGGATTGAACTGAAACACTAATTTACTCGTAATTCAACATATTGTCGTCTTACAACATGGTCGGTCGAATTCCGTCGTTAATACTTATAGCATACGAACCATTCTAGTTCGTAACTAATGGGCCAACTTTCAGGTATACGAAGGTGGATGGTGTCGCGACCTGCGGGCCGGCGACGCGAGTCCAAGTAGGCCTTTGCACTCGTAACACTCATTCATTTCACTGGCAGCGTCGGACGCCATAAAAATATTGATACGCGAACCCATTTGTGTTACAAACCCCGTTGTATTTATTACAAGGCGAGTTTTGTATGCGTGGCGGAATGAAATATTAGAGCGCGTTAGGAACGGATCGGATTGGAACACGTGCGCGCTAAAGTAATGTATTTCACAAAAAGAATAAATAAATGTTGGCACATTTCACTTTTATTCTGTTTCATGTAACATGTACGGGTAGGTATGTCGAATTTTTTCATCAAATTGACACGGAAGCAGTACGATACATTGGGGATACCCTACATACGTATAGTGACAACAAACTATGTACGCTTTTCAAAGGACGATTCCATATAATCGAATTATTTGATCGCCGCCAATAAATAAAGCGATCGATGGCAATTGCTATTGCGTTGAGCAACATCGCGTGACCAATCAGCGTGGCCGCGCACCGGGGATTATGATTAACGACAATACCCACCAAAGTGATAGATATAATTACCCGCTGATAAACCGGCATTAACTAATTTGGCCGTCTGTCCGTATGCAAACTTGAATACATCATCGTTGTTTTTATTGTGACACTTCATTAAATAATACACCAATAAAACCAGATTACATTACTGAAACAGGGAAAGGAAGCAGCGTAATTGAGCAGCGAGGCCGATACTCAGACACGCTTAACGTTTATATTGCTCTACTCTTTATAATTCCTTGTTAACAGGGCGAGATGACACCGGGGAGTAAACTGGAGGCCGTGGCGTCGCGTACAGCCCGACAAACAGCTCGCCGGCGAACCTAATCCAACCATATATTTATCTTGAGGCGTTCTGTGCAGCAATCAGTCGGGAGCGCGCGTCCCGCATGTATAATTTACGGGCCATCAAAAGGACCACGCCGAAGCTACATTGTCTCAACCGTTAATTAAGAGTTTCCAAACTCGAGTAGCCGAATTATCGTAAAATTTGGCCGCGACGTCGGGCTTTATGCGATGTCTTACAATCATTTAGACAGGGAAGGATATCATTATAACCGGTTTTTATGGGGGTACCGTTTTTATGGAGGCGCCATTCTTCTGGGACGCGCCCGTTACTCGGGAATTATTCGTTCCGCGACCCACTCGGCGCATAGGTGGGCGCGGCGGCGGCGGCCGTTCCATTCAATTTTACGTCTACATTTGCTTGCGGGATAAATTCTGGTGTTTACGAGTGCCCAAAATATGGCGCGAAATGCGCGGCGGAACGGCGCGGTCAGCCCGGTTTACGGCGCCGTTTTCTTGAAACGGAGCGTGGCTCGTATTGCGTCCAGGGCGGACGTAATGCATAACATGCATTGTTTCTGAGTTTTATTTCACGCATGCTCCTGCGGCGGCCGCGGCAGGTGACGGCAGGACCCGCCGGACTGGATCGCATCAGTGTAATGCAAAATGGCATAAATTTTAAACGAGCCGAAGTCACGTATTAAGAGCAGTTAGCCGGCATGTGCGCGGCATGAAGTGGCGGATGTAGGGAGTGGAGCCGGTGAGGCTCGCGCTTCCGCAATCTGTCGTCACGTCCGCGTGACGGTAGGTCGCTGCGTGACGTGCAGCGTGACAAAGTGACGACCGCCCGACCGCCGGCGAGGCCGCCCCGGCCCCGCCCGTCGCGCCCCTCTGCTCTGAACACACTCTGAATCATTTATTATCGCTCCGCAACCTCGGCTTGCCTTCATTTCATATCGTCCCAACACATATGGTACAGCGACGGAGTCTTTTGTGTTGTCATAGACCGTAATTTCTGCGGTAGGAAGGCTGTTCCGTTTCGTTCTTGTTTGCTTCGGCTCGGTTTTTATTACTTCTCAGTATGTGTCGTTAAGTTTACACAGGTAAGTAGCTGCAATCGAATTTCTGTAGAGACCAATCTGTGTGTTGTCAAATGCAGTTGCGCCAGCGCGCCGATCGGGGCGCGAGCCGCGTGTCGTAAACGGCCCGCCGACGATCGCGCTCCGAAACAAGCCTATTGTGCATGCATGAACCAGGGACAGGTATACAAATTGACCCGAATTAGCTATTATGCAAATGTTATAACGGGGCCGCAGCCGAAAAAATATCGGATATCTCTTCGGGGCTCACCTGAAAAATTGAAGATTCCGCAAAGAAGCTCTCGGCGCCGCGGCCGCGTATCAAATAACTTATCCGCTTTTGTTATGGTAATGCCGCGCCGAAATTATCTGTTCCCGGTATAATCTTGAGAGAAATAAAAAGTTGCCAAGGCGTATAGCTTTATCTTACGATTTCGTTTCCGAATCACAGCACGTTTACATTTTTCAACGGCAATTTGGATGTATTGTTAGGAGCCGGGCCACGGTTACGTTGTACGCGTATTCTTTCAGTCTTGTGGCGGTTAATGCGTAACGACAAAAGTGTTTGCTTTGTCTCGGGGAAAGCGACGAGCGGGAGCGCCGCGGAACGATATGGGATTAATAAAATCGCGTCCGTAATTTTGAATTTCACTCACTGCGTAGCAGGAGAGGATCTAATACGGAATGAAATCGAATTTCTGCTCCAGCGGGCCGTGGATCCGTAGACCCTTTGAGCGCAAAGTCCAATGCAAAAACGATGATCAAAAGGAACTTGCCCCATCACTGGATCAAGTATAATACATTCGAGAGATTTCGCCAACATTTACTTAACTATTAAATCGAGGAGCCGAATATTTGCGCAGGTATCGGTGATCGGAGCCGGCGGAATCTTTTGCTGTTAATTAAAACGTTTCCGGATAGGCTGTTGGGTCTCGGAGAGTTGCTCAGCGGGGTTCTCGAATTAATTACTGCGATGTATCTAAAGCGGAAGCGTTTAACGAGCGAGTTTACGATTCCAAGGACATAATGATCCACTTCGCCGCCTCGGCTTGCCGCCGCCGAAGACAACGGGCAGTAAAACAATGGATTTCGAGACAGTGCAATTCCTTGACGAGAGCGTTATATTATTGGACAAGAGCGTTACTTTATCGGACATGAGCGTTGCTTTATCGTAGACCGCAATGAATACCTGCCCAGTTGGGTTCATCTCTTCGTCGTTGCTCATCTTTACATAGTGTGAAACAAAGTCGCTTTCCGCTATCTGTCCCTATGTATGTATCTATGTACGCTTAGACCTTTTAAACTACTACGCAACGGATTTTAATACAGTTGTCAACAATCGATACGAGTGATTCAAGAGGATAGTTTATGTGTAGGAAAAAAAGGATAGGTATGGGTAAAGTAGGTGTAGGGTAGGTGTAGGGTATGGCAGGGTAGGGGTAGGACGCCACGCGAACGAAGTCGCGCCGGATGCACTAGTATTTGTATAAGTAGAAAGTACCTATGTAAATAGTGAGCCGTGACGGCATCAATAGTGAGTCGGTAATGTTTTCGGGTCATGCAAGCAACGCAATTGATTCGGCAATCGGTCGCTCCCATTGCGTGACGCCGCGACATTTTGAATGTTTTTATTCCACCAGGTCTTACACAGAGATGGTAATTGATTCTGTTCGGTGCCGTTTCCACATATCTACACATAGTATAATTAATATCGCTTCCTGCCGTCTGTCCCTATGTATATATGTACGCTTAGATCTTTTAAACTACGCAACGGATTTTGATGGGGTTTTCAACCCCATCAAAGTTTTGTAGATAGAGAGATTCATGAGGAAGGTTTACAAGCAAGAAAAATAAGGGTAGGTAGGGCTAAAGTAGGTGTACGCGAAAGAAGTAGCGCCGGGTCCACTATTTTATTTATACACGTATTTTCGAATAGGTAGGTTTCGAATTGTTCTTTAGTAGCAAGAAAATCATGGCGACGTGGCGCACCTAAAGTTTCACGTTCACCTGAGTGGAGCGTGATGGCTTGATATCAACAAAGTTGCGCACTATACACTGGCAGCGAATTACAGCCAAGCGCGAGCGCAGTCAAAACTTGGCTGTCGACCGAATCCATTGTTCTCTTATGAATTAGAACGCGCCCATTCGCCCGGTTCGTAGACAATGCTGCCTTTGATTTGGTATACGCTTCGTATTACAACTTCGCTCCCTCACTTTTAACGATGTTCATTAAGATTTGTGATACAAAAACTGCGATATCTACGTAATTCGTTGGCGTAAGTACATATAATTTCTCTGTTGCTCCATTATTTTACAATGAAATCCACTTAAGCGTGTAATATAGAAATAAATTGAACGCTAGTCGACTGTTCAATGAATAATACCTAGTCGTTTATTAAATAAGTGGCAAAAAAGTAACATACGCATTTTACTTTTATGATCGATCACGATAAAAAAAGTATTATGTCTACTGGGATATCACCGCGAAACCTCGATAACTCTCTAAAATTCTCTCTTAAACTATAGTGACAACAACAATTTACATAAATGTAAAGCCTATACCAGGCAAACAAATATAAATATATATTTGTATAATATATAAATCGCGCCGACAACGTACTAATTTACTACATTAAAATATGTAATGAGACTTAAGCAATTAAGAGATAGCGCGGCAACACGTTATTTGGAAACAGTAATTTACGCAGGAACATTAGGAAGGAAATTACTACACATAAGCTAGCTCGAACCGCAGATGACCTCTGTGTTCTTCAACCTCGTAATCCAGTGAAACGGAATCTGCTACAGTATGTGACCCCTACAGTATCTGACCGACAAATTGTGACAACTTATTGATAGTAGAGTCTAGTACTTACAGGGTGCAGGGCTCTGCGGCTCGGCGCATATCCCGATGGACTTGCTGGGGTCGTCGAGGAGAGCCTGCGCGAGCTGGTAGTCACCGAGCTTGCTGTGGATCTGTTGGCTCAACCGGTCTCTGTTGCCGTTCACCTGCGGGGTAAAGACAAATAGCAAATTAGGTTAAGGTTATTATTTCTCCAGAAAGGGGAGATCTGGACCCTCAGTGAGCGTAAATGTAGTGTAGAAGCAACAAATTAGGTGCGTCAGGATCGTAAGGGGCACTCGTGACTCTCTTGACTTTCTGCCTATCACTAAGAGTGCATGTATGTAGGTTGGAATGGTGTATCTGCTAGGATTAAGCAGCTAAGTCGAGATATTGCTTACAGAACACGTATTGCTGATGGCGATGCTTTGGTTTTTCAAAAACTTAAACAAGGCGAAATTCCTCTGTTCATAGAGCCCAATGAATCGGTGGCAAGTTTAAATAAAATATAATCAAGTAGATACGTTACGCGATGATAGCAGATTCAGGAATATGCACAGACAAAAAACGAATCCTAAAAAGATGGCGATGTATCCGGTGATTCACAAATATCCTACCGACATATTCACAGAGAGAATGCGTGAACTGGCTGAATTTTATCTCGCGAGAGCCGGGATCTGGATCGCACAGGCCAGAGAGATGCGAAATCTATATTGGTATAGATAAACTGGATGAAACAATCGAAATAAATAATATACTCGGACTATTCGATGCGATAGAGAAATCAAAATGTAGTGGAAATTAATTGAATTAAAATCTATAATATAATTTAATTATTAAAGAAACCGTTGAGAAATAAATAGGTACGGTGCAACCGCACACGTTATAAGATTTTTTATTCCTGTTTTATTACCGTAATCCAACGCGAGAATAGCAATATTTGGTGGCTATAAACTTGGCTATATACTTTGACTTCTATATGACATTGGCAAGCACACAATCTTATATTGTCCCTGTCACATTGAAAAAAAGATTTCATTCAATTGACTGCTTAATCAATCTTCTTTGTAAGTCCTGTGGACAGGGTAATATAGAAAAATGAACCACATCTCAGAGCTAACAATTTAATAGATTAAGCTGTGGATCCAGGCCAAGCTGTAAACCTTACGATCCAAGCCCAGGGCGCAAATAGCCCCAGAATCCAGACCACCCAAAAAGGCGTACAATAACGAGCAATATTCCTCTCACGTACAGCAATGACTATAACCTGTCCGCAGTAACTCAAAGCGAAATACTTCGGTGTAGGCCTTGTTGAGGGCTACACCTTCTTAGATCGAGGGTGCTGAGGTGCTACGGCACAGAATACCAGCGCTGTGAGTCGTTTCTTGCGCCTCACAGTACATGCTGAGTTCCGACCATTTATGCTAGCCGCCACGGCAGCAATAGTGTCATGGGAGGCTACTCATTGTTTTAGGTGTTTAAATTAGTATCTAATGTTTCCTTTGTCAATTATGTAACTGTTATTGTGTCGTGGTGTGCTATGTATAATGAATGTCTTTCCTTTATCTTCTTTCTTTCTTTCTACAGCAAATGGCGCGGTCAATTGCAAAGTATTTGCCAAGGTAAGGTCACAGCCACATTTTTGGTGTCAGTCAGTGTGTGAATAGGAAACAAATCAGGCTGCTTTAATTTCTAGCTAGGACATGTCGGTCGATCGTTAGTAGGAACTCTATAAAAAGAATATCCAATCCTATGTTTGCATTCGTAAAACGCTGCATAGGGAGCGACTGTGACTGCAGCTACATTGTTACACTCGGAAAAACGAGGAAAATAAAAATTCTATTTGAAAATATGATTAGGCATGTGCAGTCTGCGAGCGACGATGGCTACAGGGGGGGAAACGACACTGATAAATGTGCGTTGAGAGTGCACCGGGCGTGGCGAGACAGCCAATTAGGTTGTCTCATCATCCACGTGCCGTATCATCATATTAACAACACGCTATCCAAAAGTAATTAAACTATTAATCATCACAATCATCAACAACCAATAACAGGACTTGAGAATACTCCACATTAGCTCCACGTTCGCCACAATCCCCGATTGGCAGGCGGGTTGGAGATCTCGCAGTTGAAGTTACTCAAAAGATACTGCTCATTTACTATCTGAGGTGCTAGCAGGAATGTCTCGAGAAATTAGTCGCCTACCACACCCGTGAGAAGCGCTCGGTACCGACGTGTCAATGCCGCGTACCAAAAAGTATCAAAACTAATTAGACGGATTAATTGTAACACGCTACTGGGTCGATATCATTAGTGCGAAGTAGTGGAAAGTGCGGTCGTCGCCGCACGTTACATGTTAAATGAAGCGCGAACGAACGCACGAAGCGAAAAGCACCAGCGAATGACTGTGCTGAATGGATGCCGCGCGCATTTGTCTTGTGGGGTTAAATAAATTATTGCTCCTGAAACGGATCCTCTCTCTGGCGCCCTAGGAGATGGGTCCGCGGAAAAAACCGCCCCGAACCCGATAGATTATGTGGACTTTATTTATTAATGCTGCGGCGATAAATATGTCCCAAAATAGAGTGCCAATGTACGTAGCCACGCGTTGGAGTCGACGCGATTGTCTGACGACGACAATACATATTTGGCATCGAAATACCTTCAATGGCATGACTTGAATGTTCAAACGACATTAAGGTCTGAAGTTGAAGGCATTAAATATACTTGATACGAAATTGAATTTAAAAATAAACTAAATTAATTTTTAAAAGTTGATTAGGCTGTATTGAAAGTGATATTTAACGCCTAGGAGTTCGCCAATTGATAATAGTTCGCGTGAAATCTATTTGAGTTGAAAACGTCACACATAGCGACAATAAATGTTTACTTCTTCGTTTATTCATTTAGGTACTCGTAAAATCTAAGTCTTAACTGTCTACTTTTATAAATTAAAATTAAATTAAATGCGAGAACACGGCTCGATTATAATCGAAGAGAGAAAAGACTCGACATCAATTTCACGTCAAGCACCTTGTTTACGCTTTATCCTTAACACTGATACGTACATGATGTGTTCGCGCATGCGTGTCTCGCGTCGTGAATCACGCGTCGCCGCATAGTGACATTGGGCCGGTTTATTTGGGACGCGGATCGGCGCGCGCGCAGGTGCGGCCTCGGCCCTAAATCGCCATGTTTGTTTACGGTGCCAAACTGACATCTCTTCTCCTTTAACTTTATTTTACGGTTGGTGGTTGCAAAACGGGGAAAACTTGATACAACGGTGACGTGAGCGGCGCTTTCCGTACTACGCATTTGCGACTCGCAAGGTGTTAGGGCGGCGGTGATCACTATCCATCAGGTGACCCACGTGTTCACTTGCCTCTGTTATGTGATTTGTTTTGCTCGACTTAGGCTCCATTGAAAACCGGGAAAGCGGTCTATTGTATACATTGTGTGTTTTAAAGATAAACGTTATTGAAGAAGCCGCGTATTTTGTTGTGTATTTTAAACACTATATCAAGCGTAGAAATTACGGCAAAAGCCTTGCCTTTACAGCAGTAACCTGTTATGGGCTATTGTTGTTGTCAGAAAATAAGGAATATAAATGGCCACTAATAGAACGTCGAATTATGACATCAAACCTTGATTGAATTTAATTCCGTTAAATCCCCACTCTCGTTAATTGCAACTCGGATAAGCGAAACAATCAAACGAGAGAGCTAAATTAATAGCGTTAGACGCACCGCCTTCGGTCCCACCGGCGGATCGCCGTCGAAATTAACAGAGTCGCATAAACCGAACGAGCATCCCGATAATAAATCCGACCATTAAGGTGAACAAGTGAATTTCGCCACATGTTATTCGCATCTCTTGAATCGTAAATCTCGAACGTGCGCCGGAGCCTCCCCCCACCCCCGCCCCGGCGAGTCAACGCCCCAAAGGAGTATGTGGAGCGGGGCCCGCCGCCCCCTTGCGGAAATTGACATAGGCTCGCACGTTCCGATTTGTATAAGAAATGCAAAGCTTATTCCGCCATAATCTTTGATGGATCTCGAATAAATTACGAGAATATTATTACTCGTTTACTACATATTTGAACTTGGCTCGTTGTGACGCGTATCGTTTACCTTTGAATCAATTTTAAATACCTACATCACCCTGCCATACAAAATTGACCTATTACCGCCGCTTCGAAGGTGACCTCAAAGGCACGAATCGTACACTCTTACAATAATACCGTCTCCAAAGTGTGACCCTATCTATCAGCGAGAGTCTGCTCGGGAGGGGGCGGGGGAGGGCGACGCTCCGAGTTCGTCGAGCCTCCCACAAACAACCAAGGACGGACTACGCACTCCACGCGTAGAGGTCAACAACTCAACACAGCGACAGTACACCAGCCATCCATTACCCACAGCCAATACACACCGACACATTATGTCATTAGCGCACCAATAATAGAAATTGTTTCAGTAGATGCCCTTCTAGCGCGTAGCTAGACAAAGAGGTTTGTTCACCCCGATTTAAGTGGGGCAAAGGCATTCGACAGGACGCGGGGTCTCTCCGACCGAGGACGCAGCGCAGACAGTCAAATAACGGTCAGAAGTCTACGGAGGCGGTTTATGAAATTACTATAATACAAAAGGTAAGGTAAATCAACTACGTTTAAAAACCTCTCGTCTTTTAGTAGGCCGGCAAATTTCAAAGTATCGATGTACTACCTGTTAGTAATACTAGTAGTACTGGTAGTACCACGGGGGGCAAAAAGGGTATCCGACTACAAAAATCGCAAAAATCCGTTTATAGATACGCATTTGGTCAGAAACGAAAAATGACAGAATCACACAAAACCAGAAACGCAAAATGACAGTATTACTAAAGAAACCTATTTAATAGACAACCAGAATACACTCACGATTTAATCGTCAAAGTAAGACAATCACAAAAAAAAAGTACGACGATATTCTCATCTTCTTTGCCGTCTACGTAGCAACAAGATATAGAAAGGCTCCAGGGACATACGGAAGATGCCACTTTAACGAGAGTGTAAACTATCCATTTCTGGGAATACATATACAAGGTACACTTGGATATTTCCGTTTCAAATGAGGTTAGGTATAAAGTAATCGCTTTGAGCCATGTCTCATATATTAAGGTCGAAAGGGCTACTCAAGCGTTACTGGGCGGTCTATCCAACCAATCCAACATCTGGTTAGGTCCGTCGATCAAAGGGTTATATGGAGAGGACCGCGTTCTGCTGGCCGAGGAAATACTCTAAAGGAATATTTATATACTAGAGAGTTTAGAACTAAATTATTTAAGTACATGGAGTCTTCAAGGAAACACTTAGATTAAGAGCTTGATGTTTGGGATGTTTGTTTAAGCTGTGAAACAAAAATATGCTTATGAGACGATTACAAAAGTATATTTTCATAAGAATATTTGAGTGCGGGGGGGCGGCAAGGTGCGGGGGGCGGGCGTAATGAGGTCGTCTAGACGCCGCTTTTCCTGCGGTACTACGTAGTATTTGTTTGTATTGTGCTTCTATTGTGTGGCTCCGAGTAGCCGTGCTGACTCCCCCCAATTTATCTTTTGCGCTAATGAATAATGAAGCAATTAAGTGTCGCATTTTTGTGACTTCTCCGCGTGTTGAAATTACTATTTATTTTTAAATCATTTCTCATTCGCGGTGCCGCCTACAATTCGTGAGACCATAGGGCGCTCCCGGCTGCGACCATTAAATAATAAAGAGAATAAATATCAACGCTACCTCGGAACAATAACTCAAACATAAAGTGACAGCTCCCTGATTAGAAGCGTCGATCATGAAACGAATGGAACAAGGGGCGAGAAACACCTAGCAACATCAAAATCCACGCAGCAATTTCAAATATTGGCCGAGCGCTTGACTGCAGACTGATGAAAGTTTCTCCCACATTACCTATACGCATTACGGAAGGGATATTTTTTCCACAGAGAGCAAAGAAAAAGAATAAACTAGATTATTAGCAACATAAACATATCTTACAAAGTTTGTAACAAAGAACGAAACGGCTCGTACATAAAGACACGTCGGAAACGGACATTACTCCCTGGGAGTAACCTTTATGCGCTGTCCCGTATTAAGCGGCAGTGCGGGAAAGAGAAGACACCGTTTCTGCGGTATGAAATGAACGTCTAAATGAGGAAATACTGGCTTGATAGCACATGGCCTTGGCAAGGTGAGAAACCAGTATAATGTAACTCAAGAACATCTCGCCGCGCGATAAAAAGTGTATTGATAGATGACATTCTGCAATTTAACGGTGTTGGGACGGAGTGCGGTTAAACTGAGTGTTCTAGATCAAGTCTAGTTGTTCTTGAAATGTCAATTTGCGTATGAAATATATTTGGCAAGGTCTGCTAACGCGTGAACTTTTGGGCACCTCCAGAACAAATAACGTAGATAGAGCATAACAATTATACACAATATACAAAAAAAACGTCTGTTGTTAATCTTCCACGTGCCGCCAACGAAAACAGTTTGATGAAAACAACCAACGCAAAAAAAGGAACAAACAGACTCTAACACCACAAAATGAACAGTTTAAACTAACAATAACAAAGTAATAAGTTCTTTGAATAAGTTGAGAGTGGTATTTTTTTTGCACTGGAAATACTGTAAGGATAACTTAAACAATGGAGCTCATCATTAACAAAAGAGTACTTTACACCCTATTATCCTATAATAAAATTTAGGGGTTACAATCCAATATTCCCACAATGAAAGATAAGGTAGCATCCCAATACCGATTTAAAGAAAAGAGTTCAAGACAAGTTTTACAACAAACAGAAAAAAATGTATTGCACCCGCCCTTTATTGTTACCGCTACGCGTAGACCAGCTTGTTACGGCGTAAAACTCTTTAAAAGAAGTGCGGAAGAAGTCTATTTATCGGCTAGATAATGCGTCTAGGATGTGCCCTACTTTTTATGACTGCGGGATCCATTAAGTGATGAAAGTAGTGTGGTCTCCAATCACCAGCATGTGTTCCATCATGCACGTAGGTAGGTACGTCGAGGGCGCAGCGCATGCATAGCATATGCGCACATGCGGTGCATGTGTGCTCGCGAACTGGGTCGCGTGGCCGCGCGTTTGAGATAAGCCGGTCGCTTTTAAAATGTTATTATAGCTCTTTCGTTTGAGGCAATTCCCGCTGCGGGATGTGTTGTTTAATGAATTCTGGTGGCGCGCTTGGTGTGGTGCTTTTAGATTTTGGACAGGATGTTTTGCTGGCGGTCTTAGCGGCAGAAACGCGACGGCCTTGTGTACCTGTGTACCTACATGTCGATAATATTAGATTTGTGATGTATACGACGCACTACACGTATTTATTGCTTCTAAAATTATATTTTGATCTTGACATACGAAGGTCATCGAAATCAACCGGAACCCAACAAAAAATCTCCAAAGATAACTTACATCGGCTGCTAAAAACTCCATAACCCCGGCAGAGACGACCGCGCAAAATCGAATAACACTCTCGTTTAGTGTAAACGTGTGTCGATGTAAACATTAGATAAGTAGACAAATCGTTTGGCAGCCGTCTTGGGCGATACGTGTAAGCGTAATTACCGACGTCAGTACGTAAACAAGAGGCGGCCTCGAACCCGCTTGACATTGCGCGCGCGGCCGTTTTCGCGAGGCCTCCGCCCCTCCCCCGCCTTCCTTCCGCCGCGAGGGCCAGCTGACGTTATCAGGGGTCCAGCGAAACTAGCCGGGCGGGCTATCATTGCCGCGATATACGCCGAGTTTGGTGCGAAAAACCTGCTCGACTGTGGCCGTACATACTTCACTTTTACTGTAGTCGTAGTCGGTCACGCGAACACAAAGCGCCGTCGCCGGCCGCAACTCGCCATCCCAACTATTTAAAAGCTTGCACGAGCGCCGTGCATTTGAGCATTTCAATGATCCGCGAGTCGAGACGGCGAGACGGCGAAACTGCGTAACTCCTAAGTGAAAACTTTGTGCTGGAACTTGTTGACTTTCTGTAGCGATAAGTATCAAGTTGGGGGACGCTCGTGATGCCTCGGAGTATCGACTGGTGGCTGCTGGACGGGGATACGTTCGCATCAGAGTAGTTGATAACTAACGCTCCGCATTTTTGACGATCCAACTTATCGAATTACGGCCTAATTTATCATTTTATACCGACGGGTATCATTTTATCCGCACGTCTGAACAATCTAAACCTGCCTCTCTGCTTCAATAATAGTATAGCATAAAATAATAAAAACTCTCTTCGAGAATCACTCACCGAGAGTTACTAAAACAAATATCGTAGCATATTTCTTCAAGTTTTTTCGTACAGGCAGACTTTTGACATCCGAACAGTGCGCGTGTGAAAACCGTGGAAGACGGCTTGTATATTGTTTATTATAAAACTGGCAAAGATACTGCCGTAACACAACGTAACCATCCACGCGACTTGGAACAAAGCGCTGCGTCGTTCTGCACGTGTTAGCGCCATCAATAGACTACACATGATGGTAATCACGATTTAATAACCCATCCACACCACAGAAACTGGAAACGTGACGCAGTATGGCAACCGGTGATAAACCGATGATAAACGATGATTGAAAAAAGTTTACCATCTCTCGCCACGCGTTTACTATATAACTACTAACAGAGGTTCAATTTTGGCTGGAGCCGACCAACCGTCAGTGGCAGTTGATCCTAATCCTTACGAAGTACAAAATATAGTATTTTTTGGATTACTACGGATGCGCGGGCGAGCCGACCTTGGTCGGCCGTCCGACCACGTCCACCGCACCCAAAAGCGACTTTATTTCATACTGTGTAAGGTTTAGTATCAACTGCAACTGACGGTTGTTCAACTCCAGTCAAATCGGAGAGTCTGTTACTAGTTTGAGCCCCACGATTTTGGTGGCGCTTATTTGTAGGCGAACCAGAAATTACTTTCCCCCAATAACGATCCCGAACTTGACTTTGCGATTAAATTCATCCTATGCAAACAGGTCTTGCCCCCTTACGCGGCATTAGAAGTCAAACATTCGCGTACATGGTCCCGAGGACTTGATAAGTACTAGTGATGCCGATCGAATATCGACTAGATATCGATAATTTAGTTATTGTAGCAAAATTTATCGGTGCCATTGACGAGATAAATTGTTGTAGTAAAAGAATGTAAGTACAGCAATCAATAGTGTCTACAATGAGCAATCATTTCATCACCTTGGCATCAATATCCCAGTTGTGCCAATTTGCATATAAGCAATGCTGCTGTCGATAATATTGGCTTGAAACCATATCAAATACTATTGCGCCAGTATAAATGACAAACAATACGTCTTCTGGGCATGGTTTCTTCACAAGTCTTCCACAGCGATCGGCTTTGTGCAACCAATCCATCGCATCGGCTCCCCACGAGCCTCCCTACGTCATCCGCCCATCCCTTGAAGATCGCCAAGAAATGAAAACTATCGATATTCCGGCAGCACTAGTACGTACGGCGTACAGCAAACAATTCTTACGGCAACGGCTGTATAGCGGGTGGAGGTCGCACCCCGAATCGCCCCGAACAGAAGTTCATTTTTAATTTCACCCGACCGCAGCCTTGGCCGAATAGGGTTCGTTCGGAGGCCTACTGTCACTTTTCAAGTCAATGAGAACAAGTTAAGTCTTTAAAATTTGTGAACCTATCTATGGTATACACCCCACTGACAGATAGTAGGCTGACGGCCCACTCTTCTACTGCGCATCTACTTTGTCGTGTTACATACTCCCTCACGCCCGTATCCGAAAGGGTAGGCAGAGAGAGAGACTATCGAGTGCCACAAGCTACGATCCCGAACCACCTTTTTTATGGTCTTCAATGACAGAAGAGCAGACAGCCCACCTGATGGTAAGTGGTAACTGTCGTCCATAACATCTACAATTAGGTTGCAGGTAACAAAAAAGCAGAACCGCACGTGCGTTGCCACTGTGAGGATTAAGATGAAATGCCTCATGCCTGTAATTTCGCTGGCTACCTTATTTAAACTGGAACACAACAATGCAAGCATTGTTGCTTGGCAGCAGAAATAGATAAGGCGGTGGTGCTCACCCAGGCGGACTCCTCAGGTCCTACCATCTGATAAAACCTGTGTTGTTCAAAACAAGTGTTTCACTCACCCTGATAGGCGCCGGGAACAAACTGGAGGCGTCCGGTTCCGCTGCGTGCACGTGCGACATTTGATGCGCACGCGCCTGCCGCTCGCGTTCGCGGTCGCGCTCGCGATCGCGGCCCGCCCACGACGCGTCGGCGCCGGGCGCCGCGCCGCCCCCGCCGCGGTCCCGGCTCCACTTGTCGTAACTGCGGGGGGAAGAGGGGTTATGTTAGCGATTGGGTGTACTTGTGGTTACTGGTGAGGTGGAGGGTTTGGTGAGATTAGGGGGAAGTGTTAAATTAAACTCCACTTGTCGTGCCTGTGGAAGGTAGGGCCTGCGATTCGGGGGGAAAGTGTCAAACTAAAACTACTCCTTGTCGTACCTGGTGAGAACATAAAAAAAAACCTGGTAAGGTGACGGGTCAAGTGAGATTGGGGCCGTCAGACTTAAAAGATGTTCCCTGGAAAGATTTTATCTGGAGTAACACCACATGGGACTTCTCCAAGAAAACGGTAAAAAGTTTATAAATTAAAAAAGCGTCCAAAGGCTGCGGTAACTGCTTACCACTAGACAGGAAGGTTGTTTGACAAAGGACGCAACCTATGTGACGTCAAAACATCGCGTCAGCAGCGTCAGATTTCCAGATCTAAAAGTCTAAATAGCAAAACGTCAAACAGCGCTAAACCAACCAGGATGATTTATGAGGATTCATCGTTTTCGTAGTGGAGCGCCAACTGGGGCATTTGATTATTTTTATGAGATAAGCGTCAACGCTTACGAACAATAACGAAAATATCCCGTTGTTAACCTAATATAAATAAACCCACAATTACTCATTTGAAATCGCATTTGGTTTTTACCACAGAAGCATTCTGTGGTATTACCTTCTCAAACATCGCTGGAACACTATTTATACGCACGCCTCAAACTCATTTATAACATCTAGCAACGATTAGTTATCCTGCTGTGAAACAATACAAATAACCTGTCTGAAATTCGATTGCAGAACATATATCAAGCAAAATTGAATTGCCTACTATTTAACATCAATTATCTATTATATACCTACTGCACTTGTATGTTCGTTTCTATTCAATCGTGAGAGTAAATTTAGGCGTACAGCGCCAAATACCATTATGAAAATAATGAATACCCTTCTTTTGTGAAATGGCACATAAAGTTTTCACTACTACCACGTGCGATATGCATACATTGTCCGACACAAAGTGCAAGTCGCGCGCGTGACGTGGCGAGCTCGCGGAAAGGTTACTCACGAACCGAAAGAGCTACTACTGAGAAAGAGCTTTACAACGTCAGCAACCTTGCCGTGGCGCGTCTACCGGCGAAGGTCACGCAAACACTCCAACTTTACAGAAAACAATCCTTTGCTAACAGTTTTGTGCACTACGCAGTGTAACAATACTCCCGACGGGCTGGAAATAGTGAAAGCACCACTAAACTGCTATATTTTGTACGGAAATCCGCTTAGCAATTTTACGCGCGGCAAGCGGAGGAAAACATGGGTGTCGTACAAGGCGACTAATGTTTTCGAGGCAAACGATCAAGAGTCTCCGTAGTCTGGAAAATGAGCAGCAGCATTTTCCATTATTATATTTAAACACTGCGATCTCCAACCCGCCTGCCAAGCGTGGAGATTATGGCAATAACCTCCCCTTTCGTGGGAGAGGCCCTAAGTCCTGCAGTGGACTGTTACGGGCTGTGTTGTTGATGAAGCGGAGGAAAACGATTATGCTGGGAGTACCTATCGGGGAAAATCTAACACATTCTCTCGCTGTACAGGAAGAGGGCAACTTTATACAGAGCAAGTGACTAGTGTACTTCGGAGGTAATCTTAATCGAATAATCTGAGTTTCAATATAACATAAGTTTCAATATAATATTGAAAAATATATACAACATGACACTTAAATTTATAAAGTTACTGTCCAATCGGCAAGCAGAAAATCAACTGAACAAAAGAAATCCCGAAGACAATAAATAAAAACCTAGACCTGGTAAAAAGGTAAGGGCTGATCTACCTACCAGTCGCGCATTTATTTTTCATAATGACGGCTACGCATAAAACCTAAACAGCTGGACAACACCAGAATGCTGACGTCCGACGAGATAATCGCTGAGCTGGAAGAGGAAATGGACTGGTTATCCTGGGACAGTATAGGCTTCTCGGAAACCCGATGACAAGGAGAGATATGACAGACTTTGAACCCTGCAACTTGTTCTAATACCGGAAGGGCGACCAACTGTGTCAATGAATTCTCGCAGTAACGACATCGTATCCATGGACAAATATATGCAATAAGCTCGGCACGTCCTGATTAGGAAATAGAGGTAGGGAATTTTAGCACAAGGCTAAGCCGAGAGAGAACCAAATACGAAAATACGATTATAGTGATTTTTCCAAAAAGCTGATACAACTCAATGAGCGAGATAAGACTTTTCGAATGGCCATCAACAACAAATTTTCAACGATGTGTCAGTAAATCACGAATCTTTCTCACCTTTGATTTTCGACGATATTGTCGCCATGGCTAAATCCCTGGATAAACTTTTCTACGGCACAAAAGAAGACCTCAGTAGTCTTTCAACAGATGGCTCTTACATGAACACGGACAAAAAGAAACTCAGTAGAATTTCTCAATATAAATTAAAGATTAAGAGCTCTACTCTCAAAGTTATTGACGAATATGTCGACCGTGTGGTATCTGGCAGAGTAGAATAGCACCAACTTAGTGCGTGCTATGGAGCTCGGAGTCCCTCTACGTGATAGGGTCAGGAATGACAATACCCTAGCAGAACTAAGATAACCGACGAGGTTATAAAGTCGCAAAATGAACAGCCATTATAGCTCGCAAAATGTAGCGGACTCGAGCGCAGCCTCGACGGAGGGCCTTTTAAAAAACATAGGGAGCCGATGGACGCAAGAGGACAAAACCATTAGAAATCTCAAAGTCGCCGTGTGTGGTATGGAGCTCGGAGTCCCTCTACGTGATAGGGTCAGCAATGATAATATCCCTAGCAGAACTAAGATAACCGACGAGGTTATAGAGTCGCAAAATGAACAGCCATTATAGCTCGCAAAATGTAGCGGACTCGAGCGCAGCCTTGACGGAGGACATTTTAAAGAATATTGGGAAGCAAAAGAGGACAAAGTAAATCGTTGTGGAAGATGTGGTTATAAGATAGTTAATTCTATGAATACAGATTTTGTACGTAGTTCTGAAAAATACATTCCCACAAAAATGTAAAGAGTCAGTAGAGACCCAGCAAAGGATGTCTGCTAGTTTGCCGAGTTCATTTAAAACGTAATTTTTAAAACTACTCAACCGATTTCGAAAAACCTTTCACTAACAGGACATGTGGCATTTAATTTAGGTAGTTAATTTTCGTATGCCTGCCGAAAACAGTTTTACCTACAGTTTATATTTGTCTTCAAATTGGATTACCATAGAAAATTATTAATAAACGGTTTTCTCGCAGAATAACTTCAAAATCTACGAGAAAAGGTTTATTAAAAAATTATATTTCATAATCAGAACTGTTGTCGTCAAACACATACCCAAAAAAACATTTACATTTCGAACAACTATTTAATAATTTAATAAAAAGTACACTTACGGAAAGACCAAATATCCTCCTTTAAAATAATTTTTAGAACTATCATCGTTCTTCACTGGTGGCATTTTCAACACTTTTAAAGGGACTATTCGCAGGAAGCGACAGTTCGCGACTGAGGTAAGTTGCAGAAATATGGGTAACTGTTAGAGTAAGAATAAATGGGCGGAGCTAAAAATTTCATTCATTTAACCATATTTTAGACAATCTTATCTCTCCTTGACTGTCGATTAGGAAACAAAGAACAGTGTAAGTAAAAGGTACAAAACATGATTTAAGGTGCATCAGAGGGTTACAATACGTAATAAATACCACCAGGTAAGAGATGTTTGGTTTTTTGTAATATCTCTAAATGTAATGTAATAGACTATAAAATTGAAGAGCTGGATGAGGAAACGGACTGATTGTCCTAGGACAGTACAGGCTTTTTGGAAATCCGAAGACAAGGGGGGATATGACAGACTACCCGGCAACATGTTTTAATATCGGGAGAGCAACCAACTGTCCCAAGGTGGTGTCGGGTTTATCGTAAGTAACGAACGACATCGTGTCCACTGACAGATATATGCACTAACTTCGGCACGCCCTTACTAGGAAACAGAGGTAGGGAATTTTAGCACAAGGCTAAGCCAACAGAGCGATTGTGAGCTGAGAGAGAACCAAAGGGAATACGATTATGGTGATTTCTTCGAAAAGCCGATACAACACAAGCGAGATAAAACTTCGCGGATGTCCATCAAGCGACAAATATTTATAGATGTGTCTGTAAATGACGAATCCTTCTCACCTTTGATTTGCGACAATAATACTCTTAACAGATGGCTCTTAGATGGCCACGGACAAGAAGAAACTCAGTAGAATTTTCGTGTATCTTGATTCTAAATAAAAATTTAAGATTTAGAGCTGCTGTACTCTCAAAGTTATTGACGAATATGTCGACCGTGTGGTATCTGGCAGAGTAGAATAGCACCAACCTAGTGCGTGCTATGGAGCTCGGAGTCCCTCTACGTGATAGGGTCAGGAATGATAATACCCTAGCAGAACTAAGATAACCGACGAGGTTATAAAGTCGCAAAATGAACAGCCATTATAGCTCGCAAAATGTGGCGGACTCAAGCGCAGCCTCGACGGAGGGCCTTTTAAAAAACATAGGGAGCCGATGGACGCAAGAGGACAAAGCCATTAGAAATCTCAAAGTCGCCGTGTGTGGTATGGAACTCGGAGTTCCTCTACGTGATAGGGTCAGCAATGATAATATCCCTAACAGAACTAAGATAACCGACGAGGTTATAGTCGCAAAATGAACAGCCATTATAGCTCGCAGAATGTAGCGGACTCCAGCGCAGCCTCGACGGAGGACATTTTAAAGAACATTGGGAGGCAAAAGAGGACAAAGTAAATCGTTGTGGAAGACGTGGTTATTAGAAAGTTAATTCTATAATTAAAGATTTTGTACGTAGTTCTGAAAAATACATTCCCACAAAAATGAGTCAGTAGAGACCCAGCAAAGGATGTTTGCTAGTTTGCTGAGTTGATTAAGAACGTAATTTTTGAAACTACTCAACCGATTTCGAAAACTCTTTCACTAACAGGACATGTGGCATTTAATTTAGGTAGTAAATTTTCGTACGCCTGCCGAAAACAGTTTTTACCTAAGTTCATATTTGTCTTCAAATTGAATTACCATAGAAAATTTTAAATAAACGGTTTCCTAGTAGAATAACTTAAAAATCTATGGAAAAATGTTTATTAAAAAATTCTATTTCATAATCAGAACTGTTGTCGATAAACACATACCCAAAAAAACATTCACATTGCTAACAACTATTTAATAATTTAATAAAAAGTACACTTACGGAAACACCAAATATCCTCCTTTAAAATATTTTTTAGAACTATCATCGTTCTTCACTGGTGGCATTTTAGACACTTTTAAATGGACTATTCGCAGGAAGGGACAGATCGCGACTGAGGTAAGTTGCAGAAATACGGGTAACTGTTAGAGTAAGAATAAATGGGCGGAGCTAAAAATTTCATCCATTTAACCATATTTTAGACAATCTTATCTCTCCTTGACTGTCGATTAGGAAACAAATAAAAGTGTAAGTAAAAATGCCACGCAGATACAAAACATGAATTAAGGTGCATCAGAGGGTTACAATGGATTATAAATACCACCAGGCAAGAGATTTTTGGTTTCCTGTAATATCTCCTAATGTAATGTAATAGGGCTTTAGTTATGAATGAAAATGACGGAAACCGGAATTTGTTGGAAATGGCTAATCCGATTACGATGAAACTTTGTAGGTATAAACAGACAACATTAAGCTAACCTTTATAACTAACCTTTTCTTAAAATTACTTCTGGTTAAAGAGGTAAAACTGACGACTAATGTTCAATTTTATAGCAGCTACAATTCGCTCAGCGATTTTTAGCTCGAACACGGTCACTTACCGAAAGTACGGATGTTCTCCACGAAAAACATTTGTAACCTCTTTCGGCATGATTCTATATTTTTACTTAATTTTAACAACTAAGCAAAATGTGACAGTCCAACGAAGATACTGATCACGACTGAGGTAAGTTAGTAAGAGAGATAGGTAAGAGTAATTAATTAATTAGAAGGACAAAATGGGCGGAACTAAAAATTTTTCAAATTTTGAACCATATTTTGATTGAACAATGTTATCTTATCGCTCCTTGGTCACGTGGCCATTAGGAAACGACGAAACCGATTTCAAAAACGGCAAATTTTAAGGAACAGTGTCAGGTTTAACAAAGTTTAAATGGATAGAATGTAAATATCTACCTACAGCACATTAGCGATGGACTTCTGTAATTTTTCATTCAATGTATGTGTTCCCTGATCATTATAATCTAGACGCCTTCAAGACCAGAGTGAATAGGCTGTTCCTAGACAGGCATGCTCCATCGTCGGCTGCATCGTCACTTACCACCAGGTGAAATAGAACTTCTTCTAGCAGGCTTATAAGTTTTTATTTATAATGTATGTATGTAAACTCTTTATTGTTTAATATATAATTACAGAAGTTACAAAAATAACAATCCTTTACATTGCAAACTTCACTAGTAATCGTTTTAAAGTCATCAACCAATAATATTTCCGGTCCTTTACGTTACGCACATTTCTATGAGACTGTACAAAATTATTTAAATTTTTCGGATCCGTTACCGTCGGAACCACATTGAATTTAGGAAATAATTATAGTCAATGATACTCGCTAATAATGTAGCTTTCTACAGGTGAAAGAATTTATAAAATCGGTTAATAGTTGTTGAATTTATTCATTACCAACAAACAAACAATAAATTAGTACAGATAAAATCACACGACACGATAAGGTTAGTACAAAACAAGACAACACAAACAAAATACAAATTAAAATCCCTAGTGGTAAATAATTATGTATGTGCAGTGTAATGCAGTGGAGTGGTGCAGATATGGGGGGATGCAGTGACGTCACGTTATTCTTCGCCACCACGTAATCGCGGATGCATACGCCATTAGTCATATTCCCAATTCCCACACTCCGCTCGGCACTTACCGCTGTATATCATGACGGGCTTTGTCACGCGGAAGAGAGCGAGATAGCTCTAGCTAGCTCTTTCGATGTGTGTTGAATCAAGCGAGACAACGTTATAGCTCGCGTGACAAAGCATGTCCTGTACTGTACGGCTAGCACGAGTTGCTCTCGCTCGCGATAAGCGAGAAAAGGCGCGACAAAGATACTGCTATCTCTTTCATCTATTTGTATTGAGAGAAGAAAACAAACGCTCTCTCGCGGCGCGACCTATGTCGCGGATACAGCCGTGCTGTACTGATATGTGGTTGGTGGTTTCACTCAAACGTCAAAATCCTTATAAATCGAAGATAAGGATCTATGAAGTAACTACTAATTTCTAAAATTATTTTACTCAATAAGGAACTACGTATCTATTTTGTTTCTTACTGAAAAACGACCTACCGGTTGATCTACCTAATGCACGTAGTGAGTTAGGCAAAAGGCTATAGACCTGTACTAAGTAGAAGTACGTATTGTTTCAAAGAATCGCTAATTGTGTGAGCCAAGAAAAATAAAACTCGATCTCGCAAAAACAAATAACTACCTAATCCAAATTAAATTCGCGTGTGCTTTGGCAAAGAGATACAGAACAAGTATTGACAACGACAATAACAGGATGTATGACAGGGCAGGGTGAGAAGAAGGCTGTAAGTGTTGAGACTCACGCGCAGATTTGTGCCAAGCATAGAGGTAGGTGTTTTTAACCAAATCGACTATCTAGACATTTTGAAGGAAATTCTTGGATAATAAGACTGTATGCTGATACAGCTGACGTCGATTTGAACATTCCTTTTTAATCAATCAATACAACGTTACAATCATAAGTACTTTATGGACTTTAATCGATAAATGAAAACATATATATTACAATATCATCGGCAAATCGACTTTCTTTTCCAGTCAAGCACCTTAAAAATATTCTCCAATGCTGCTGTGAATAATTTCGGGGTTACGACATCACTTGGTCACACTTCTTGGCGCAATTAGATTGATGTGCTCCTTAGAACCTCAATGCATCGCCAGACGACTAGGTGTCGCTGCAAGGACTCCAGAACGTAGCGGAGGTAGTGCGAGTCTACAGTGACAATGCTATTCGATAGTCCCTATCTGTTCATACGGTGAGGGAATACGGCTGCATGTATAACTATGGTCCAATCTGGTCATGTTCCCCTGTTAACAGGGTCACGGAGGTCAGAAGGCAATCGCTGTAATTACCTGATCTGCCAAATCCTGAATGGTCAAAGCGGACCCCAGGCCCTCGTGCGCGAGAGCACAACCGGGACATTAACGCTAAGATGAGTCGCTAACGGACGCGTAATAAAATTGTATGGTGAATTTTGAGCGCCCCTTGCGATTACACGGTGGGCTACACTTCGCCATACAAATTATTTAAGAATAAGAATAAGGACATTTATTGCCACAAGACACACCAAAACACGACAAAAAATTACAAAAGTTAAAAAAAAATTCAAAAAAAGGAAAAAAAAAGCATTGTCCTACGTAGATAAGTAATGTCGCGGCAGTCAATACAAAAGGGCCCCACTCAGCTTGTGCTGTGAACCGCAAGGATCTCACAGCGCTGGTTTTCTGTGGGCCCTAGTGCGACTAGCGCTGTACCACCTTCATCTTTTTTTTGTACTTTTTATAATAAAATTACGGTCTCTACATCGACTATCGAATAGAATCGTCAATGTAAACTCGCACTACACTACCCTCTGGTCTGAATAGAGTTAAAAACCTCTGACAACAAGTAACATATCAGACATGATCTTATCTTACCTAAGTTGTTAATAGGTATTACAGACCATGATAAAAGTATAGGTCGATTAACGAAAGAAGGCAGGCTCCATACAAACGCAGTTTTATCATAATTTCCATATAAACCAATCAAAGCTAATGAAATTTAGTAAACGCCATTTAGAAACCAATATCTTTATTGAAATATTGAATCCCATGTAACTTTGAAACGATATATTTAAAAAAAAATTTGACAATCCACAGACATAGATATTGGTTTCTACAGTACATATAATTTCTTAAATACATTATAATTACGTATAGTATAACCAATGATAACCTCTACCGGCTTGTTTATCAAATAACAAGTATTTTATAGGTATAAAATACACGATAACATTGTAACTGTGCAAATTATTATCAAAATTATACATTTGTTTGCTTCAATCTTCAATAGGTATTTAACAAAAATATATTTCCTTTCTGAGTTTTAATATATTTCAATTTGATACATTCCAACTTATCAAACGATGACTGCAAAAACACGACGAGTTTTATTTCAAATAACAATTCTATTTTGGGAGTTTCAGCGAGATAAAGCATGTTTATTTGAAAAGCCAATAATACTTACTTTGCTGGCGAACGACCCACGGTGGAGTCAATCATAGGTTATATATGTCTTTCTCAAAGTGGGCGGCAAGACCCACTTCAGGGCGCTGGAGTCCTAATGGGGGCGGTAAAGGGCCTAGACTAGACTCTAGCTAGCTGGAGGAACTATACTAACGCAGTGTTCTACAAACTCTTGCTGTTCAAGATACACCTACGAAATCAGGTAGTTGTTTATTTATTACACTGAATCATGTGATAAACAAACAAACAAGGAATCATCTTTACAAGACAGATAATACGCATTTAAAAGTATTTACGTAGTATATCAGTTATCTAGCACCCATAGTACAAAGTATGCTTAGTTCCGGGCTTGATAGCGCTGTGTGAATTTGTCCACGATTTTTTATTTTCATTATTATTAATAGGTGGCCATAAAACAGCCATTTCAAAATCAAGCTAAGCTCGTAACTACGGTTGCGTTACCGTTACTTACATACATACATAACGTCCCGCCTTTTCCCGTAGGGGTAGGCAGAGACCACATCGTTCCATTTGCTACGGTCCTGACAGATCTTTCTCGCCTCTTCCACATTCATTACTCTTTTCATACACGAACGTCAGTTTAGGGTACGCTTGACCGGACCTTTACTTAAGATATCATCGATCTGATCGTGATACGCACGTCTCGGTCTTCCCTTCCGAGCATTCCATTTACTCATGCCATATCTATCTTTTTGGTTTGTCTCCTTTCTTTCATCTTCTCTACATGCCCATCCATCCACGAAATTGCAGGACAACCCACCTGCGGTTCTGCATTAGTATTATCTGCAACCTTAATGTATGAATTGTAGATGTTATGGGCTACAGTTACCACTAACCATCAGGTGGGCTGTTTGTCACTGAGTAGCTTAAAAATATTCCAGCTAAGCATTCCTTTCTCTATCGTAGTCACTACATATTTCACTCCTGGGGCTGTTTGTCTCGACATAAATAGCAATAACATCGTTATTGCCGATAAGTATAACCTAGGGGTCTTCAAATCAAGAGTGAATAGGTATCTTCTAGGCGCTCACCGTCGGTTTCCATCAGGTGAGTTAAGGTCAAATGCAAGCCTATTGATAAATAAAAAAAAACTCCGTAGGCTAACGAAAAACCGTATTTTTAGTTCCGTAATGGAAGGCCATTGAGAAACGATGCCACATAAAAAATAATCCTGAAGTTTAGGGCAGTCATAAAACAATATTTTATCATTATAAATAGTTCGTAGTAAAAATTTGGAAGAAACTACCAGAAACTGTCGTATCTATTGTTTTGTTACATTTTTGTATTTTTTTTTTAAGTGTTTGTTATCTAATAATCAAAGAAAAAAAAATCTTTGCAAAACATGTTTGTTTACTTGTCAACCTGTGTAACGATTTGCTAACGATTTATTGTAAGCTTTGCGGGCTGTCAAATTTGCTCGTTATATCTAACGTAGAATCGTTATTTTGGCAGCACAATTAATAAAATTACCTATATTTATCGATAGCTTCGAGTGTACAAACTCCGGTATATTGATACAATCTAATCGTTAAGACCAAAAGACTGAAATCGATAAGTGTGCGATCGCTATCTGTCGAGACTGCGCCGCCTGCGCAATCAATGATACTCTTTCCATACTACCTTCCATACATCATATCAGGTGGTAGGACTCTGTCAAGCCTGAGGAGTCCGCCTGGGTGAGTACCACCGCTTTATCTATTTCTGCCACCAAGCAACAATGCTTGCATTTTTGTGTTCCGGTTTAAAGGTTAAGTTAGCCAGCGCAATTACGGGCATGAGGCATTTCATATGAGTACTCACAGTGACAACGCACCAGCAGTTCTGCAGATGTTATGGGCGACAGTTACCGCTTACCATCAGGTGGGCTGTCTGCTCGTTTATCACTGAGTAGTAAAAATAAATAAAAAACTATACTTCTTAAGGTTCCAATTACTTGTACATAGCCGAAAAACTCAGGCTCAATTCAAACGTCGAATGTTTTATATTGCATTTTTGTTGTTTACGTTCCATCTCTCTGTGTACAATAAATTGTTGAATAAATAAAATAAAATAGTGTACACCATAGTGCACTCCGAGCAATAAAATGGGAGTACCGTTGGACTGGGATGTTATTAAGCAGTGGTCATTACCTTTATACTCGCCGTTTATGGTTGATTGTTTCTGCTGTTAGAGAATTTTATTGACTTGTCTTCATTATTTAGTACCCACACAGAAATTAATTGTTACCGCGCTAGTGGTTTTAGTACCTTACGTACGCCTAGTATCGTGAGGATATATTATTTATCGCGGTTCAAAGATTACATTCTCAGAGGATTATGTATTTAATTTTCTCTATCGGATATTGGCGTTTAAAGCTCGTAAAAGAGTAGTAATTAAAACGTAAATGAATAAACGTCACGGTTTAAGAATCGAAGCTGTCAAAACACGCTTTGAAAAGGGTTTGGAGACCAATATAATGTTTGCCTAAGGACGCCCAAATTATTATATAACTCATGAATATAAACATTTTCAGTATTTCCGAAAACATCGTTGGCACTCGTTTTCTTGTGTACAATAAATTGTAAATAAATAGTATCACTACAAGCTCATTCATAAACGGTATTTCACAAATTATAATTGAAAATGCTCAGGTAATGCTTATTAATTTATTATTACACCTATTTCATTCTCCAAAACAATGAATACCTAAGTGTTTAATTAATTTTATCGCTCTTTTTATGCTTAGATATTGAACGATTCATACGTTCAGCTGATTTACTTAACTTACAGTGTTATTATCTGTCCACAACGATACGGTTTTTTGAATGCTATTCGGTGACAAACGAGCAGACAGCTAACCTGATGGTAAGTGGTAACTGTCGCCCATAACATCTATTATTCATACATTTAGGTTGCAGGTAACAAAAATGCAGATCCGCAGGTGCATTATCAGTAAGATGAAATGCCTCATGCCTGCCGGCCTTTTCGCTGGCTACCTTATCCTTCAAACCGGAACACAACAATGCAAGCAACATTGCTTAGCGGCAGAAATAGATAACGCGGCGGTACTAACCCAGGCGGACTCCTCATGCTTGACAGAATCCTACCACCTGATAAACTGATGACATAATAAGATGAGATGTAAGGAAGATCAACAGCTACCAATTTACGATTGTAAAAACGAAACACCCGCCCGATATTAACATTTCCCACGAACACGTCTAATCTGTAAAGAAAATGAACTCCACTTTCGACGTCAGCTGTGAGATTCATTAACACAATTAGTTCTTGAGCGCGATAAGAGTGTTGTAGGCGATAACTATAGCGCATTCATACCGGGGAGGCTCTTTAACGGCAATTTAAGTAGCAAAGTAGCACCGTCGATATACGGCCATCGGACTAATAAAGGCCATACGTGGAAATCACCGCGGAGGCGCGGACCACCCGGCTGTTAGAGCCACCAACAAAGAACGGCCGGGCCGTGCAAACAATTTATTGAGAAACTTGGAACGAGATAAGATGGGCAAATAGGCATCAGTGTTACAGCTTTTAACGTCCCCCGCCGAAGGAATAATGAGAAAAGTCCACCTTGCACAACGGCCGAGATAATGGCCGTATTTACCGACTTTGTGGTGTGTTATCTTACCAGTTCGGACGTTAGCACCGGTGTATGTTACACCTACAGAAAACAATTACTGCGCAAAGAGGAAGGATTTGTATTGTTGGTTGTAATGAATAATTCCAATAACTTAATCGAGAGAAAAAGTCTGTTAACCCCCGACCAAGTTTACATATACTCAAATATTTTCTAAACTACTGAACAGATTTTAATGAAATTGGCTAAGAACCACCTCGATTAAGGATTTATTGGAGAAAACCGCATTCAAATCGGTCCATCCGTTCGGGAGCTACGATGCCAAAGACAGACACACCGATACACAAAGCCATAGATACACACGTCAAACTTATAACACACCCCTCTTTATTCGTCGGGGGTTAAAAACTACAATACGATTTAAAAAAAAATATTTATCTAATAGAATTAGATTATTATTACTGAATAACATAGGCTACTTTTTCATCATCATCATCATATCAGATGAACCGAAAGACACGCACCGCTGAGATCTCCACAAAGGCCGGTCCTGCCAAAGGCCATCCGTATCCAACTGGTACCTCAAATATTTACCAGGTCGTCGGTCCACCTTGTGGGAGGCCTGCCCACGCTGCGTCTTCCGGAAGGTGGTCGCCACTCGAGAACTTTACTGCCCCATCGGCCGTTGTGCCGTAAAAAAAGAAAGTCGTAAGACGTGAAACAAGATTGGCGTTAATGTTCATACAAACATAATCACGCTCGTACCCCTTTAATACTGATACAAAGTTTAAAAGGTTTAGGAGCCAATTTAATTAAGCCTGTTGGCTCCTGTCGGCCGCCGCGAAACGTGCAACTGGAATTCGTCACCATACAATAGATTTCCGCCTGGGATACTTTTTATCCATAATAGGCTCCCGTAAGAAAGTTGAATGTTTCCAGAGATTCGACTTACGCGCGGGTGATAGCCGCTTTGGGTTATATTTTGGTCGTAAATTATGCAAGTTGTTTGTCAATGAATACAAACTTCGCAAAACTTCCTTTGGCTTTCCCAATCAACCGGAATCAACTAGAAGCTTGCGTATTGCGTCAAACCGAAGAAATTGACGGTTGATTATGTAGCCTTCATTGTTAAAAAATTAAAGCGCCAACTTCGTGAATACCTATCGCGACGGAATAACAACTTGGGATGTTGTAAGACGAAGTTTTGTATCGAAAAATATACACAATTTCCTAACAAATTCTTACACAACAATCTTGTTTGCGAGTTATTATTGGCGGTCGGCGCGAGGCGGCCGTTGACTCCGATGTTTGGAGGGCGGCACTGCCCTGATAGCTGATAAGCCGCGATAGCAGGCGGTAGTAGCAGATAAAGCCTCTGTCACTTCATACTTCGCATCTACACATATTTTTCATAACCAACAATAAAAAGTTTCACGCTCTCGCCACGGCGGCTCCTTTATCACTTGTGACGCAAAAGTTTTCCCAGGCAAAGTTGTGGACCTGTATGTATTCCTTTTTCCGAGTTTCAATCCTCGGTAAGCATAAAAGTAAACATATCTAGCTGTGCGTTTTCACGGCGGAAAGCTAACAATTTAAGTGGTAAATTAATTTCCTCACGAGCTTTTTCCTGAGTCGCTTACAAAGAGTCTCACGAAGGGAGGCGACAGCACTACTTTTTTGGAATCATGCGACGAGGCTCTGTTAATGTTAGCCCTCTAGGCACGCCGCGGAAAATTACTCTAAATTAATGCCGTCGTCCATTCATGTTCATGAATGAATGGAGGCTTCAAAAGAATTTCCGCGTAGGCGGTCGTCGGCGCTAGTTAGGAGCGTGTTCCCGGAATTGAAGCCCTTCGTTGGTTCGATACGTATTATATTGTCTACGCAGCTACCTCTTCATATACACGCGTATTTGACATTAGAGTATTTGATACGAGAGTTGTAGGTATGTCAAAGTGTGTCGCCGTTGTGTCGATAGACAAAGTGAGACATTCGATAAGATGTAAAACAAGATTTGCGATGTTCATACATACACACGCGTACCTAGGGTAGGCAGAGCCTATCGAATGCCACAATCGTCACGTCCCTTATAAAGATAAAGGAACCAAAGCGCGGCACAAAATTGATGTTAAGTGGCGTCAGTCATCGTTTCTAATTACAAAGTTTAAAGGGCTTAAGAGCCATTTTAATTAATTCTGGCTTCTGCAGGCCGCGAAACGTTCATCTGGAATTCGTCACCTTATGCAATAGATTTCCGCCTGGGCAATTTCAAATTTAAATCCCCTCATTTCCAGCAAGCAACAGTGTAGAATAATTGAAATAGGAATTGTCGCTCCCGCGGCGGCTCGCGCTTTGTACAGTGCACGGTGGATAATTGTTTTTTCAACACGACACCGAGCGAAACTCACGCTTTAATAACTTTGCTAACGTTACGATGAACAGAACAGATAACAATATTGTAGGTATGCAATGTTTCCTTGAACTTGAACTACAAATACGTTAACTTTACACTGTACTCATGTGTTACAATATTATGACAAGTGTATGCAAATATTCATGTTTGTAGGAGGCACTAAACTATTAGTTAGCTACAGTATGTCTGAACTAATACCAATTTAATTCTAGAGTAGGTACTTTTATTACTGAATAGAAAACTTGGTAAATTAAAAAGTTCATAGAATACTAAATGGGAATAATTCGCCTTGTGGCCCCCACTAGGAGGTCAACGTTTCTTTATCCCATTGGCCAATAAGTGGTTGACAGGAAACATCTACTAATAATAATTGCTATTTACCTAATGGTCCTTATCTCGTATGCCTCTAATGTTTACATATTATAAAAACTGCATGTTGACTCACGATTTCACTATACTCATTGACTCACAATTTAAATATTCGGAGCTGTAAAATTTATATATGAATTAATGGTTAACGTTTTGCTCTTTTTATATTTGCAGGTTTCTGAATGGCATTTTATATTAAATAACCTTTTATTAATATTAATTTTATATTAATAAGGTCTTCCGCTGGGTATGCTGAAACTGGTACAGTTACTGAGGTAACAGTCTCAGAAGCCGATTGGCAACCTGTGACGGTATAGGTATTTCAATTACAATTTATTTCGCATTCCATTAGTTACATTGCATGTAGGTACATGTAACTATGTGATATATTATTATTATATAAAGAAATGTATGCAAACAACTAACATTGCAATCGATTTGTTGTCCACGCAAACCAACATATAAACACACTTGATCATATCCAAACTGCACGCGTCAAACTCAATTTGAACACATTACCAATTCGCGTCAACGTCCACCGCAACAATTGCATTATGACCCTGCTATCAGTTCAGCGCACTTCCTTAGAGGGATCACGTCAAAGTGCTTGTTGTGACACTCGTTTCGTCCACCGATAATTTCAGTGAGGCTGATGGATTGTACGAATTGATACCGGTTGGAAGAAGCCAACAAGCGGACAGCACACTATGAACCGATAGAGAGATGTGTGTATCATCCACCTGTCGATATGCGACTGTTAGGGCAGGTGGGGTAGGCATAATTTATGTATTTATTATTTATTTAAAACTTCATGCACATTACAGTACAAAGGCGGACTTAAAGCTACATAGCTTTTTCTACCAGTCAACCAGAGAGCAATAAACAAAAATTACAAGGCGGTGCAACAAAAAGCAAGAGAAAAGAACATAAAATAGACTAAACGAAAAATAAAATTTAAAATTAGAATACCAAACATTCACAGACCGAGTCTCCTTCTTCCATGTAACTCTATCACATGCCATCTCGGTACTCCAATCCTTTCACCCGCTTGTCATCATTCACGCGTCCATACATCTTTTGTGTGTCTAATTATTCTATTGAAAATAAATTATCCTAACCCACTAAGCAGCTTTGCTTCTGGAAGATCAATGGAACGAATTGTTACATTTTGACATAATTTCAAAGTGCAATGACCCAAAGATGTGTTGATCGTTGTTTACAATCGATAATAAATATTTAGTCGTGTTTGTCATATTGTAGACATGAAGTGGGAAGTGGGTTAGTTAGTTAATAGGTAATATGACTAATAGATAATAGGCACGCAAAGCTCAATATGCTCAGAAAATAAAATAGCGTATAGGTATGGCACTACTTGCTGTACAAGTAGTGTCTGTTGTGGCAAATATGTAAGACTTTTAATACATATTCAAACATACCTATTTTCAAACTATGCATTAACAAATAAGTAGATACCTATTTTGATTTAAAAATTAATACATTATCGTGTCGAATTCATTTGGAAAAGTTTATTGCATCGACATATACGACAATCAAATGAAAGCGTGCAATAATTTGTTGCCAATAACCTCACATTGTTACGAATCAAAATGAGCGGCGGATAATAAAATGATAAATCACTGCGACCAACGTTGGCAGTACGAACCACATTTCACGGGCAACATGCAGAATAAATTTGTAGCTTCCTCCCAATGTAGGTGCAGATAGGCCAACAAATTGACTTGGCCAAATTATAACTAGATTGGGAATTATATGTACCTATCTATATACAAGATAAGGTTCACCACCGTCGTTCAGCGATTGTTTGTACAATGGAAGAAGTGCTTTGATTGTTGTGTTTAAAGCTATTCATCCAAATTGTAACTTATTAAATGTAAGTATGAGTATTGTGGTGTCAAAATAAATAATGTCTATGTCTATGTCAAACCTGCTCAGCCGTTTCAAGTTGACAAACACACGATAACTCTTTACATTTTTTACTTAACTACGGTACAAGAGTTAAGTTACAGACGATCTCAGGCAGTGAAACATAACCTAAACAAAGAGCACACTAAGTATCACCTCGGCGAAACCGCGACACCGATTCAGCTAAACCCTCTGCGATTCTCAAGGGGCATCTAGCTCACCTAACCGAGAGCCTACATATTTGTCCCAAAACTTCGCCACACAATCCGCCTGATTCGCGGTAAAACCCTGCCCGCCGCGCCGCGACAGGGAAAACGCCTCAAACGGGTTCTCTTCTGTCGCCCCGTCAAGCCATAGGGCGGACAGCTTAAGGTTAATACTAGCTTGCAATGCAGCTTATTGGATTATCGCACGAGACTGTAGCCACCCTGTGCGAGAACCGGTAAACACAGGGCCGTGTAGCGAGCGATTAGTCAAATTGAACGTACTACGGCGGCAACCTGCAACCACCTAATTACGTAATTAGCGGGCGACGATACGACTTAACAGTGTTCGCAACTTTATGCATTAAAGTTGTTTGTGTTTTTTAAGGGGTTGTATTTTAATTAGGCGACTGTAAAATTACTTAAGGGTTACAGATTTACTAAGCGACGAGCGTTGTAACGCTATTCTTTTATAATCTTGACTAATTCTTACACTAACACGGAAAAAACGAGTCGGAACTAATTATCTGCAACTATTTATCGTTCATTAGTTGATATCATCTATATTCCGCCATAATTGTCTCGGCAACACAAAACCAGTCCAATAATCTCGGTCTCCAACATTCATAACTTCCATCAAACCAGTACAAAGTAGAGAATAAAACGGGTCAATAAATAAAGAAACCATTATAGTAGGCGGCAGACCTCCAGAGCAATTCCGCCCTCTGACCTTTAAAATCTTGAGATGACACTTGGTGATAAATTGACAATGATGTAGAGACCTCACCCACGCGCGCGTTATCGGGTACCCAGCGGAAAGTTGCAAATAACTGTACGGAAGTCATATTTACAATGATATTGCATATACACCAGCTACAAGGACCAATACTACATTTGAAGTGTGTCATTATATTACAATATAGGTAAGTAACACAATGTTATTGAGTCTTTGTATGCTAGCGGCGCTTGCTTTATAAATACATGTTTCTTCGTTCATGTAGGTAGGTATCTACGACAGTTCAAAAGATGCGCAATCCACTGTAATTATTAGACGTTAGAACCGTATCTAAAACACTCGGAGAACAAGTTTTTTTAATGCCCATTAAGTTACGCGACATAGGTAAAAACCGACACGAGACACAATTATAAATAACTAGAAACTCGATACAGCAAACACATAGGTACATATAAGTACTAAATCACATAAAACAAGTAGTTATAAAACTAGTAACAGACGCTCTGATTTGGCTGGAGCAGACCAACCGTCCGTTGCAGTCGATATAAATCCTTACAATGTACAAAATAAACTCGCTTTTGGATTAATTCGGATGCGCGCGCGGGCCGACCTTGGTCGGACGGTCGACCACATCCCCCGCACTCAAAAACCGACATTATTTTATACTACGTAAGAATTCGTATCACCTGCAACAGACGGTTGGTCGGCTCCAGCCAAACCGGAACTACTAGTATAAGTAGTAACACGTGGTACAGTAAGTGCCCTTACCCAATGACTGCTGCTGCGTTCAGCGCGGTGACAGGGCCAGGTCTCTCATAGCACATGTGCATGCCCGCGGTGACAGCGCCGCACTTTACACACTCCACACCAATTTCCTCAGTCGTACGCACTTTGTACATAAAATACACAATCACTGTCTACGGTGGCTAGTCGACGCCGCGGGCGAACATTTCGCTAGCTCGCCGAGTTGGCGTCGACGACACTGCACTGACACTGCACTATCCCGCTGTGGCGGTAGAAGAAACGTTGTCTAACACTGAAATTAACGAATTGAACTTCGATCAGTGTTTCCACTTTTAGGGATTTTGAGTTTATTGGGGCAATGCTATTTTGACAGTGATTTAGGGGTATTTGGGACAAAACGAACTTGTAGCTGTAATAAGATACCCTATTTACTGTAAGGACTAAGTCCTTTTCCGTTCTTATGACTCCACAAGGGATATTCCTCAATTTCTTTTTATGTTGTATATTAAAAACAATGTAATACTAAACATTACATTTAAATGAAAGAGTTTAATTGTTTTCAATCTAAACTTTCAGAGTACTTTTGGAATATATTCTAATTAAGTTTTCGCAAAAACCAAAATCCGAAGTGGAAACACTGTCTGTATCACGTTAACTGCGTCACGGCAGATGTATGTACGAGTATGTATGTATGAGCGTGACGTTCGCAACACGATTGCTGGAACCAATTAGTGAGGTGATTGCGCACCGCGTTCCAACTTGTAATATTCAAAACTGGTTTAATAGCGCTACAACTAGCTTCAAGTTGACCTCTGTCGAATACAATGGCTAGTTTTTGCTACATTTCATGGCTGACGCCCAATATAAATATTCGAATTAATCAATGACATAATTTTAAACATATTTTAACAACAAAACGCGACCGTGTTACAAATTATGCAAGTTCTAAAAATGTTACAATTTGTTTCGGCGGAGCAATGTAAAAATAGCAACACAACGGCCTATTTCAGTCTACACTCTCGCCCTTTCGAACTTTTCACTTTTATCCACAATTCAGGGAAAGTTTTCACGCTGTCGTTCCGGAATAAGCTTCCGAAGAAACCTGCGCAGTTCATAAAAAGGTAAAAGGGAATAGAGGCTAAAAAAGATCCGTGCGTAGGCTTGCAACATCCAGCTATACCCGGTTATGACGTACTAGGGCTATGGTGAATACGTCATCGTCACGACGTCACGGCCCGCTCAACGTCAGTGGGCGTTTGTGGGCGCTACGTGATATATCGTTTAGTAAGTAACCGAAGATAGACGCCAACAAAAACAATAGTATCGTGTTGAAATTTTTATGTGACCTCCAAAGGCACTTCAAGCTTTTAACTTCAGAACACTGGTAGCTTCTCATGTATGAGTGAGATATGAGTCATGGAAATAAACGTTACAAATATCGTGCTAGTCTAGTTATAAAGTATGTAGGATAAAGTAGTATGTTTCATCGGGTGAACAAACACAATTACTGGCGATTATACAGGTAACTAGCGACCCACCCCGGCTTCGCGGTTTTCTCGGGATTACTGTATTATAACACTCTGTTTATTAATAAAAACTAAATGACAATCCTTTCAGTAGTGAACAGACAGACAGACGCGGCCTGGGCCTTGTTTTATAATATGTAGTGACAGTGATTCGGTAGTTTTTATTCCCTTTTCGCTTTATAGCGAGCCATAACGATACCATAAATCCAAGCGAACACAAGGTTTAATTTCCTTATGGCTCTCTTCATCGGGAAACTAGATAATAGCCGGGTAATTTCCCATTCCTTTTGCGCACTATGTCTGCTAGTATCAACTACCAAGTAGGAGACAATGGGCACGTAGCCATGTGCCGTGGAATCTCGTGCCCAAACGTGCAATCTCGTGCATTTACGCGATAACTCGGCATAATTGGTGCAAACTACATCATTCGAAATGCGAGAGAGTGATGCGATTATGTATGAAAGTCAATTTTGTACCATTTTTGGCGTTATCCAGTCGCCATTGCAATATGAAATGATGAAATAACGGCTTGCGACTTCGTCCGCCTAAAACTCGGTTATTATTGTATCGGAGATAAAAGTAGACTATGTTCTTCCCCAAATTGCAAAAAATGTGTTCAGCTGTTTAGGCGTAACAAACATAACAGATACGTAGACAGAGTTCATCGTCAAAGGCGCGCACAGCTGGGTATTCCCCAGGCCTTCCGCAGAGATCTCTTCAAAGGCCGGTCCTGCGCCATCCGCATCTAGTCTTTACGTTAATTTGTCAATAACTTTTTTTATACCACTGAGGTGGTACCTGGCTTTATTATCTTTCTAAACTTGTCAATTGATAACGCCAAAAGTTCCACGAAGAGGTAAGGCAAAGGACAGAGATAATTACAGCCCAGATCGTGCCGAGTCGAGACGAGAGGCCGAGATGCGTCTCTCGCCATTGGGTAACCGCGATTAGGTCAGGTTACATACGTATTTTCCCATTCGCCCCGAGAACCGATGATTAATCGCGACGCGCTCTACCGGATACGGCTAGAGTGGGCCGTTTGGGAACTGAAACCGATTGCCGTAGTGGTCGGGCCTCGGTTGGATACTTGTTGTTGTTGTGCTTGGCAACGTAATCATGTAAGTTGTAAAATGAACCTACCTATTTAATATGTTGGTCTGTTAGTCGTATTTATTTATAGCTAAAGTACCTACTGAATGAATAAACGTGACAAAATTTTATGCGGATCAATGAAGCATAACAAAATTGAATTATAGACAAACTAAAAATCTGATGCAAGTATGCAGGTATTCAATCATTTATTGCCAATAAACCAATAAGCCTTGTAAATAATTTTACAAAAGTCGCATGCAATGTTAGAAACTAGTTTCAAATATTCTCAAGGATTATCGTTGTCTATCACCTTTTCCCAGAGTTTCCATGGCAGTGAGCGCATAGAACTGGAACTATCAGGACCAGTGATTAGTGCTACGTCAATAAACAGTTTCAAAAATAGACGGGATAGACATTACTGGAACTCTATAACCAGTGCGATACAAATGCATCAGCTAATAGCTCACAACGTTTATTAAGTGGTCAATTTATAGTGAAATATAGGTATATGTGATCTAAACATAATATTTCAAGACACAATCTCGTGAAAAGACCTATCAAATTTTATTTTTTCGTAATTTTGTGTGCAGTAGTATATCTATCTATCTGGTGTTCTTTACAGGGCACCAGAACCGTTAAAATGGAATTAAACATAGTTTACAACAGTAATATCTGAATCAAGTACCTATCTTACTAGTTTGCCGCATTATATTTACATTGCTTCCCTTCTAAGTGATCGCCGTTCCGTTTCAAACCGCAATGATCCAACCCCTCCTAAAACCGGGCACGATCTTACCTTTATCCGGACGGATTTGAAGATGATATTGGCTCTAATCACATAAAAATTGTGATTCTATATTTACTGACCGGCCCGAAATAGCCCCGAATCTTTCCCATTCGTGACTCCGCCAGCTGTTAAGGGTCGTGGGTTCAATAACAATATACGAATATACAAATGTAATTTGTATTGAATCTACCTATTGGGTTGGCACGCGCAAAAATCACGGGTTTTTACCCGTGGTTGAGGGTTTTTACACCAAGGATAAAAATACGAATTATACTCGTGTAACATGTGACTTTTAGATAACTGTTTTTGCTTCCAAACTGTACAGAAAACCGACAGTTGGTAAACTACTAGCGCCAATGACAGCCTCTTTATATTCCTGTTTGGACTGGGCTTCACTTGATATTCAGTGGGGTCATTCTCTAGTTGCCGCCTTATTTAGCGGGGTGGCGGGGCGGATGGGTTTTTCGGCGGTGCGGCCGCGACCGGCCGTCGCCTGCGCGCCTGCCCGCGTGATTGATCGCACCCACATCGCGGTGGGTCAAATGAGACTGCACCCCCCCTTATTAGGTATCTACTATATTACTACAGCTACATTCTATTATCGCACCGCTCGACATCGACAGGGAGTTCATCCTACACCTTGGAGCCAAATTGGTCGCGAACTGTGCGGTTCCAAAGGAACTTTCTCCCACGCACACTAAGGTTGTGGAATGAACTACCTGGAGAGGTTTTCCCTGGAGAGTACAACATGGAGTTCTTCAAGAAAGCGGTTCAAAGGTTTTTACGGGGTCGGCAACGCGTGGGTGATGCCCCTGGTATTGCAAACGTCCATAGGCTGCGGTGACTGCTTACCATCAGGCAGGCCGCAAGCTTGTTTGCCTTAGTGGTAAAAATATTATTTTAATGTTACGTACAAGTAAAATAAAACCACCGAATCTTACAAAAAACTATTGCAAAAACGCAGTCTCACCTTGAAAAGATTTTCATAGGTACACCGCAAAGTTGAGCTGCCACGTTAATGGGAAAGCCACACACGCACGCGATCACGCTAATTCGGCGCGAACGCCCGCCGTGTTTGCACTCGCAAACTTTACAACCTGTAGCCGTCTATATTTAGATGACATTAAATCGGCAGTCTATGACATTGCCGATACACCGTGCATAGACTGCTTTAAAGAAAACATCGAGTGAGCGCATGCGGGCGCCATATCGGCCCAGAATAGACTGCAAGGTCGCCAGCGATAGCGTTTAACAGCATTTAAATGAGGAAACAAACATTTCTACGGGAGCCAACAGCCGAAAAGTGTCCGTTCTACATCCGAGTACATTAACCTAGTTTTCCTTGGGGCGGCGTCGCGGACGCTCCGTCAACCGCCAACCAGTGAGTTAATAAGCGAAGCGGGACGCGGGTGCAGCCCTAGTGTCGCTAGACTATAAAGCGGTCAGGATCTGAGCTCCTAATTTCCCTTGGTATCCGTTCAGGGTTGTCGACCAATGCGTCACTAAATATTGTTGGCCCCTATACAACAAAATAAACTTGGTGTTCATGTCCCAGTTGTGCTCTCGCGAGGGCTCGGGGTCCGCCTTGACCATAATCCAGGATTTGACAGATTAGATAATTACAGTGGAGCGACTGACATCTAACTGTAAAAATCCAAGTTAACCTTTTCGTTTCTATAATAATCAGACCTAATCAAATTCTAAAACACCATTCACACGTTTATATGTGTAGTACACCGCCTTACACCTATTAAATTACTTTAAAATGTACAATACGGTGTTATTACGTATCCATTTCAATAAGGCGAGTTCAGCAATGCAGCCTGAACAATTTCTATGAAAAACGTCGTAGTAAAATATTCAATGGCAGGGTCGGAACGCCCACCCGCATTATAAACTCCAGTCCGCTATTTCTTTCACGACTGAATATTCTAGACGGGTGGCGAAGGCAATAACTAAGTGAATTGCATTCTGAGAGATTTTATTTCGACTTTAATGTTTCACTTCTACCCGCTTAAGTACAATTCGACCTGTAAAACGGTTTGGCAAAACAAATTAAATTGAACGTCGACAGCGATAATTAAGATGGTCAAGGTTAGTTTGGTTAATTACTTTCGGACGCTATAGTTTTAACGTAGGTATTTAAGTAAAGTATTAGCTTTTGCCAGTTTGTACATAGTTCAACGCTAAGTGATGCTCTTACGGTGAGGGAAAACATTGTGGTGAAACCTGCACATTCGGGTGACTGAATGTGTAATCATGTTCCAATCTAGTCAGGTTCCCCTGGAAGCTAGTTAATCTTTGAAGGAAGAAACCTGGAAGGAAGTTATCTACCCAATCCTGGTTCATGGTCAGGGCTGACCCCGGGCCTTCGTGCGCGAGAGCACAACAGAGACATTAACGCCAAGATGATAATATAAAAATTAGCTTTTGTTAAAGAATACATATTTACTACAAAACCTTTACGCATGATATAAAAAACTGATATCGGTAGCTTATTATATACATTCACAACCTGGAATCTTCTTTTAAGCAAATATCTGCCTATAATAGGGGATTTTTCTCATCCATAGCCATGAATTTAAAATGTGGCCCAAGCTAACCTACAGCGATTTTGTTAAAGATTCCATGAGCGGGAACACTTAAGAAATATAGTCAGTTTAATATTAACTAGTTTTAAACTAACATATGCCACTACTGCTATTGACACTAAATAGTTAAACACATTCTGAGAGATCTCACCAAAAAGACAATTGCCGATGATTAGAATAACCTATGACATTGTATTACTTAGTTTGTATTTTTTATATTCCACCGAATTGATATGTAAGATAGTGTATATAATGATAGTATTTACTACCAATCACATTCTATAATTTAATATCTACTTTTTCCTTTATACATATATATACATATATTTCTACAAATTGACATTCTACTTTTAACAATTAATTTATTATGAAAGTACTGAAAAATTGACATTGTATGTATTTAACATAGGCAATTTAAAGATTTTTTTAAGAGATAGTTACAGTGACCACATATTTCGTAGTGCCTTGTTTGACACCTCCTGTGTTTGATGTGCCCTCACTTTTACATGTTATTACCTGTGTACGTATACCATTAGACTGCAAAATAAATGAATACTGAATACAACATACAGTACAGCCATTACCTATTAGTTCTATCGCCCAACATTCGGCAGTGGCCCAACCCTGCCCCCGCGCGGGGGACAATAACGCGCCGTATCCCCGCAATTTATAGAACACGAGAGCGCCGTGATAACCCCTTAGACGCTAGGGTGAGACATTCCCACGTCTCGAGTGGCCCCCTAGGCCCCCAAGTGCCAACCCTGGCTGACCGTTTCGTCTATCACACTGTTATGTAAATTATGGGCCCAGGAGCACTTTCTTCGCGTGTCATATGAAATATTTCAACGGCAAAAGGTATTCCGAATGACGAGTGAAACATGTTGGTGTTGGAGTTTTTCTCACGTCTGCTCAGGAAATTATTTCAATTAATTAAAAAAAAAGTGGCTCAAAGTCGATATTGTTATTTTATTGAATGTAAACAACATCTACCTAATTGTAGCTATGCTATGAAATTAAGGAAATTAAATAGTAAACTCATAAAATTTAATTTTATTGTAGTAGTTCCGCTGTGAAACAAAGCATGGCTTTTTCAAGACTTTGTAGGCTAATGATGACAAGCGGGGATGCTTGTAAATTCTACTAGTTTGGCAGTATATTTTTGTAAAAATGTAGGTTAAAAGTTATACTATTCTTTGTAATCTATACGTGTAAATTAAAGTCGCTTGCAGCGTCTGCCTGTCTGCATGAATTTCCGCTAAGTCCTACTGCAACGGATTCTGATGCAGTTGTGACATAAATAATGCAATTTACTCCGAAAGGTTTACATGTATAATGTAAGCATATTATAATAGAGAAAACCCGTGCGAAGCCGGCCCGGCTCGCTAGTTTTATAAAGAAAATGCTTATCCTGAATGTTCGCGAGATATATATAATAGTAGTATAGTTTTAAGTTTTTTTTAATGTGTTAGTGGACCAAATAAAGATACGTCTATGTCTATGTCTACATTATTTTCTGCAAACTAATCGATATCGATAACGGATAACTGGGGAAATATCCAGATTAGCACTTATTATTCTATATTGTGAACAATGATAAAATAATTGATAAGAAAACTAAATTCATCATGTTATGAATAAATTGAGGAATCGTACCTAACATTTATTTTATTCTACTCAGTGACAAACGAGCGGCCATAAACGCCAATAACATCAACGATTCCTGCCTTTACGTTGCAGGCAACAAAAATGCAGAACCGCAGGTGCGTTGTCACTGTGGGGACTAAGATGAAATGCCTCATGCCTGTAATTGCGCTAGCTACCTTATCCTTCAAACCGGAACTCAACAGTGCAAGCATTGTTGCTTAGCGGCAGAAATAGATAAAGCGGTGGTGGTCACCCAAACGTACTCAGGCCTGGCAAGAGTCATACCAGCTGATAAATTTAAAAGTTTAGTAACTATAAGTCATTGTCAAAATTTTGCCAAAATTTTGCCAAAATTTTGCAATAGAATTTGTCCTTTCTCGCTCTTCATTGAATAAGTTTATTCTTGAAGGTAGTTGTATAGTTCTTGAATACAGTTTTGTCTTGATTCGCCTTTTAATAGGTTTACCTACGAAATTGCCGTTTTCTCGCAAGTAAAGTCGTTTCCCGCGTCTGTCCCTATGTATCTATGTACGCTTAGATCTTTTAAACTACGCAACGGATTTTAATGCGGTTTTCAGCAATAGCAAGAGTGATTCAAGAGGAACGTCTGTAAGCGAGAAAAAGGGTAGGTAGGGGTAAAGTAGATGTAGGGTTGGAGTAGGGTAGTGTAAGGGTAGGAAGCCACGTGATAAGGTCGCGCCCGGTAAACTAGTTGTTTATTTACTTGAATACGAAAACAGAGTATGGTTAGATGCCAGTAAGTCTGTAATGAAACAAAAAGTATTATCTTTAAGTTTTTATAAGGGTTTGAAAATACCTATTATTTGACGTCTGTTTTGCCTATTTAACCCGATGTATTTTTATGAAGAAGTTAATTATCAAAATGAAATTATATGCCTGGTGCATACAACATGTCATCGGATTTTGCCTATAAAGTTTCAATCTAATTGGATTTGTGATTTACAAGAAAGTATGAAAATGACAGTTTCCGTCGCACAATACGGCAATTTCGTGTGTAAATACCTATTCTTGGCGTCCACCAATGGGTAGACAATTAGACATAAAGTATACCTATCACAGACAGTTACACCTACGTGTTATTAATCACTGTGGTCGGCCGCGACCCCAGCGCCGCGGCGCGCCGCCTCCGGGAATCTCGCCTCGCAGTATTACAATACGGCGTGTGTGCTGTGCATTGCATTCCACTACTTTTCAGCCATTGTCGAGAGTGCATGTTTAATTTCAGCGCCCCATTGTTTACATTAGCACGGTTTTCGATTAGGTTTCCGATGAATTGTGAAGCTGTTACTTAACGCTCCGAACCGAACTGCCAGCAATACAATCGGCATCTCGAAGTTTCTTAATTATAAATTATTATTAGTTACTGCATTGGTACTGTCTAGTGTTTAGGTACTCTCGCACTTTACACGTGGAGGTTACGATATCTTAAAACTTATTTGGTGATAAGATAAAGAGTTCGCGGTAATATTAGCATGAAGATCAGATTCCGATTCAAGGTACTGATTTGGCGCGTACACGCCCGGCGGGTTACACCGGCAATTAATACGACCAAGGGCAATCAATTGATCAATGAAACGCTGCAATTACTGCCGATTTATTGCCGTGTTAGGTAACGCAAGAAGTTTCCACTTTCCCGAGTCGTGGCATTAAACGGCTCAAAACTGCAAATTTATGTCCGGCGGCAACAGTGTGCATCGTAAATATTCCCGGTTCCAGCGATCGAGTGCGTCACGCGTGAGTCAACGGTCAGCACGGCAGCGGCTGACGAATTCTTACAATCGAAAGAGGCGGCTCTGGGCCGAGGGTCCGTGGCTCCGTGGACGGGGTGGTCCGGCGGTACGATCCAACACTGCAATCCAAGAGATCACTGGTGCACTGCACTGGGGTGCGCGACGTGAGCGCGCGCGCGGCCGGTGCGCGAGTGCGCGAGCGAGCGAGCGAAGGCGCGAAATCCCGCCAAAGCGTGTGTGTCGCGGGACGCGGGGCGACACGAGCGGTTCAGCTGCGAACGGCCGCGCGACTGCCGCCCGCGCCGCGCCGCCGCCGCGCGCGCGCCTTATCGCCGCCGACTACAGATAATGATGTCAAAAGTGGATCGCACTAATGCTCTCTATTATGTTGTAAACGTTCGGATTGGGAAGGTGGATGCTGCACCGTCAGCCTACCCGGGCCTTGTTTGTTGCCTACACGACGGCTGCCAGATGGATGCCGCGGCCGCTCCTTCGGATGTGTCTAATCATCTCGGCCCGTTGTTATGCTAATGGCAGAGTCAATTATGCTCGTTCCCTTTCAATTTGATACGATTCGATATATTTCGTCCCATTGTATTGGTGTCAATTAAATATTGTGTCCGCTATCCTAATAATATAACTTAATATTTAATATTGTAATGAAATAATGAGTGATGAGAAGTCATAAAGAATGATGGTTATCGACACTAAATTAATTATTCAGACGATAAATTACTAGCCGGTTCCTGTGGAAATACCTAAGTACGACACAATATTCTATTTGACTAATTAAATTTTTGAGCGAAACATAAACAATTAATAGAACTCTACTTTACTAAATCAAACAACTAAAGAAAACGTACACTAAAGTACTTGATTGTAAATCAATCTTTGTTACTGAATAAAAAAATAATACGTAGGTAACGCGCGGGGCGACATTGGCCCGTCATCCCGTCGACGTAATTCCAAACATTTGAGAACGCAACCGCAAAGAAGCTGTATCGCTCATCGGAGCGCCGCGCGAGACACAAGCCGTAATTTTATTGCGGCTCGCCGAGCAATAATCACCCTTACAACTAAATCCCACGACATTAAATCGTTCGGTTTCCGAATAAACTCACACACACTTTCAGTCAAATGGAATATTGTTGATGTTTCGACGCCGCCCCGAATATACACCGTATCGCGAACGCGGTGAGTCGTTAACGCGTTGTACAGGTTAACGCCGATGACACGTTTCGCGTCGGATATTATAAGACTCGTGAACACTGTACAAGGAATCTTATGATAAGCGTGTATAAGGTCGAGTTTGGTGGGCGGGTCGGGGGCCGCCATGTATTTCCATTTAGTACCGAGTTGTGTGGCTCTATATTTTGGTTGTGCTAAGAAGCGAGTTTCGTTTGATGGATGCTTCAGCCGGCCGAGGTTTTTGCGGTGGATTATGTGAAGCGTCTCCGGGTCGGCGGGCGGAAAAGGTGTGTTTTCCGCTTATTAGCGTTCAACATCCAAAGATTTGAAACATCGATTCATCGGTTCGACATTGCGAATCGATTGCGCAGTTAGCGTTAAAACGGTCAATTAACACCGGCCGCCGTAATATTTAGCACGGTGCGTCGCCTCACGAAACGCAAGCATGCTGCCTTCAATTACCAAGTGGCCACTTTTGCCTCTACCTATACAGCCATCACGGAGCCTGCCAATATATCGGCAGAGTTGGGCATTAAGCGGATTGCACGTAGGTCTAATTCGTAGTGACCCAAATTTGGCGCGACAAGTGGGGCGCCTGCGACGCAGCGAGCGGAAATAGGCGGATGATCCCGGGGAGGGCGCGCGCGGGGGAATTTACGGCCCCATGAGGACGCCAACGCTGCCGGCGCGCTTTCGCTGGCCTCGGGCGGTCGCGCAGTGGGCACCCCCTGGATTCTATACAGTATTGGTAGGGACATGTCACTGCATTCTAGGTTCTGTTCCCTACCACTGGGATTTACTAGACTTTGCAATGGATGAAAAGTTGTGTTTTTATAATTTCAAAAGCGTGCTCAGATCCAACAAATCCACACCATTTCAACGGTCTAGTTACGAAGTTCGACTCGGGACACAATCAAAGCGAGATTAAGGCGCAACGCTCAAGAGTGGCGTGTAATTAATTATATTCAGGATTGTCGGGGTAATTTGGTTTCGCGGAGGGCCCGCCGAATCTCGGAGTCCCGACTCCCGGTCCCGGTTAACTTTAAATATGCACGCAAACGGCTCGCCGCTTTGGGAATTGGCACACTACTGAAGAGCACACCGAACGAAGCTGCTTCCTAATGTAATAACCGTGCACGGTGCCGACCCGCCACATCGAGCTATTCATCCGACGATCATGATCAGTCAGTCGAGCCGGGCTTTTCCGCCGATGTGTTTAAAACAGAGCTGTGACGAGGGCGTACGGAGCGACCCGTGAGGCAATAGTGAGCACTGAGAGGTATCGGGCCCATCTATCATAAAGACTAATTCGGCGTAATAAATTAAAAGCGAAACCATGCGAGACATTCATTACGGGAGAGCGTGAACGCGCGCGGCGGATTGGGCCGGCGAGGCGGATTGTTTGGAGGCAATTATAAATAACTAGCTCTCGTCCGCGACTTTGTTCGCGTGGACCAATTTCGTATTAATATTCATTTACATTACCGATTTTTTTGGAGATAAAAAGTAGACTATGGTCTTCCCCAGGTTGCCATCTATCCTGGACAAATTTTATCCAAATAAATGAATCTGACAAATAAATAAATAACATACAGACAGAAAAGAGTTACTTCCGCATTTATAACAGATATTAGTTAGTATGTTATGTGTGACGGTAATTTCAGCGTAACACGGTAAGGGAAGGATGAGGCGGTGTCGTGGCCGCATAGCAGTCCACACGTCCAAACGGAATCTCGGATCACACCCTCTCGGAAAATGTAAAAAAGAATGTTTAGGGTTATACAGAATGTAAATTCCCATCCGACCGCGCCCTCGATGCCGCCACCTCCCGAGATATAAACCAAAATAAGGCTAAGAATTCAATATGCGAAGAAATTGAATTTTATATGCGAAGGAAGAACCATCTTTACTAATTCAACAAATTCTTGATATTCAATGCCAACATAAATACAGTACAAGGTAAAAGTCGTGTAAATATTTGAGGGAGCTCACACATCAGCCGCTTTGTTGAACGAAATAATCCTGCTATGATACGAATACACTAACTTCGTATTATATATAAGCATGTTACAGAACAGCTGAATATTTCGAGTGCTATCCTATCACTCAACGAGCCAATCCCCAAGCGCAGCTAATTCTCCGGTGTTGTCAAAGTAAACAAAACGGGCTCGGCGAAAATTGAAATAGGCGGCATACATTTCGGTGGATGTAAATCCTGAATTCCTGCGGCGCTCAAATTATTACAACAACAATGCCGCTTAAGCGCACAACTAGGCGTGAAATTTCAGGATAGTATTTTTAAGAAATTTTACAAATTTTCTGTAATAAATTGTCTATAGATAGAGAGTCTATTGCCGTGTGGTGTCCGGCAGTGTAAAACAGTACCAAACCCTTACACTCGTGGGTGTCGTACAAGGCGAATAATGTTTTCGAGGCAAAGAGACTCTAGAAAAGATCTAGAGTCTCCATAGACTGGAAAATGGGCTGCAGCGTTTTCCATTGTTATATTTATAACACTGCGATCTTCAACGCTCCTGCCAAGCGTGGAAATAATGGCAATAACCTCCTCTGTCTTAGGAGAGGCCCTAAGTGCAGAGAGAGCGTGCACATTGCATTCTTCACCTAATAATGCATCGTAGAAAATTACACTGTGAGCAGTAGACATTTACGGCCAAGTGATTAGTAGGCATACCAATTGCTACTTTTCAGATCTATGTATTGTATGTACATATTTTTACAGTAAAGGAAATTAATTTCAGCCATACGTCCATTACTGGACACAGGCCTGGGTTCAAACTCCTACCCTTTATAATGCGTACGGCTAAGGAATGGAATACGTTGCCTGCAAGTTGTGTTCCCGGTTCATTATAATATGGACGCTTTCAAGGCTAGATGAATAGGCTGTTCCTAGACAGGAAATGCTCCATCTTCAGCCGTACCGTCACTTACCAACAGGTGAGATGGCGGTCAAATGACTGTCTAGTCAAATATAAAAAAAATATCAGCTCTGAAGCTTCCACCAAAACTCTTGATTTTGGTCGAGAAATCCGACGTCTCACTCACACTTCGTGAAGGAATTAATCACAGGACTACAACACAACATAAATACTTTAGATACCCATTAATCAACACTGGGGCTCCTGTTACTAAATTTAGGTACTAATATTCGATAATCTGTCATTAAGTTGACCATTGACATATTGGAATCAGAGTCGCACTCTCGATTCTGCAACTCCTCGACAACGACAATATGAAGAGACTTACAATCATACACTCCAGTTCTTCCCGTGCCAACTGTGACTTAGCAATACACGCTATATCTTAGCGAGATAGAATGCTGCACCAAATGAGAGTAAAATGGCACTGGTAGGCGCATGGCTGCGAATAAATTTGCACTATCTAGGTGGAGTTACGAGAGGCCGATTGCACTGCAGTGGCGGCTAGAGGATTCCTAGACAAGCAGATGAATATTCAGCGTGTTTGTCACATTCTGCTGGTGCATTCAATTTCGTTTGGCAGTTATCGCCGATGTCTCGTAATCGGTTGGCCGGTGTTAAAGGAGGATGGTTTGTTTTCTGCACTATCTACTATTGTTAGCCAAAACCATCAAATTTCGTTCGTAGAATATGATACTACCTTGATTTCCTTTAGTACAATTTTCATACGTTGTGTTACAGCATTATGTACCTAATATTGATTAGATATCGATATGCACCGATATCATCAAACAATAAAACCCATTAACGGCGTAGACATCGAGATCAACAAATAGGTAATCATTGATTACAACAAATAAATAAATAACAAATAAGTTGCCTACATAAACGCTTATTTACTTTTATGGCATTCCATTTCTCGCATTACACCAACAAATTAAGTATGCAATATGGCAATATGCGGAGAGAAACGTTTCCGTCGTAACCACGGTCACTGCGCAGATTCAACGCCCCACTACCGCAGGCAGCCCGCGAAAGACAAAAGCAATACAGATGAAAATGGAGGGAAAAACATCACATTCCACTTGGTATAGGTATCTCCCTCGACCCCATCCAGCCAGACGGAAAAACGTGACGTCGTCGCTGCCGATTGTTTCCCTATTCCAGACGCGAAATGCAAAGTATGAAATAATTATTGCGGTGGCGCGAGTGCGACACACCCCCCCGCCTCCCCCCCGGTGATGGGGAGGGCAGGGAGTCAATATCTCTTAACCGATGGAAATATTTTCCATACACATCGGTTGGTTAAATCATTGAGATTTACCGACAGGAATTGATGTGTAAAAATGAAAATGGGAAGGATTTTAATAATGTACAAATTAAATTACATTATACTAATATTTTAAATGTTCTTAAAAAGAATTTACTGATAGTACGGTAATCTCCAGAACTATTACCTTACAATATAAATAAACTCTATGCCTAACACTATTCAGCATTGTGCCTAGACGCCTTTGGACGTAAGTGCACCACAGCTTCCAAGAAGGGCTAAGACCTTAATATAACCTTTACTCCAGATCATAATCTTTCAAAACCAAAATCAATCTTTACAACACCAGATCTTATTTTTCTATCAGAAACGTAGGAACTAAAGCACCACTCTTCCTATTATAAGTCTTTTGTCATCGTACCCCCTTGCCCATTCTCTCCCAAGGGCTCCTTGTGCCTCCCACAAAGGGCTGCCCCCTCCCCCCGCGGTTGCATAGCTGTCCGAAGCGTGCCCACAGAAGCGGTGAGACTTGTTGCTTTATCAGTGTCGCCTTGTAGCTTGTACTCATGTAGCTTATGTTTTTGCGGCGGGGCAAATTACACAGACGCGATGATACACCGCGCCGACGCGTAATGGATATTTCCGTAACGCCACCGGAGTATCTGTGTGGCATTGTTGACGGCGCGAGACGACTGGAGCACGCTGAATTGAATGTGACACGTATGAGTGTCACATTTTCCGTGATTCCGGATGCGCCGGTGTGAGACTTGTGTGTTTAGGGACAGCATGATCGCGAGGCTACATTAATTAGGTGTCTACATTGTGCTGGACCGGTATAAACTTCTGTATTGGTGGTGGAGTATCCCGGCTGGTTTTGACGTTTACGAGTATTACTATTTTACGGGACTCGTACGTCGCGTTCGCACAACAAAGGGATAGACAATGCGAAGCGCGGTTGTGTCATAAAATCTGCAAGTAGTAGCTACAAGCCGGCGGTGCATGTGGGGAGTTGGGGGCCACTCAAGCAGTGCGGGCAGCCCGGGACGATAGGAAAGCTGCAATCGATTCTCCCCAGCCCACTCCTTACCCGACGTTGGTATTATTTGGACTGCAAGTAGCTAGTAGGTTTTAGGAACGGTATAGTTGGTATTAATAATCATGTAAAGTTGAGACATCTTGGTCGATTTAAGTGACTAAGGAAATTTTGTATGAACTAGAAACCATCTCTTTGGGTCCTATGGATTATTAAAGAAAAACCGGTGGACTGTAAAAGCTGGTATAATGCTGGGGTAACGAGTAAGGGCAAGGTTTCGAATGATTGAAGGGAGTGGCCCTCGCGTCGCCCGCTGTGCATCGTTACGCCGCGTCCCCGTCGCGGCCGCCTCCCGGCGCCAACAATCCTCATGAAGTAATACTTTTGTTGTTCAAATGTAAGAGACAGATAATCGCATACATTATCATAATCATATCCTTAGTCATAACAGTTAGGTGAACAACGATGGCTTGCGCAGAAAAGCACATAAACACATAAACACCTTCACCACCAACTTGAAGAAAAAACAAGTCACCTTTGATATTTTGTATGCCAGATCGACGGGTGGCGAAGAGAATGGCCTTTCAAAGAATGCAGACAGCGGGTAAGTCGCAGACAGAACGGCAGATAATTGAAATGCCTAGTATGGGGTGCTGACAGAGGCTGGAAATTGGGCCACAAGAAGACAAAGACTTACGACTATTTTCACGGTAGTAGCACCGCTTGGCTCGACCTTTCTAATGCCTATAGGTACGCTACGTAAGGAATTGAACGCTTTGTCTGCGAATTTGTTCCCTTGCAATATAATCTGGAATTCTGGACACCTTCAATGCTAAATCTAATGGATTTTAGACACGTGTTATCAAGTGATATATCGGCGAAATGCCTGCCTAGTAAGACGTAATAATGCACCAACCCTATAAATCTACGATTGACAGCTTTGGGCAACTTTCCATCCTTGTAGGAGGCTCTGGTACTGGCGGTTGAACATGATGGATGATGATAGTTCAGTATTGATATAAATGAATTAATACCTTAATGGCGTGTGTTATAAATCTGAGAAATGGAACTAATAATGTTTTTATAACAATCTCAGCTATTATTACCACTGTCTCCTTAACTGCCGTCAGCTAAAGGAGGCGAACAATACACTTACATATTGCCGTATGAATACATTACTACACAAATCAAATGTGTCGCCGGAATAAACTGGGAAGTTTTATTCGTCGAGTGTGTAATAATTTAATGCGGAAAATGTGCTGAAAGTAGCTGTTGTAAATCTAATACAAAATCCTTGTGGAATAACTGAGGGCCGCGGGGGAGCGGGAAGCGCTGGAGTGTGCTAGACGGTGGATTGCGGCAAATAAGCTGAAATATGAGCTGGCGATATGCTGCACTGTGCGCCATGCCATTTCATATGAAACGATTTTCGCAGGGGCCCGCAGATTCACATCTACAAAAAATGATTCGGGTACAATGTTAATATCATACTACCAGTGTCCTCAAGATGTTTATTTAAACACAAGAAACAACGACTAAAACGAAGAAAACATTTATAAACTTAATGAAAAGCCACAAAAAATAGAGAAACAAAGATCAAAGAGCTCGGGTAAACTAGTTTAACGTTTGATTCCGTTTATTGCTCATTTGTGTTTTTGACGCCATAAATCACTAATACCCCAATGCAGTAAACTAGACAACACTTGTTTCTAAGCATTTAGGCGTCTCAAAATTTGTATAAAGTTATGAACGACTTAACGAGTTTAGTTTTCACTCAATGTGGTGTTGGTGCAATGCTTTTCTTGTTAGGAATATTTTAAATCAACTCAGGCGTCGCCTAAACTTTAGTGGCATGGCGCATCAACTGATTGATAAATTTACCAAGAAAACGTATGTTGTTTACCGAAACTGACTCGAAGCTAGCGCTGTGCATATAAAATCAAATAGTCGGGAATTAGAGGAACACAAAGTAGTGAATGCGCTCGCGGCGGCGCGGCGCAACTGTAAATTCCACGGTTTATCTGCGGAATCCTCTAAGTGCGCCAACTCGTCCCGAACTTGTTGGGTATTTTTTCTGTTTTTATTGCTGCTCTATTCGGAGGGAGACAGGGCGGCGAGTGGCTAGCAAAACTTACATAATACTGAGTTGTAACGCAACATACAGGCTATCAAACGCGGCCAGAGCGGCGGGACAGCTTTTAAGGCTATTGTTTATAAAAGAGATCGCACGGATGGAACCGAGCGTATTTCATTCAGACTTAATTGGCCATAAAAGACAGGTGGTGTCGGGAACATAGCCGCGGAAAAATTTATAAATATTCGCGCACACACATGTTTGTTTTTTTTTGTCGTGAATATGCGCGCGACAATTGTGGCCGAGTGTCGCCATTGTGTTTTAGGTTAACGGCCATGAATATTCAATTTCGAAATGTGCGCTTGTTTTAGCCGGGCCATACAAACAATTGCTTCGGATCGCGATAACCATTAGCCGAAAGTTATTAAATAATAAACCCACAGTTATCATAACGCAGAATCACAGACAGTTTTTAACGCATTTTACATCTCAAAGCACTATGCAACTTTGTAATAAATAGTTTTGTTCGAGGTAGAATCAAATATTAGAAAACAGCTCGAATTTAGTGGATAACAGGCGGCGACCACGGACCGGAAGACGTAGGACGTAGGACTATAAACAAGGTGAACTAACAGGTGAAGATGAAGCTCACTTTGGACACTGATAATATTCTACGACTCCAGCTTTTACGTGTTGCTACCGTGTCGTGGAAAAATTTGGATTACACACACAACTCGCTAGAAAACCACAAACTGTGGTGAAATCTGTGTCCTCACTTACAAGGAACGTGTTTTCCAACAATTTGACCGGTAACAGGAGCGTACATCAATTAATGCGTGAGCTACGATCACTCGAGTCTTCCAGACGACCCACATAACGACCTGTTGACTCATCGTCGCTCGTGTATAGACGGTGTAGACCACGGCTCTGCGTTCCGATTATGAAGCTACGTTGAATGTAAGCTCCTTAAGAAGAGCCCAGTGGAAAAGTACTTACTAAAGCGCCCGATAAGAAACAATTTAGAATAGGATTTATCAAAACTATTGTTCTCCTTTACAACTGCGGCCAACAAAGGCGCATTAGTGACTGTTTGTCATGTTTTCCGGGATTCCCAATCCCGGAAAATATTAGAGTCGGTAATAATATCAAAGTAGTATTATGTTGTTTCTAGACAAAGACATCAACTTCAAAACGTTTTAATTAACGGAATTTTCAGGGAACCTCCGGTACTGCTTGGTTTAAAGGCACAAAAAACACATAACTCCTCCTTTTGGGCTTCGCCGCAGTCGGGGTAATAAACATCTACGAGGTAAAACGAAGCTATGACAATATAATATCGAGCGCATGGAACAGCATTTCCAGCAATAAACAGCGTTCCTACTCCCTACAAAGTAATAGTGTTTTGGTTTACAATGTTGGTAGCAGCCAGCAACTAGAGTGGACGATTTCACAATTTATAATTACAATACGGTTGAAATGAGTCAGATTCACACGGAGCCAATAAATTCTGGAATGAAAAACGATCACGTTGGACGGAATGACAAATTTAACTGAGACACGAAACTACATTGGAGCCATAACTTCTTGGTTTGCGCGATGTTATAATTATAACTATTGCAGTACTAGCTAAAGTTGGCATTAAAGGAAATTCTACTCAATAATCAAGCCATTACCAAGTTTGTGTGTGTGCATTTATTAACAATCACATACATAAGTATAAACAAACGAGCACACCGGCAAGTTGGAAGGAAAACTAACGTAAATAACAAAGTAACTATAGCACATGCATATATGATTAATAATTTGGGATTTCACCGTGTGCAATAAAGCGAGAGATTCCCAAATATCACACGTACGTAGTAGAACAACTTTTTTTTATGTCATAGAGTGATGGCTTTTTTATATGATAGACGGAGGCTAACGATCAATCAGGACATAGGACAAGGCGATTGGGAGAGCCTACCTCATATAAAAATGAGGAAAGACCAGAGAAAGCAGAAGACTAAGAAGGCAACGCATTAACCGGGAGTGACCGCTAGGATAACGATGGCAATGACATCATCATCATCATATATTTAAAAGTATGACTGTTGTCGATGGAGCAATCGCTACTCTTCTCTCCTATCTGCCAATCTCTTCATCTCTTTATAATCTCGGGCGCTTTCTTTTTCCTTCACGTTTTTCCAATATTCATATTTGGCCTTCCTCTTCCTCTCTTTCCTTAACTTTGCCTTCTATTATCAATGATATAAATGTAGTAAATATTCATAAACATAAAATATTTATTGCTCGGGAAATATGCGAAAACCGGCACATACCTCGCGGAGCGAATGAAAAATTCACAATACAAAATGGGGAACTTATTTAATTTGGTGCAGATTGCATGTTTGATTTGATATATTTATTGTGTGCAGTGCTCCACTAATATTTACGAAAGATAGCTGTATAACAATCATGACAATCGAAAGCATAAATATTAAATTTTATAGCTTACACTAGCTGTGTAACCCATAAATTTTAAATTTTATAGCTTACACTAGCTGTGTAACCTCACTTTGTAATTGGTTGATACCTATCTGTCTACAATTTGGACATGGGCATCATGGATGCCATGCCATGGATGCATGGACATTAAAATGTGAAGCATTGTCCTCTACAGTTGGCACGCTCACTGCAGTGTTGAAATATTAACAACAAAATGAACTGCTTTCCATTTCCTAGTCTTTGAAGGTCCCAGGCAGTCTGTTTGCCTCTGCTGCTTTAGATTTGAGTGCTAGTCTGTCGAATAATATGACCCCTGGTACAATGACAATTGCATAACTTCAAATTGAGCGAATGGCAGCTTACCTTGTTGCATCAACACGTGCACAGCCTACTGGGAATTACACGTGGATTGATCAGACTTTTTGTCAGTTGCGCCGCTCCGCTTGTTTGTACGGATATCGCATTACAGATTTACATTTTAATCGGTCCTCGATTTCCATAACCACAGCCGGAATGCGAATGCTGCACGAGCGTTCACGAAGACCTCTCAAGTGTTTATACGAATATCATTATCTAATTATCGTAGGTGCCGGAGCTAAGAAATTTTACGCAAGATCTCGGATGCTGTATCTTCGATATTAATATCGACAATTCGCAATGCTACTCATATGATTACCCAAAATATTGTAGATTAAGTTGGGAACAGGAAGTGGGGCACGATTATGCAACTGGCACGCTTTACTATGGGCAAATACTGAGAAAGGGATGTTTTCCGTACGAGGTAAGTACTCACTTACAATTTGTAAATGGTAGGTACATTTGCGCAGAATAATGCGCATCAGTGCATTCTTATTTCTTTGCTATTATTATATTTTTTATTTTTTTTTGTATGTGCAATAATTTTATTTTATATTCTGTCATCATATTATTGCAGTGCAGTTTTACTTCCCTTTTTTTTTGTTTTGTTGTTACTAGCGAGGACCTGTAATTGGCTTATTGATTCTAAGATAATATTTATTATATTTTATGTAGCTGTTGGTACTCCAATAAATAAATAAAATAAAAAATAAAATAGCTTATTATTTAGTTCATGGATTAAAAAATTAATAATATAATATGTTCTATTAAGTAGATATTGGTAATTGTAGATCACTGTCTGCATAGGTATTAACATATGCATAAAAATGCTTAACGTTGAAGCCTTAGAAGGTTTGCAGTAATTTTTACCGTATCACAGCTAACCAACAGTCACACGGACAGCCGCACATTATCATTTATAACATGATTTATGCGGCAAGAACTCTATCGAGCAGATTTAATCTGATTCGAATAGAGGACAATGGTAGTTCTAATAAAAATAAAGCGGGCTTCCGTATCTGAGAGTTCGTTTTCCTCGAGCGAATGGTCTAAAAATAAATAAAACAGCTAGAATGGAATACGGTTAAGACTGCGAGATGGCTCAATTTCCGCAGATCCGAGATCGGCGTGGCGGGACCGACCTTGGAACTAATATAATTTACGCACACTCGCAAACGCTGCGGTCGACGCCGAATTGCCATCGCGCGACCTCTCCTATCATCATCTCGTAACAAAGCGAAAAAATAAAAACAACTTCACTGAGCTACTGTTTTCGTCGTATTACTAAACGAACAACAGGTTTCTGACATCTCATAACAAATTAAACTCGTCTACTCGAGTGCGTCTGCTATGGACGGCAAAGGAGTATCTCCGAAACTCTATGCCGTCGCTACCGAAATCACGATCGTGCTCGAAAGGCGATTTCTCTATTATCCAGGACTGCGTGAGAAATCTGTTTCATCACCGGCAATTATTATAATTACGCGCCGCATGACTCCGCCAGACAAAGACCAAAACAAAACAATGGAATTTCAATGCTCCTTCGGATTTCCAGATGACAAATGGAATGGAACATTCTTTATGGGACATTTTGAGAGGTCGGGAGATGACATGTGTTTTTAATTTTACAACGAGAGAGCGGTTCCGTTGTCAGCTCATTTATCGACTTTATTAGCTCACTTTTATCGCGTTGACACGTCACGTTGGGGGCCAAGTGAAGGCGGCGATAATAACGAGCGTTCCGTGTTTGCTCCTCTCGCGGATGGGTTAGCTCGTCGAATTGGTTCGTGTGAATTTCGCTCTATTACGTTAATACGAAATCGGATTACAATGCCACCAGCTGAGCGCCTGCGCCGGTCAAAAATTCCTTCTCACGGGCGCAACGGTACAAGCGCGCGCGCACGTCGCTAAGGTCACCATCACAATATCCTCGTCTCGCTCCGAGTGCGCCGCGGCCGGCTCGCCGGACAAGGACGGAAATATGCAAATGAACGGTGGGTAAAAAACGACCGTTTGACTTACTGTGGCGAGCCGTAGTCGCAGTGATAGATTAGATGCACCTTTTTTTTGTGGATGAAAGGCCTTTACGTGGAACCGGCCGGGCCGCGCCGCGAGCCCATTGTCTGTCCATCTCTATGTAGCTTCGGATTATCACAATGGGCGTCCTTTAACTGGAAAATGGAAAGTAATAAATATATCGTAAACGGGCGAGGCGGCGTCATAAATTCCTGCGTGCCAGCGCGGACAAATGTGCCAATCTGACGGTACCGCGGCACCTTTCCGCCCTGTTCCTGTCGCGCCACATCGAGATCGCCGTCAAATCGTTACATTCCACACTAGGAACCTATCGGTATGAGGATAACTGCCCCGTCTTGCTAACATTGTTCGACGTAGATACCCAACAGACTAATTAATTAAATATTAATAGCAGACAAAAGATAAATACCACGAATGCAATCATTAACTCGACTTAATTGCATTGTGGAGCGTGTTGTGCCGCAACAGAATAACGCGTCATTTACGATAGTGGTCGGCTCCCCGCGAGCGCGCGCCGTGGCTCCATCTATCGCCGCGACGATAAATTAAATTACCATTACAGCTTTTCGTTTCGTTCGATGGGTAATTAATATATCAATCGATAATTACTATAAGAAAACTAGTGGCGGGCGCTCAGCGATCCTTGGCGTTGGTGTCTCATCCATCGCCCGTTGCATGTCTGCGTCGTAATACAGCCTCAATAATAGAGCGGGGATACAATTCGCCCTATGTTTACGTAGTCGATTCACGGCCGTATCAAAAGTATTAGTGCGATTACGCCGTCCCGCTCCCTCCTCACACTTTTCCGCACCGCCGTCCCATTCTCGCGGTGATTTATGACGGAGGAGCTTTACACACGTTGCGGCTACTTGCAACAGTGTCGTTCGTTTATCATGATTATGTAGCTATAAAGCAATTATTTTATCGCGTTTACATAACTTTAGGAGCTAATGAACGGAAGGGCCTGTACGGTTACATCACGTACATACATAAAAATAAAAAATAATCATCTTGGCGTTAATGTCCCGGTTGTGCTCTCGAGAACGAGGGCCCGGGGTCCGCCTTGACCATGATCCAGGATTTGGCAGGTCAGGTAATTACAGTGGAGCGACTGCCATCTGACCTCCATGACCCTGCTACCAGGGGAACTTGACCAGATTGGACCATGGTTACACATCCAGTCGCCTGAATGTGCAGGTTTCATCACGATGTTTTCCCCCACCGTAAGAGCATCGGTTAGTATTCAACTAATGTACATAACTCAGAAAACAGTCATTGGTACATGGCCGGAGCGGGATTCGAACCCGGGACCTCTGGCTTACGAGTCGGATACTGTAACCGCTCGGCCACCGACGCTCTAACATCACGTACATACATATTACATACCAAATCACAAACATGACTTTACATATCTTCTATCGATTCTACAAAAGTACCGGTTAGATAATAGCTGTCAGGAAAAATACTGCAATGACTAATTTGCTTACTTAGAACTACTTAGAAGAGATAAGGTACCTAACCTACTTGATATATGTACCTACAAGCAAACGTGTCGTAAGTATAACAACAAATTACCTACCTACACAATCACAATTTACACACCCTGCCGTAACCGCATATTTACACAAGTTCTCAAATGAAAAATTATGTTTTCATAGCAAACTATTATCGCGCGTTCTCTATGATCAGTCAGAGTACTTGTCAAGACTATCAAACGAGCCCAAACTCGAAGGGGGTTATCATGCGTAGTTTAGGAGTTCCTATGACCATCTTCGGTCTCCGTCGTCAAATCAGCTCGATGGTATCATAATATTGCATTGTCACCGAACTTATAAAAGTATGCAAAATTTCAGCTCAATCGGAAACCGGGAAAAGGATCAAATTTAACTTGCTAGATTTTATTACGCAAAAACACACCCATGCACATACGCACATGTAAAAGTAACTTGTAAGTAACAAGTTAAAAAGCCTGACAGTTTACAATTGTTTTGCCCGCTATTCAATCAAAATATAAAAGCAAATACCTACCTACATACTTTATTAATTGTAATACCATTGTAAGATGTTATGAACCTCTATTTATTTACACTAAGTCCGGCATTAACATAGACAGAACACCAGCAACTATTAAAAGGCTGCAATAAAACATATACTTAAGTCTTTTGTAATGGATCATAACACACGCATTGTTAACCCGATATCAGTTACAAACACGCAGACAGTGTGAAAAAGCGGCGACTATAGCCCATTACATCTACGGTTCATATTTTAGATTTCACGTCTAACAAAAATACTGCCAATTCCTGGATCATGGTTAAGGCGGACTCCGGGCATTGGCATGCGAGAGCAGAAGCGGGAAATTGACGCCAAGACGATGATGACGTAACAAAAATGAAGACTAGAACCGTAGGTGCCTTTTCAGTGTGTGGATAAAGCTGAAATTCCAGGTGCCTGAGCATTGTAGGCCAACCTCGGCTTCTGACACGGTCCGCTGTTGGTCTTCCTTCTCCACTTCATTCGGTCTTGGCCGGTTGGTTCTCTCATCTGACTCGGCAATGTTAATCCATCGCTTCTTGTGTCCCGCGGGTCCCCTTTTTCCTTATTAGGAAGCTATTGCTTTAGGCACCTATTTCTCACCAATCACTAGACAGCCAGTTAAGTTCAATAGAAATTAGAAACCGTGCGCGAGTTTGTCGGTGGGCGCTGCGCGCGCGCAAGGGCTGGGTGGATGACTAATTACCGGACAGCTTAACTGATCGCCTCACTAGACACACGATAAGTGCCTCACCTGTGGACTGTGGACCTGTATTTATCAACGCAGGTGCGTTAGCCATGTGTATAGTAAGTGAATCAATAACCATAATTATTGATTCGACAGGATTATTGTCGGTACGTCAGATCAGCAGACCGTAACAGTCCACTGCTGGACGTGAGCCTCCTCCACATTAGTGGAGGGATTCGCCATAGTTTTCACGCTTGACTATTATAAAGCGGCCTGGATATCGCACCACTGGAATAAATACAACATAAGCTGGGCAGCTTCTTTGCTTTGAGAACATAGCCATGTTCTCGAAGCTCCTAGGTGGTTTTTTATTGCCTATATACAGAGGTCAGGCGGATTACCTGATGGTAAATGCTTCCGTCGTCTAGGACGTCGGCAACCTAAGGGGAGCGGATGTGGTGTAGGCTTAATAATCTATCATACATAATGTAGTACGACGCCCCCTTAATTCGAAGATTAATGCTATAGCTATTTTAGTCTATCTACGGTGTCGTAGGGCTATTGATTAGGGTCAACAGCCCGCTTCTGCTCATAAGGTACCATTGCATGATCCATTGAGCATTACACAATTTCGGCGGCTAATTTAGCCGACCACAAACAGCTGTTAAACCGTGCAACATTATTTGCTCCTTCGAGCGCACTCGACCGGTCAATTTAACAGATTACACAAACCGTACCGAGCGTAACCTATATTAATTGATAGTTGATCCGCGTCGAATGTTTAGATAAGACATGTGCCCAACGTTTGATTGAATGGCAAACACGCTGTTTAGTTCGTCAAATAATTGGTCTGCATGTATGTGCGTACACAGATTGATTATACTTAAGTCTTTTGATCAGTAAACAGATCCCTTTAACCGTATATGAAAGTAATTATAAGTTTTTGCCCGAAGCTACGCTTGTTGCCAATGAAAGGCACCTATGTCCGTCCTTGAACTAATTCTAACAATCCGTTCCAAAAGTCAGGTCAAAAGCTTGGTGACGCTTCGTTTGGAATTTAAATCAGACTTTCACTTTTACAATATTAGTCAGGATAATGCAATAGACGAAATGGAATTTCAAAATCGTCTCTAATGTGCGAATTATGTAAATGAGAATGGATGAGTCACCTTATCTACCTACTGTTGTGATCCACGAGTTCTACAAATCAACTAAATAATATTGTTCAAATTAGTCACAATGTTTATTTGTTCTTCATATACGTAAAACCCCAATAACAACAACACAGTTCAACAGACGCGACGGATATGAGTATCCCCCGTTCCTTCGCTTCGGCAGAAGCTTAGACACAAATCTGTCAAAACGAGAACGGGTTCAAGTCTTGTTTTCCCAACATAACTAATCACGGTGACTACAATACAATGCCGGTGTAATGAACCTATGAACCGAACAAAAGAGCAGGCAAACACTTCTAAGCGAAAACGCGCTGCAACACCTTACAAAAGCGCTGGATTTCTGGATTTTCTGCGAAACTCGATCGTAACAGAGTGATAAATGTACAAAAAAGGAGCGCCAAATGTATGAAAAGATATAAAACATACAAACATATGAAAGGAGCGCTAGATCTAGCGCCGAAAGCTAAAAAAGAAACGTCCACAGTCCTAGTTGGAGGGAAAGCCAATAACTCCGTAGTGCCGGCCGCCGAGCCGTCAACAAACTCCTGGCAAACTTCGTAAACACAAATCGGATTACAGTCCGATTACGGGGAATTCATCACGGGGCGTCTTGATTAAAAATTCTACGCCAACAGTTTCGGACAAATGGTCTTTTTCCACGTTTCCGTCCATACATGTTAGCTTGATTGGATTATGAACGGATTTTTGATTCTTACATTACTAGCTTTCAGAGTTAATGTCTTGGCGAAAAATAATGTCAGTCCTCTTGAATTCCGAGATATCGGTGTCCGAAAAATAATGTCCTGTTAAATATTACTTTTACAAACAAACTATAATAAGTCTCAAAAATACTCTCCAACAACGTCTAAACTCAAAAAATTTTGCGTCCCCATCAGTTACAATACGTGAAGTCTATAATTCTCGCAATAAATTTACCAAATTAAATAAATAAAGATGGAGATTTAAAAGATTTAAACTTACCGGTTGCTCGACTCCAGCATCATTTTGTGTGGCCTGAAAGGAAAATTAACATCATTAGTCAATTTGTCAATCGCTTTAATAAGTCCCAATGAATATTTATAGCCTAACGCAAATCAGTTTAATAAAATGGAAAGTCATATACAGTATGTAACAAAAGCTCCTTGTTCGATCCGAAAGTGGCATGTATGTAGGTAGGTATCACAAATATACCCGTAATGAAACAAACCGCGATTTTTTTGTACATAAATTACTGCCATTTCATAAAAAACCAACAAATCAAAGGCATAGCCGTATGTATCTTTTCAATGTTATTAATTAAAAAGGATCGAGAATTTCCTGAAAAAGGATAAAATAAACACGGAGCTGAAAAAATACGGACGCCATTCTACACTAAAGAGAAGTACATTTTTTGATATTTTAATAACACACACATACACTAGAACTACACTCCGCCGCCATTTTTTATATGTTGAAACGCGCTGTCATGCAAGTGACAGTGTCAAAGCACGCACACACATAAATGGGTGGCCATTTTTATGCTGCACTCATGATTTTAGAGAGTAACCGTCCGTCTTCTTTACACATCCGTAAATATACATTCATAGATTTCAATGTTCCAAGTTTCTTCCAAGCGTACCTTTGTTTACAAGTAGCCCATAATGCATTCATCTGCGTCGATCGGGCTACTCGTAAACAAAAATACGGGGTAGGAAACCCGGATAATACCTTTAAAATGTGTGATAATAACCGCGATAGTTTAAAACATTATATTATAGATTCCAATATCGGCTAGTTAGGCTTCGTAGCTGCATATTCTATGTGTGCGGTGTGTACGAAAATGTAAACGTAAATACGAAAAGCAGACACTGGCCGATCTGCATCTTTGACCGCTTTGTATACTGTATCTATCTTCTAACTTTGTTATTATATACTGTATAACTTGCGATCTCGTAATACGACCATTAATATCGCATCTTAGCCCGTCTAAAAGGACAAACCATCAAACTTTTGATGCCAAAGTCCCATTTCGACCATCACGATGCCGCCGGGCTAATCTTTGAGCAATTTGAAGGTTCACCACAGAAACTTATTATTATGAACGGATCGAGGTCTCGTACCAAATTAAAGACGGTTTTTGTGGCGTCTAGTAGGTACTATAAACGAAATTGTGACTTTTCTAATGGGAGCCTAGTCCTTCGACTTGGTCTGTGTCAAATTCGGTTATTTTGGGTATAAAAAGTAGCCTATGTCCTTCCCCAGGTTGCCTTCTAACTACCTGCTTGCCGAATCTGATGAGCGTGAAAACATATGAGACAGACAGACCGAGTTATTTTAGATCTAGAGTCCTATTTAGACAGCTCACCTGTGTTCAGCGGTAACTGTTTTCTGTCCGCGTCCCTAATTCTAGCCCATATAACCCAAGCACAAAGAATATAAATTTAATAAAATACTTACCATCCTTTTAGTTCAACGAGGCATAAACGTCGACGTATCACAAAACATGGCTAAGAAGCTCTGTTTGTGTTGTTCGTACTTCACCTACTTCGCCAAGCAATGCGGCCAATGAGACATTCATTTATGTCGATAACGCAACAGATAAGCTAAACAAAGCTGCTCAATGAAACCAGGACGCCGCAATTTGCGAGCAAAACGTATCACCTCCGACGCATTCAGTAGTTAACAATAACCTAATTGAATTTGTAGCTAGATTGAACATCATAAAACCATACAGTGTGGGGAGATCGCGATAACATCGATCGGACGCTTTTACCCGGTATGGGAAATAGCGTGATGGCAAAGTAATCAAAATTTCATACATAATACGTATCCATTTAATTATGTATGTGTACTGCACCGCATTGCATTTTCGAAATTGGTTCATTCGTAACACTTATTTCGATTATTTTAGTAGGAATTAATAAGTTTTGCTGTTATTCCATCGTTTGCAAGATCATCAACGATTCAATTTAGAACATTACGAACGATTAACCTTAATGCATGATCTTAGGCTTTGTGTTATTTATTGATGACCAATTAATTAGAAGAGTGCATAAACCTTTCATCATCACAGCCCGTAACAGTCCACTGCAGGACTTAGGGCCTTTCCCACGAAAGGGAGGTAATTGCCATAATCTCCACGCTTGGCAGGCGGGTTGGAGATCGCAGTGTTGAAATATAACAATGGAAAATGCTGTTCCCCATTTTCCAGACTACGGAGACGCTTAATCTTTTACCTCGAAAACATTAGTCGCCTTCGACGACACCCATGAGAGTAAGGGGTTGGTGCTATTCTACTCTGCCGGACACCACACGGCCATAAACCTTTACTATGTATTAAATAAGAAATAAAAATTGCTTCAATCAAATCAATTCGTAGGATGTTTCTTATAGTCAGCAACTTAGACTTGAATAGTAAACTTCCCCAGTGCAAGTTTATTCTGTCGGCTTACCGTTACAAGAAGTTTATTTTCAACTCCCGATAAAAATTGAGGGGTGTTATAATAAGTTTGACGTGAATATCTGTAGTTTTGTGTTTGTCTGTAGCATCGTAGCTCCCGAACGGATGTATCGATTTCGATGCAGTTTTCTATATTAGAAAGCCAATTTAATCGAGATGGTTCTTAACCTTGTTCAAAAGTTTAAGAAATATTTTAGTACATACGTATAATTTATTTATAGAAAGATTCCGACTAACACGACCTGAGCTGGTCGTCAGAACGTGCAAAGTAAATTATGGCCTTGATGTACATTTTCAGCGAATTCACAATCTCAATATCCGATTATGTTGACGTGGCAGTGGAAATCTACTCACCAGAGTTCCGAGAACATCCGCTCAAGGCCGCCGAGGTCATCGACCCCGCTCCACCTTTTGCTGCGCCAGCCCATCGCCACATCCGTGACGCCACCAGTTCGCTTTATCGCCACTTATCACGTGTGCTAATCATTCGGCAATCTAACCTTGTACGTTGAGCCTTCAACTAGTAACAGCCGTTCCGTTTTGGCAGGAGCCTGATCAACCGTCAGTTGCAGTTGATACTAATCCTTATGCAGTGTAAAATAAAATCGCTTTTGGGAGCGGGGGACGTGGTCGGACGTCCAACCAAGGTCGGCTCGCCTGCGCATCCGAATTAATCCAAAAGCGCCTTTATTTTGTATATTGTAAGGATTACTATCGACTGCACCTGACGGTTGGTCGACTCCAGCCAAATAGGATAGTAACAGATTACTAGCATTACTGGCTGGCAACTGCCACTCTAGCATTGTCTATAGATTAAGCGAACGATAGCTCATTTAGGTGGCACGTGATGAGATGTTCTATTCCCCAAATGGGATTGAGTTTTGAATGTGGCATTCAGTTCATAAAAATATTCTTTACGATGCCATATTTTCCTAAGTATACGTGGTTAAATGAAATTAAGAAGCAGTAGGATTGGCTCTTTCAGTTTTTTTAATAAGTTTTGGATAAAAACAAACATTAAAGTAGGTAAGTGCCTACCTCTCTATGTGTCAGTAATACAAGGTAAATAACTGATAAGTTGATTGCAACACAAAACTACCACTTTCTAATTAGCGGGGTGCTTCCCCGCTTTTATAGGTCTCGGTATGATTGCATGCACTTGTCATATATCACTCTATGTAATCTTAATAGCACTTTCTCATTATGTACTTAGGACGGCCTACCGCAATAACGCCATAAATCACTCTCAAAGTTGGTTCAAATCCTGAATCACGGTCAAGGCGGAGCCCCAGCCCTCATACGCAAGAGTACAATTAGGACATTAACGTAAATATGACTGTTCTTTTATCGTTCTCAATGTTGTTTATGAGAAATGAAAATACAAATGTTGGAGTTTAGAAACAGAAGAGAATTTCAGATTTAACGCGACTGTTTCCATGAATCTCCATTACATTTTTTCTGCGATTTGTTATATTTTTCCTACAGTTTTCCGTTTCGAAGGTTGCATGTACATAATAACAATAATAACAGGAAACCGGAACAGAGAGCTAATTAGCTATGAAGGCGATGCATTTGCATCGGAATCAATTTGACAGGTTGACGAGTTAGTCTGTGGAGGTGTTGTTGCTTCTCTATCGTTTCATTACTTTGATCTCTCTGTTCTTTTTACGAGTTTTTATTCAGTTTCACATGTCCCCGTCTGTTCGCAAATATAATCTTGTAAGTTAAATTTTACCCATTTCCGAATGAGCTGAAATTTTGTACACTCATGTTCGGTGACAATGCAATCTAATGAATTATGGTCTTATCAAGCAGATCTGATGATAGAGACAAAAGTGGCCATAGGAACTCCTAAACTACGCAAGGTAAACCCGAGTATGACCTCCTTTGATTAGTCTTGACAAATACTTTGACTAATCATAGAGAACGCGCGATAAAAGTTTGCTATGAAAAAATATTTTTCATTTGAACTTGTTTTTGTTGGACTTAGGCTTGTAGCTTGTAGTTATCTCTTCTGTTTTTCAGAGCCAGTGACAATACAATGGACCTTCATAGCTAATTAGCCTTTCATTCAGTCGTTACTATACTTTCAGCAATAATATTTTAAAAGTCGAAATAAGATGTTAAGTAGACTTTACTATATTTTTACCACAATATTCTGCTAGTGTACTGACATGCATCATACTAATTAACAACATGGTGGCAGTTATATCTACATACCGGAGGTGTAATGAATTTGAAAGAACGTGTTTACTTCAAGTGAGACGAAGATGAATTACTACCTATATTAGCTAAAAACATCAAACTTTAATTAAAATTCTAATTTCTTTTACGCGAAACTACAATACATTTAGGTAGGTACATACCTATTTATATGTAACAAATGCCGAAGTATTGGTTAGATTAGATACGAATGGAATGGCATGCAATGATTGATAGCGCAAATAATATCTAGATAACCACTTTAACTTTATAATATCCAATCAAGGCAAAACAAACACATTTTAAACAAATTAGGTACTATTAAAAGCCACGAAGCTTTCAATTCCCCCATTGGACTAATTAATTTTAAAGCAACCACACCATTGATGTAGGCGTAAACACGTCATAATAGGCGGCCGGAAATAGCTTCGCTTAATGTTAAATTAACTTGTGATATCGAAGCGTTTGATAACGTAAATTATACCCGTGTTTAGATTTGAATCCCGAGAGTGAATAGATACTATTTCCAGTTTGTTTACAATATCCATTGCTGCGACCACATCCCGTCGCGTCTGCGGACACATACCACTCAATATCCTGTAGTTATCATCTATTTGGAGTCGCTTACTAAAAAAGAAATTGATCGTAATAAACTGAAAAGTGTACCTACTAGCATCCGTAGTTTGCTGTCGAAATCGGTTGGACATTGCGACGCCGTAATCGTGAATAGCATGCGTATAAACATTGAATTTTATAGCGTAACAAAACTAATTTTAAGTTATAATATAGCAATAACAACGATCATAGCACGCAAATATAATAATGTTGCGGCGAGCGGCCTGCACTGTATTTTCACTTCACTATCACCGGTGACACTTCATCAAACAGATAAGCGAGGGTCGGAGCGTAGTGTTTTCTCTTGTTTTGACGTTTAATAAGTGTAATTTCCAATAAATCAGTCTCTATTAGCACACCGGGATTGAGAGACACACGCAGACTGACGCCCTTCCCCGCGTGGCAGGTAAATTTGCTATTGCACGAAACTTTCGACGGGATACCGCAAAAAATGGACCGGGCATTTTGAGCCTCATGCTCCGAACGGTAACGTTGAAATAATGAATAGTATCGGAAAGAGACCTCGGACGGGGAAATATATTTCCTATACCATTACAGATACGGTTGAAAATGTCTTGCGGCGCCTGCGGTTCGGGATGATCTACAAAGAGCACCGAAAAAGGTGAGTGCCGAAATTAGAGACCAAACAAAAAAACTTTACGTGTATATTTTCTTCAATAACAACGGTTTTTATATTTAACTTGTTAGACCAAGTCAATGTTAGTTATAACTGGATTTTGTACTCATTAATGGAAGTTATTTTAAAAGTAATTAAAATGAACCTTTCGGGACAGCTAATAATAAGTAACTACTTAATTTTCGTGCTAAACTAAATCTAGTCAAGGCAGTCATCTGGTATTGGAGAATATTACTCGAGTTCGCGTTGGTTGTATTCGCAAGGGAGGGAGAAACCTAACAGATTTCCAACATCGCCTCCCCACTAAGCGAGCGCACACGCGGCCGGCCCGCAGTCGGCCCAAGGGCCTGTAATTTAGTTTTGATGAATTAGCCAAATGGGTGGATACTTATAATTAAGGTATATACAACTACGGCCCTTTGAACACGCCAATTTATTAGCGGATGTATCGGAGGATGATTGAAAAAAAAAAAGGCGTTCATTCCGGGAAAAAGTGGAGTTAAGTTTTTAAAGGGGTACGCGCGTCGCACCTCTGCGAATATCAGGCCTATGTCAGTCAAATCGCCCAGTCATTATATTACGTCTGAATACTAGCCAACCGTTTTCATTTCCACTGACGTGCGTGCGGAACACATTTCATACGAGGACGATAATTGCGAGCCGCCGAGTGTAATTAGCGGCGCACAACCTCCGTAAAATAGCCGATATAATCTGGTTCACGATGAATAGTATAATAAAGGTTGGGGAGTAGAATGTATAAGGAGCTGGAGACTGGGGTCTCATTAGCCGAGCGAGCGACCCGTGCCAACCGGCAGTCGCGTTTGCTTTGGTCATAATATCATGCACTATTTTACAGACGACGCCCATTCACACCTGCAACATCAAAACTGGTACTTGCCAATGCCACAGGGTACGCTTTTCTTTTTTACTGATAGCAACCATATCAACCGTGTATAGAGAGGCTAATTTGAGTTGTAGTGTTACATTTAAGAGAAATAAAGCATAGCGAGATCTGCCGTTCGAATTGGAGCCGCCCGACTGGGGAAGTATCACTAAGAATAGAGCAGCTAAACAATACTACTTTCCATAGTATTCTGTTCCTGCTGGTAAGTAAGATCTGCAGTGCTCCATGGGGAACCCTGGCTTTGGCAGTGGAGTTGGAGGCTGGACTGCCAGTGCAACGTGTCCCAGGGTTTTAGAGGTAGGCAAAGCAGTTCGTGGACAATTTATTGGGCAGTCTTAGCAGACGATAATAATATTAGTACCTATTATGTATAGGAATAAGAAAGACTGTCAAGAAGATTATCATTATAGTAATTAATTAAATAATTTATCATTACGATACTAAAAAATATGCTTGCATAAATCAATTGTTCGAAATACTACATAACAGTAACAAACTGTATCGAAGTTGTTTTCATTATAGAACTCTAAATAGACACAAAACAACTTTGAGAATGAAATTAACCATAACAAGAATAGGAATGTGTGCGAATGTCAAAAGTGTATGTGTGAAAATGGAGTACCTACGTGTTCAACAGCGAATAAGTGTTGAGTGAGCGAGTGCACGTGAAAATTGCTAAGGCGCTCTCGTTTGAGTCGACAATAAATGAAACAAGGAATATGTTCCTTACACCCTGTACCTTCACCTGGGGCAAATGTATTAGAAGTTTATGAATGTGGAAGAGGCAACAGAGGTGAGACAGGATCGTAGCTTCTGAGAATCGCCACTGCCTCCTACCCTTGTCGAATACGCGTAGATATATACTGGCGTGAGAGTGTATGAATGCATGTTCCCGACACATGTCTTTGATAATTGCGATTAGGTACCAATGTTACTATTCAGCTGGTTGTACGCTTACTGTGGCATGTAAGCCGTAATCTCCGTAGGCAGTGTTGGGTGAAATTTGGGAATTAAATCTGAACCCAGCAAGTGCCGCGGAAAGCCCTTCTTCCACGCCCCTTGCTGCTTGCTCTTTTACCCTTGCAAATGCTATGTTAATAGGCGTAGCAGAGAACTACTTTTGGGTGTTAATACGGACTACGAACCGGACCGCGGCCGAACGACAAAGTATACTTTTTAAACATATGCCTTAAGACATTGATTTATAATTTTTTAGAGCATTTCTTTAATCTACAGAGCGCAATTTTATTTGCCGACAAACCTAGGACATTTAATAAATCTCTATAAAACGACTGTTATTTGTGTTTGTTTATCTGTGCATACAGATAAATATCTGTCTGGCTGAGCGTCAATGGTGGAATACTACCTATGTACTAAAGGGACTTGGGGAGCGAATGGCTGTCCAAACCAATCTCTTTAGCAGTTTTAGTGCACCTGTATAGTTTTATTAACAGTTCAATAAACCTATTCAGGTTTAATTAGTTAATAAAAAACCTTTTTGTCAATGTTAGTTTATCGTACTAAAATGTACACATTATCTTAAAATACACGAATTAATCAATACCTTATCCTCTGTAGCACAGAGAAATTACGGCTTTAGTAAACATAGCGGTCTATATGTATGGCTTGAATCCACTCATCTCTTAACTTTACGGGCAGCGCTCCCCTGGCAGCCTCTCTGCTGTAATTAGCAATTACCAATCCCTCACTCCACCTATATTTGTTTCGAACATACGCCTCGCAAAGTCTTCAAGTCAATCATACGTAGCCAGGTCGGTAATGACTCGCTGTGTTAGTTGGGAACATTCATTAGCTACTTTATCTATTAGCAATAAAACGGAGCTTAAAATAATCCGAAGACGGAACACGTTACGCTTTATATTCGTTCAGGACCCTGACGACGTCGTATTGTGACATTTCCTGTGTTACCACGCCGCTGTTATTACTGATTACTTCGCGAACTTTCGGAGCTTCATTAGAATCATTAAAGCGATGACTTTTATCTATGTTTTCACAACTCCCGATCGGCGTAATTAATCTTTGGGGAACTCTTAGAGACTTAAATTTGCGAGGATCGTTTTCGCGGCCGCCCCCGGCCGAGGTGAGGCCGCCGTGATTGGGAGAGTTTTGCTTCGACGACGTGACCCAGATTCAGGTGTAAATGAGATTCAGACCGTACTCGAGATAAAGATGATCTAACCTCGCGTCAGCGCGCATATGAATGCAATCAAAACGCATTAGCATACTCGCGCAGAGCGTGTTGTTGAGGCGTTGCTGGAACTGGTAGCGACTAGCGGCGCGACTGGTCGGACGACCGGGTGAGACCTTGCCACAGCTTTCGATTCCGTACGCTAGCAACTTGCCACCTCTTTTACGCATTCCACTCTTACCGAGGTCCATGGTAACGTGAGGCGCAAAAAGACTTTCGCTCTCCTTAAATACAAACTACAATTAATGTAATGGATTGATAAAAACGATCATGTATCATTGGCGTTCACCAAGGTAGCATATTGGGGCCATGTTCATGTATCTTGTTAAGGTAACAAAATATGAACATAAACGAGATAGTAGTGAAATAAACACCTCTTCGACGTTTATGGTGTGAATAAACATGAGGTTCCCATGCTTACTTTGTAAACCGTGACGCGACAGTGTTGTAACAACCAGATAAAACATTTTATGTGAAGCGATTCAAGTCTCCGTACAAATATTATTTATTTGCCTATTATAACATGAGCTCGACAAAATAAGCAACATTACAGTAAGTATTCAAGCCACTCACAGCTGACAGAGTTGATAATATCTCTAGTACAAACAATAACACTGTCCTTAAACGATCCATTTAAAATTAATCCAATCACGTATTACCCATAATTGCAATGTCAAATCAACGGTGTCTACCCAGTTAATTAATCCGCATAATTATCCGCCACATCATTATTCCAGGTGTATTCCAGAAGAAAAGGCAATAGCGAGGTATCAATGTCTCATTACCATTTCCCTGGTGATTATTTTTTCGAGGCACAGACGAAGAATCGATGCAGCTCTCGACTCGTGCACGGTATTTAATGATCGCGCTGTGCAGCGCTTAGCCAGGAAGGCGGTGTTGCTTGGCACTATAGATTTATAGTGTTTACGTACACTTTATCGTGGAATAATTACGAAACAGGTTACTGCTCTATGCCAATTGATTAGGTACCTTTCATTGCAGTATAAATGGATAATGATGATGATGATGACGAAGTATAATAACCTAACAGACAGAAAAAGTCGGAATACCCCCGACCACGTTCACATATACATATACTCAAATATTTTCTAAAATTCTAAACCGATTTTAATGGAACAAAGCTAAGGTCTATCTCTAGATATTTCATAGACTGGCTTTCAAATAGAGCAAACCGCATCTAAATCGGTATATCCGTTTGGGTACTATGATGCAACAGACAGATACACCAAAACCACAGATACACACGTGAAACTTATTCGTCGGGGGTTTGATACAATTGCGTTACGTAGAAAACTTTGGTTGATTGTATGTCTCTAAATAGCTATTATTATCAGCGCTAAACTAAGGAGGTCGCTGCGTACACAACGGGAGCAGCACGGACGCGCTAACAGGACCTTCGCGTGAAAACCTACGTTTGGATGCCACGTTTCATATTGACGGAAAACCTTACATTTCCTTCAATAAATAAATCCATATAGGCACTGGCTGGCGGTCCATCGATAGAGTTACTTTATTATGAATATCCAGTATCGAGCTAGCAAGGCTGCAGTCCATTACCATCTCCCCGGAGAGCGAACTTTCCCGGCACCGAGGACGAGGCGCAAGCGACAATTGCCGAGATCCAGTGGATTTCCAATCAAAATGTAAATCACAATGCAACTGTTTTACGTCAGTCGTTTATTTACCTCGAGTCTCCGGCCGCAGTGGTCACCAAGTTCATTTGTTCACCAGTAAACTTCATAAGAGAACGTACGCGGGAGGAATCCATGAATTATATCCGATTCGCGTTCATTACACGCGGAATCGAATCTGCGAAACACTGCCCGCTTCGAAATTACGACGCGACACACGATTGACAATAATTCGAACAAATGCAATGGAAAAGAACTAGTCAAATCATTCGCTCAACGCTAATAGCTTAGTTTAACTAACGGGCACAATCATAACAGCCGAATAACTTGATTATGATATTAGTAGAAATGTATTCAATATGACGAAACGACAAAAGTCATTAGGAACAAAATAAAATGCCGACGGTCGTATAACATTTATCTAACGCCCAAATTCTCCCAATACATGCTAGTAATTAGGTACGCGCTGATAACGAGTCTCGAAACATTTTAGTGACACTATAATATGGCCGCCAGTGTTACTCATCATCGCAGTACATAACAGTCCTCTGCAGGACTTAGGGCCTCTCCCACGAATTTAGTATATCTCTCGCCATAATCTCCACGGTTGGCAGGCGTATTGAAGATCGTATTTTTATAAATATAACAATTGAAAATGCTGCTACCCATTTTCTAGCCTTCGGAGACTAGATATTTTATCTCGAAAACATTAATCGCCTTATTCGACACCCACGAGTGTAAAGGTTGTGATATTCTACTCTGCCGGACACCACACGGTCAAGTGTTACTCGAGTCCTATTAAATCGTTACGATCTTGTGTGCATTAGACGGAATCAGAATGTAAATTCCTCGGGGGCGACATTTACTTGTCGCCGGCCCAGACAATGTATGCAAACATAACTATACCGCCTCCTTCATTACCATAAGTATCTGTGCCGAGTTTTATCGGAGACACCCAACAACCGTTCCACTCACACGTAGCGCGGCAGACAGAGACAGTGTTCACACCGTTGATCACGATCTCGATTAAATGAATGAATGCAAATCTAGCTCAACAAGTAATGCTATGCATGCTAATATACGCTTTCGGGTGTGATTTTTACTTACGCGAGAGATTGAAAACGTTTCAAATGTCAGTGATTGTAACTGCTGTGACCTTTGTCGGAATGGATAATATAACTTTTCATCGTCGTTTTTACTGTTAATGCATTTAAAGATGGCGGGTACTTGAAATTATAAAGTAATTGCTAGTTTAATGGTGCCTATTAGATTTATGCTTTTCAAAGTGAATATTATTGGTATTATATTATAGGAGAGAGAATGGATATTACAATTGTGGATCTATTGAATTCGTATGAAGCCACATAACACCTAGACCAGTCATTACAATAGCTGTTAAGTCGACATGAAAGCCTCACGAGCCGTCGGGCCGGCTGTTGGATTAGCCGCAGACAATTTGAACTGTGGAATGTAACGTGGCAAATTATGCACACACAATTCGTCGATCACGGATCACAAAATCACAATCTGCAATTATCGCGGAGCTCCGTGTGTGGTGCTGTGGTGGTGCCAAGTGCCAACGGTATAACGAAGCCTACTCGCCATAAAAATGCTATAAACCGGACGTTTTTCCTTACTTGTCCAATTAAAAATTAAAATATACTATGTGGTTGGCTTGAAAAGTAGTGCGAGGTATTGTTTCAGTACAGTTATTGGACAGGAGAAAACGTGGTACAGGTGAGATGTTCCCTAACGTTACTCGCTTTAATGAATCACTTTCAAAACACCAAGGGTGTATTTTTGGACAAATTTACTTTCATAAAAATTGGATTTGCTTTTTACCGGTGAAATAATCGCTTCGCAATCGCTTTCTATCTATAAATATAACAATGGAAAACGCTGCTGCCTATTTTTCAGCCCACGGAGACTCTAGATATTTTGCCTCGAAAAGATACTATATACACAAGGGGCAACTGTATACAAAGGAGGCAAGGCCTACTGTCAAATAATGTGGGTAATACCTAAACATGCCTGTTACATAAATAGGGTTCCTAAAACGAAGTAGCTTAAGAACTAGAATGCCCTAGCACCATAGCGCACAATATAGCGAAACGGCAAGCTTGTGACCTGTCATCGCGATAGACATTGAACAATAGGGCCCGTCTTGCTCACGGAGTAAGGACTTTCTTTGGTTCTTCTGCAGATGTGGCCAGCTCATTTCAGTTTGTATCAGTTTACAAGATATAAGGAACAGTATACGGTTAAGTAAACGTCGTCATGTCAGTCAGTGCAGAGCTTGGAAGTCGGCCAACTTGACTGCAGTACCTGCACCTTGACTATGCATTATTTTAATTTACTTCGCTATTCCATCGCTCTTAGTTTTCTTTGAATGCATTTTAATGAGAGTAATAAATGTAGAGGTAAATTGATGAGAATTTGTACCACCGAAACTGTTTGCTATTTCTCATAAGTAGGTTAAGTTTCTGTTAAAACACCGACAATGGCTTAACCCCGTAAGTGGGAAGCGGCGTTTCGCTGCTGAGTGAGTCGACACTCCGATCTCAAACCCGCCTGCGAAGTGTGGAGATTATGGCAAAACCGTTCACTAATGTGGAGGAGGCTACGACCAGCAGTGGCCTGGTTATGGACTGTTAATGTGAATCATTGAAACTATACTGATACTGCAAAACCTACCCTGAAAAGTAAAGTGTTGATTGCTGCAGTTTGTACTAAGAGCCACACTTATTCCGACAGTCTAGACTTTGAATATTATGTAGGTATACAGACAAATGTAGATATTTTCAAATCACAGACCAATAAAATGGTTACACCGCTCTTAAAACCGTGGGTAGCGCACTTTCCAATCTTTTTGGTTTCAAATATATTCTCACAATCCATAAAGTAACAAGTAACTACAAAGTTTCATATTAGTTGTGTCTTCTTCTGTAGGCAATTGTAATGTTTAGTTTATATTATTATAATTTACATATTCAAGAAATAAACATAAAACAGAAGGTAATTGAAAGAATCTTGTAATTAGTAACTAATCATAACGCAAATTATAAATTGTGCAAAATCTGTGCAAGCGAACCACAACGCTTCCATCCACAACGAATCCACATGCCTTGGCATTGGTCCAAATGAGAAATGGGTGTAACGAAACGATAGCGACGCACCTACACTTAACTACACCTACGACAGACAGCAACTCGTCAAGTTGTCTTTAATGGAAGGTTTTCTTCATACGATTTATTATTACTGTTTACTTTTTATTTCTGTGCTTGACAGCCGATAAATAAAATTTGCATAAAATAACCCTAATATATGGCGTTGTAGAGGCGATTATCAAAAATGGCTTAAAACGAGTCTTGCTGGTATGTACATATTATAAAACAATGTCCCACGCCGCGTCCGTCTGTATGACGTCTGTCTGTTCGCGATAAACTCAATAACTACTAAATGGATTTTCATGTGGTTTACCCCAATAGACAGAGTGATTAATGAGGAAGGTTTATGTGTATAATTTGTTAAGGTTATGTGTAAATATTACGCTAGTTGTTGATTGTTTAACGATAATTTGATTGTTTAGATCGGGGACGGTTTGAATAGGCATTGCATTTAAAATAAACGGTAAAACATAAAAAGTTTCCACGCGGACGAAGTCGCGAACAAAAGCTAGTAAAGACTATTTGCACTTTTGGTCAGGAAAGTTACTAATCATGACGTTGCCGAAATATCTTTCCAAGTAACACTGGCAACACCATCTAGTGAACCACGCCGACCTACACATTTTATCTTTTAAACGACCTGTCAAAGAATCGCCCATTGGCATTGAAGTGATTAACGAGAACGACAAAAGTTCCGAAAACAAAACCAGAACCAAAAGACATCGACATGGCCACACAATCGCACCACACGAGCTACCCATACCGGCGCGATGGCGCGCGATAGACGTGAAATTAATTTACGCGAACGTTTACGCCGCCCGCCGGCCGCGGCTTGGACGCGGCCGCGAATCGCGCTGTCAGCGGCGATATTTCAAGATAACGCGGGTCCGCCCCCGCGTAGGGATGCCAAGTGACGATAGATCGATGAAGCAAGTCGACATTGGATGGATAAGTCGAAAAACGTAGGTATAACATATTAGTAAAAATCTAATTCTGACTAAGATGTGTCATGTCAATAGGGGAAAAACTAATTATTATTAGATTTCGTACAGAAATACCAAATTAATCTCTAAAGAATGTCTATTAACACTGACGTCGTTATGAAACTGTTACGTTCGAGAAGCGGTAGCTGGTTAGCTGGGAAATTACAATATCTAATAGTGGATATTCGTCGAACGTATAAAATGTACCCAAATAATGGTATACGACGCAATCGGTCCTCTAAAAAATAAATTGGTTGAATAAAATATATTTAAGCTTCTGATTCAATTAATCGAATCGAATTGTAATTGTAACCTTTGTTGGTACTGTTTGCCAATTCAATTTTTCACTCTCCGCTTTGGAGAGGGACATTCGAAACGAAGTTGTTTCCTGTTTCTTTTGTTGCGTATTCCCGTACCTACAGCACTAGCTTTACATTTCCTGGCCTAGTGCCGGCACTCATTGTCTCTGGGTCGCCGCTGGACGTCGTGACTAAACGGGAGGTGCAACGGTGAGTCTTAGAGGGTCTCTGACCTTATTGAAAAAAAAAAGAAGAACTACATAATCGTATCGAATCAGAGCATCCCTACGGGCGCGGCTCCCGTGCGCCCGCGCCGTTCCCACGCGCCGGACAACGCGCGGCGCACACACGGCCATCGCAACCGTTCCGTGTAATGAACCACTCCATTTCGAATTACCGCTCGTGAATATAAATGCTGTAAAATCGGCGGCGATGGCGATGGCGGCGGTTCGTCTCTTACTGCAGCACGAGGAGCGTCTATATGGTGGGGCGAAATTTTATGGCGATGGATAACATGTACGTTGTGCCGTGGTCACCATGTCAGTCTGCTATGCAGAGGGTTGGTTGACCAGAAAAGTAGATAAATATTTAACACATTGTGTTGTGACTTCGTGATGGAACTCCATTATTATGAATTAAATCACCTTTTGTACACTAGTTCCAATTTATTAAACAAATTTTATGAATTTGCAACCGATTTCGAATTACTCATCTAATAAATTTGTATAATAAAGTGGAACTAGTGTACAAAAGGAAGGTGATTTGATTATACAATGTAATTCAATTAATTTTAATTTCGGTTCTGACTTGAGTATGTGGTGGTGTGTCTTAAAATGAATTCAAGAGTTCCCATTCCCGTATGTGGTGGCGTGTCTTCATATGAGTCCAAGACTCTCACGTCCCATTGAGTTCCATGCTTCAGTGTCGAGTAGCCACGCAATTTTAATTATAGAAATAATCGCTTGAATGCACTCATAGCTACTTATACCCGGGCATTAGGGGCGATATTAACGGGACCTACCTCAAGTGTGGCGGCCGACGTGGCTCGGTCTTTGACCTTCGCGCCAGAGAGTACGAAGGCGTGTGACGTCTCAGCCCCGCTCCTGCGTACCTCCTGACCACTGACGGCACCCTAACATGCCGCCGCGTATCCCTGTACGAACGCGAGCTATGCGATCTCTTCGAGGACACCATGTTACAACACTCCACGCCAAATTCATATCAACGACTGGCGATGACCCTCTTACAATCACGAATTAATCAAAAACTGAAAGCGCGCGGTCGAATTTTCGCAGTCTAAGCAGTTTCGTATTACATACATGACTGATACGAAACAAAACACATATAAGCAGTTACTTTTACACACGGTGATTCGTGTAAATTAGTGTACCAATTTAAACAAGCTGATCGATCAATAGTTACTTGATACGTACGAACTCGGACGTCGCTTGTGACACAACCGGTGTAGTTGCCACCGTTTGCGACGAACACCGGCGGTCGAATTATCGCATTAATAAATAAACAAACAAAATATAGACTTACGGTGCTAGAAATGAGCTTCAATTATTAAAAATACCTCCCTCCAAATAATACGAGCTACTTAGACGGTTTACAATTACATGGTTCAACAATTGGAATGTAGAAATTTAGGGTACGCTCCTGGGACGTACCGGAAGCTATTTTTCTCGGTATTTCCGATTGACTTTTTACGTAGTACCGGTACTGAAAATTCACTTCACGGGAAATGCGGTAATTTCGGTACTTTTGTTACAACTTAACTTAAAATTAAGGCAATATTAAGCTCCGTGTTGTATAAATGTCAACGATTAGTTTGAAAATGTCGCTATCTTGAAAATAAATAAATTAATGACGCGCTAAAATAAAAAATATATTTATAAAAGAATTGAATTTATATAAAACAGCACTGGTACTGAAATCCCTGGTAGACATATGGATCGATGCGCTACTATAATTAGCTCATGACAGAGAGCCTGAAAAAGCTGATAAAATGTGGTAGTGATAAGGATAGTATGTCGGTAATGTCGTTATCTATTAATTACGTATGTAGAATGCTCCTTTATATTTAGTATTTTTTGCGAGTTAGATGAACTTTGTAATTTTTCACATCATTAATACTCATAACCCGCAGCAACAAACGTTGTCATGGTCCACGGAAACCTCGTCGTACCCACAAGTCGAACAATGGTTACAATTTCTACACTTCGGATATCACACGGCTTAATTATATTCTATTAGAATTATCTGTGAGCCAGATTGAGTGGCAAGTGTCAACAAGGTGAGAGTAAAATGGTGGCCAAGGGTGTTTTAGTTTGGAGAGTTGATGGTCGGTGGTGTAACTTCTGTCTTTGGATACGAACTTTGAAGATGCTATTTGTTTGTGAAAATAACCATAATTCGAGTTATAATTGACTAAAAAGCCTGCTGCACTATAAATTCCTAGCAGTGCTTTCTACCGATGGAGACGTGACGGCACACGCGCAGTGTCCACGCGCCAACGCCGGATGCGCAAACGCAGGCACGCACCTATACGGCGCGCTGATTGGCCGCAATTCACTTCGCGACCCTATGATTGGCCATGATTGACACTTCCGATTTTGACACTCTCCGGGGACGGGACACGGAACTGGCGTACCCGGCAAAAGTGATGCACGACGATTTTCTATATCGTAAGTATATTGTTTTAGCTTAGAGTAAAAAATCGTGTAAATGTCGCGTGTCGGGCAAACCGTCTGGGACCTCCCTTGAATATGTAATGGATGTGTCGCAATGGCACCATGATCCGTGACAGTGGTCGTAATATAGAAGTTTGATAGAAATGTATTCAAATCAACTCTGCGATCTCCTACAGGCTTTTAAGGTTAGTAGTTAACAGGCAGAGTCGAAATACGAGACGTTGATGACGATTATAAAAATATGAATGACATAATTACTGAATGTAAAGACACAAACTTTAATTTAAAATATTTTATATTTTAAAAGAAGTTGCACAAATTTTGTTTATTACACATTTTAGACCTATTTTTATAGAATAAATTATTTTAATAAATCAGATCCAGACACTTGATTGTTGAACATTGGCTTTTGCATCAATAGCTTACAAAATAAAATATTTATTCTGGATACAGCAGATTTCTTAAGTTGGAGTTTATGGGCTGCATTACGGATCGACATAGATGGATTTTATTTGAAGAGGCGCTTTATGCGTGTAATATTGCTTGGGTAGCCTTATCAGCTCGCCGACCAGAAATTTGTTTGAATTTTGTCTCTCCTCTATCCTCATATTTCAATTATCCGATAAACCCTCGTTCGTTAAATATTTTCTTGAGAAAATAAAAAATGCATTAACTTGTTTAAGAAGATCATCATCATCATCATCATCAAATCAGCCAGAAGACGCCCACTGCTGGGCATAAGCCTCCCCCAGAGATCTCCACAAAGGCCGGTCCTGTGCTTTTCGCATCCAGCTGGTACCTGCGATCCTTACCAGGTCGTCAGTCCACCTTGTGGAAGGCCTACCCACGCTGCGTCTTCCGGCACGTGGTCGCCACTCGAGAACTTTACTGCCTAATCGGCCATCTGTTCTTCGAGCTATGTGCCCTGCCCACTGCCACTTCAGTCTGGCAATCCTTAGAGCTATGTCGGTGACCTTGGTTCGCTTGTGGATCTCCTCATTTCTGATTCGATAGCGCAAAGAGACTCCGAGCATAGCTCTTTCCATAAGATAAAAAAAAAAAAAAAAAAAAAATTCGTGGAGATATATGCGTTTTATTAATAGCTCAGCAATTCGTAAAATTATTCCGCTCTTGCTTTTGTTGTTTTGTTCGTATATCATTCGTATTTAATTTACGTAAAATTGCAATAAAAATAATACTACCTTACATTCAATCTTTTCATTTTATTCTTAAATTACGCGAAGACCCCATAGAGCACAGGCAATATCTTACGCCTTTACGTTTTTTTATACTTAAAAGGTAGCCAAGTACCCACTTAGTCGAGAAAGGTCAAGACTGCACACTCATTCTCATAATGAGTGTCAGTCGAGTCCCCACGCTGCCGGGGCTCCGGCTAAACAACAACATCGACTGCCACAGTCACGTTCACTGTGAATCAGAGCATTCAGTTATGTTTCCACCGTAACGCAATGTGAGTTACAACATGATAATCACTCTTCATTGTTTCCCTCTTGAGCCGGTCCAGTGAGGAAGTCACTCTCTAATAAATAACATAATTTATCGTGTACTCTTTGTTTTCTATTTTATAACGTTGTTAGGTTGTATTGTGATGTGTGTGATGCATTTTAATTAGTTTGCTTGGGATCTTGTACACAGATAACACGCTGTTGATTGCCTAATAAGTAAACTTGAATAAGTCTATCCATTATCAGAAATAAACATTTGAATTGAAATTTGTTATTTAAAAGAAATATGCTATTAAACAGACAAACTGGTATAAGAGCAGCGACTTTGTTTTATTCTGTTACTACACGACGCCACTTCGTTCGCGTGGCGTCCTATCCCATTTTTTTGCGTATATTTCTTCCTCTTCAATCACTCTATCCATTATTGAAAACCGCCTTAAGATCCGCTGCGAAATATAAAAGATCTAAGCGTACATAAATAAAGACGGGAAGGTACTTTGTTTCATACTATGTAATGAAGAGATCATGCTAGCCACTGTAAAAAAGTAAAAGATTTGCAATTATATTAAAAAAAAACTGTACTTAAGCCACTCATTCTACGATGCTCCGTTCATTGAGAGCCACCGCCAAGTAAGGAAGCGGAAAAGGAACTCGTTTTATCTCGGGATGACTCGGCGGCGGCGTCATGAAATTCTGGCCCAGTTGGAGAGTGTGACGCAAGGTGTGACACATGCCATGGGACAATCGCGAGGAGTAAAAATGAATATATATTGCAAAGTCCATAGTAGGTTAGTAAGTACAATCTGTCCCTCTATGTATGATTGGATCTTTTAATTTAAACTACTCAACGGATTTTAATGCTGTTTCAATAATAGTTATTTTTATATATTAGACTAGACAGGCATTTGAACGCCATCTCATCTGTTGATAAGCGACGATGCCGCCGAAGATGTAGCATGCCCGTCTCGGAACAGCCTATTCACTCCAGCCTTGAAGGCGTCCAGACTATAATGATCAGGGAACACTCTCGCAAGCAACGTGTTCCATTCCTTAGCCGTACGAATTACATTAATATATTCTAAAGCGTCTCGTAGATAGAGTGATTAAGACAAAGGTTTATACGGTAGGACAACACGCGAACGAAGTCGCGGCGGGTCAGCTAGTGTACTTATAAACTACCTAGTAATATTACAGTATGTGTGTATGTGAGATTAGCTTTTCCTGGCGTATTTTTATTTCGACCTCGAAGACGAGATAAGAGCTCACCTCGCCTGCTAGAAAGCTGGTATATGCGCTTGTCACTCTAAGGACGAAGTTTACATGTCTCATCATAGTAGTATAAAGAACGTTGTGGTCTCTTGTCTGTAACTACACTGTGAACAAGGAAGGATACTTCCTTCAAACCGTAATATAACAAAGCAATCAATAAATTTTAGCAACAGATATAGATCTGACTCCGATGAAAATCTGCAAAAGCGCTTATTCCTTTAACTTGACGTTTTAATATGCGGATTTCGAACAGGCGAACCTTTCTCAAAATAGAATATTGCCTATGTTCGGTAGATATGATTGCTATTATTAGATACGTCCGTAAAGGAATCTTTAGAATCAGTTCGTTGATTCTATCCCCTGAAAACAGACACATTTCACGTAGCCTCTTTGTTACGTAGCAGAGTATTTAATACCGCACATTAGAATTCTGGATGCCTTCAAGGCTAGAGTGAATAGGCTTTTCCAAGACGGGCATGCTTCATCTTCGGCCGCATCGTCACTTACCAACAGGTGAGATGGCGGTCAAATGCCTGTCTTGTATAATAATAAAAAAAAATACATAATAATACTCATACATAAAATAAACAATATCCCCTACTCTACTAAATACGAACTCTTAGAGCTATTAGCATCGAGTATATTAATAAATCATTCAACGCATAGGCATACGTACTTGCTATTTGACAGCTGTAATAAGTAAAATCCTCGTTAGACCATTTAAAACAGATTCACGCCAAACGTATGAGGTTAAAGTACGCTTAAGGCGTAGTAGACCGGTCAACCATTATTTAGTTTAAATGAAAAGTATACATTAGCGGTGAGCGCGGCGAATGAAATCCAAGTGTTGGATGGGAATACATTTGTACGCGTCGCGGCGAAGCGAGAGCGAATCACCTTAATATTGGGTCCTTACCTATAAAATTGGCGTTTTTTTCGCAATTACACATTTGCTCAAATATTCTAAATTGTACTAAACATATCAAAATTAATACTTGATTTCGAAAATAGAGTATGTTTAGATACCAGTAAGTCCCTAAAATTGAAAAAAAGAATTCTCGTCTTTTTAGAAGGGATTTAATTGTCGTCAATTTCGCCTCTTTAACCAGGTCTGTGTAATTTCTTGACTCGTCATACTCTCGAGTAGTTATCACGATAAACTGCTATGTACCTGTTAGCTTATTGTTGTCTAATTATACCTACAAAGTTTCATCGTAATCGGATTACCCATATCCAACTAAATTTAAAAACTTTCAAGTTTCCCCATACAAAACGCCAATTTCATAGGTAAGGACCTAATAATAAAATAACTTCAGAAATATCTTCACTTATGAGGATTGCACCGAAAGCTCAATTGGGATCTGAAAGGGCTTGAGCATTGAAAGGGCAAACTCGAGATTGGGTTACGAATAATAGTCGATTAGATTGTTATGGGATTGCTGGGCACATGTAAGCAAGGTGCCATTTTATTGTGTGGCATATCTGAAGCGAGGAAAGTTATAGAATCAATATTTGAATCTATTACAATAAAAATAAGACCTTAAAATTAGAATAAATTAGATTTATTTTATATTTTGAATTTAACTAGTGAAAAGCTCCTGCAAGAAATTAAATTTTTACCGCTGAAAAGTCGTATAAAAATGGCTAATAATTATTTGATAGTGTGGTTATTATTAGTAACTAGTGGACCCGTCGCGGCTTCGTTCGTGTACACCGATTTTACCCCTACCTACCCTTTTCGTTCTTGTAAAACTTCCTCATAAATCACTATCTATTGTTGAAATCCGTTGCGTAGTTTAAAAGATCAAAGCGTACATTGATACATAGGAACGAACGGCGGGAAGCGACTTTGTTTTATACTAGATATGTAAGATTTTAAAATTGACTTGTGAACAGCTCCTGCAAGAAATTGAATTTTCTCTGATAATATGTCGTATGAAAATGGCTAATAAATACTTGCTAGTGTTGTTACTATTAATAATGTTTAGCTAAGTGCTATAGGTACGTAAAGACATATTTTCCGTGTGGAATAAAACGAAATATGCATACTACAGCAGCTGATGTGGCGAACTGTAAAACAAAACCGCAGTACGTCTCGTTTTGCTCACGTCACAACTTCACAAGGTAATGGAAGACGTAGATGGTAAATAAAATAGACTCGTGCCTTGTCTACTCATTTATGCACGCACTCTTAGTGAAAGCAGTTATCCAGTAGGTACTGTCAGATGGTATCAACAATGATCAAGAGATGGCGCTTGGTACTTGCTAAGACTAAAAATTATAAAAATCATTCATTCATTTTAAAATACAGCTATCGTTATTAAAATAAACGACGTAAAAGAGCTATTTACCTATTTGCTAAGAGTTTCTCATATGTATTCAAGTCTATCGTATATAGAATATGCTAAAAATAGGCAGCTTTTCTACAAAGCTACACAACCTGGCCTTAACCTTGATAGATTTATAATCATGTTTGTTTTTATTTTTGTAATCCCGTTTCTTGCATACAATTATTACCAAAACTGTCGACTGCGCCATCTAGTGAGATCTTAGGTATGCTATAAATGCCTCTTGGAAAACTGCTCATTAACGAATTCTCCAAACCACTGGATCCAGACGAAAGTATTTACTGTCGCGCTGTTGCTTCACTAGAATACTGTGCGGTGAATTTTGGAACACTTGAGACAAGTTCGTAAGTGCAAATTTCGGCGAGTGTGAGAAGGAATTGCACGATCTAAGTTACACATCTCTAATATCCAAGTTCCACGGGACATTTCCTAGTTAAAACTTTTGTGAATAGGCTGAATTTAAACAGATGCTGTAACCTTGAGAGTTCATTCTTACTTAAATATGTTGTTCCGATCGTGTTCTGGAGTTATATGAGATCAGTACAGCGAGAAAGAGTGAGTATCAGAGAACCATAATTAGTACGGTACGGTAGTAGTGAGTATCATAATTGTTACGGTATGCCGAGAGCAAAGGTCCCATTCGATGCATTAAGCCCATAAATTGTTCAATTCTTACGTATAGGTTTAGGATTCAACCAACAAAAATGCAGAACAGCAATTGTAGACTAAATTTAAAAGGCCTATGCCTTTACCTAGATACTTACTACTGCCACCGTATCCATGAAACCAGAACACAAAGCACCCACTGTTCGCCCCAGAAATAGACATGTTAGGCGGATAAGGCGATCCGTAACACAGGTACAGCTCGGGTAACAGTGCCTCTCACGCGACAGTCCAGCCAATTAGCTGTTTAGTTACTTTGACGAACTTCTTCTGGCAATAAGTTCCGAACTAAACACGGCTCCGATTCGAGGGCACAGGTCCAACAAAGACCTCGTTGGGATTGTTTGGAACGCGGCGGCCGTCGATCCCGCGATATATCCCGACGTAAGCCCTTCTGAGAACTCCCGAACTCGCCCGGAGATCTCGCCCATTATTGTTAATCACGACGCCTAAATGTTTACTTTTGTGTGTGCGACGTCACGTATGCCTTGTGTGTCACCGGCCGGCCGTAGTTGGACGCAGCTACTTGCAGGAATGCGTTATGACGACGAACATAGATCAGTGTACTGGGAATACCGGGATGCATAGTGATCGTCAATTGACCGTAGATTAATTTGAGGCCAGGCATTTGTGCTCTATCTCTATAGCTATGATAGAGCTATGAAGATAGAGCATGAATATGAATACACGAAACGAATATTTTAGTAATCGAAATACCACGATGAATTCCGCTGCTAAATGCAAGATTGATTAGCTATATGAACCACATTTTATATCAGGGAAAGCGACATAAAAAAATAATCACAAGCCAAGAGAACAAAGGTGTTTCATAGAAGGCGAGTTCAATTTGCAAAACATTGTGCGATAAATTACTTTCTCGTGCGCTTATACGCAAAAGATGAGTCAAAGTTTCGCTCTAAAATGGGGGGAGGGGTACAGCGGGGAGGATGATGAATAACGTTAGAGGGGTGGGGGGTGTCTCTAATCTAACGTAGGCAACACCTAAGCAGGAACCTATAAAAATGCGAGAGCGCGTGTGTAGACCGTTTCGTTGTACAGATAAATAGGCCACGGGGTTTCGTGAATAGACTCGCCTTATTCCGAGTTAGAATAGGCGGCTGTAAGTAAAGCAATAAAGTGTACACATGTAATGTGCGAATTTATTTATGGCGGCTTCACTTGGTACCTTTTGTGGTACGTGTGTCGAATTTATGTTGACTAGGTATATTATTAGAGACAAGCAGTCATTTCGTGCCCTAGAAAAATGCACAAACAGAAAACGACCACGACAAGCCTTAATCAATGGTGAATAAAAAATAAACCTCATTCGTTGCTTTTTAAATAGCAATGAGCGCAACATCAAAGCAGCCACTGATGCGAATCAAAACTGTAGCGAGAAAATACATATCCTTCCCTACATAGCAATGTGGCGTACCTACGCGAGACAGGCTTATAACCCCTTTGCCAATTAATTTAACATCCTCAATTGCCGTAATGCAATGCAGGAGCAGACATATATGTTGCTAATCAACTAGGGATGTCTATTCTGTATCTGTTTACGTACTTCTGTTATCGTAATTGTTCATATTATGATTGTACACTAATTGTTAGATAAGACACGGTTTGCTGACACTGCTTTGTTAGTAAATGTCACTAATATGGACAAGATATACTTGAAACACAAAATTGAAGTTTTCGTCGATATTTATTTAATTATCGTAAATATTACAATTTGTCATACATAATTGCAACCACTAAATTGGGTAATCGGGATACAGACTTGAGCTGCATGTGTGTATCATATAATGTAATGCAATGTAGGACTTATTGCAAATGATTGGATAAACCTCCAAGCTTCACATATATCGGTTACGTTACCTAATGAACAACATATTCCCAAATTAAATAGGGAAGCCTACCAACGCGTGCAGTTTACGCAACCGGCCCATGGCGATCGGACAGTCCTTCGGTATCGACAATGTCCGGATTTAGAACAGAAATGACCGCTGAAACTGCTGCACAGGCAACAGCCACGCGGACGGGTGTGACACACATAGCCAAGTATTTTTATCTGTTAGGTAATTAGCCCCAAGTGGATACAACGTGTCGGTGGAAAGTTTTATCTCTTAATCATGCATGCATGGCGGAGTAGCGAATTAATTACGCGATGACATGAATCTGAAAATACTTTGGCCGTTGTGTAATTGTTATGCGAGTTTGTTTTGACTCGGGGGCCGGCGTTTTGTTACGAAATGCCAAGGCTCGCGGCTACCTGCGATTGATGCGATGGCCGACCCGTCAAGCCATTCAAATTGCGGCTGCTTCTAAATGCGGATCTCGGAGTCAAAGTGTTTCGGAAGACGCGTAAATGTCGAAATAATCACCGATGTAAGATCTCAGATGGAAATAAAACGCTCCGCAATTTGATGGATGCTCAAGTCAAGCGCATCCACTGTATCAGGATCGGCTCGTATGCACCGTACACAACAAACGGATTTCTTGTTATATATGAATTCATATATGGAACTGCTTCCACTGTAATCGGATTATTGTAAATACAGAGTTCGTTCGCTCAGTACGAGCCCATTCCGGTGCAGTGGACGCGCTTGACTTGAGCATCCATCAAATTGCGGAGCGTTTTATTTGCACCTGAGATCTTACATCGATGATCATTTCGACATTTGCGCGTCTTCCAAAACACTTTGACTCCGAGATCCGCATTTAGAAGCAGCCGCACTCCCAACAGTGGACTGCCGCGGGTTGTTGACGTTCAAATAGGTAAAGAGTAGCACTTCGCGCCACGACGCGGTAAACATTACCTATCCTTAACGTAACATGATATTGGGACACCACTGTCTCAAAATATTGTGTATATTTTTGTACGAATGAAATTACATTCGACAGGTTAATGCATCAAACACGGCAGCGAAACTGCAAGGCAAATGCACACCAACCAATTAATATGATCATGCGTGATACAGCGTCATGTAGATCCGCTTAGTACGTTTCGCCCCTAAAATAATCTTCCGTGCCGCCTCACGCAACTGCATCTAGATTCTAGCTCCATAAAAGTTTAGTCCTCACTCCTCAAACACATTGAACAAAGTCATGTTGATAAGTTGGATACAGCAAAGCGCCGTCTGAGCCGTGCGCAAAGGTAGTGTAGCAGGTACGATTATCAATTTATCCAACCATGAGAATCCAGCGCTAAACTTGTCTACCTTGTATTAGCTGGTACACTGTAGCATGCAGCTACGCGATGCAGCCTATACGCCGGGGTATTCGAGTATTAAAGGGTGGGGGTGCAACCCACCCCCGCAGTTGAAGCCAGCCGCTCTCGGCGACTACCGACTAATTTCCGACAAAATAGTGCGCGCTACCTCCTTCGAGCGAATTCCGGTTCGATGGCATTCTCACAATTTAATAGGCGGGCAATTGACTCCGACTCGCGCCATCGAGCTTGGCGATTTGTCGACTAAAAAGACGCGATCGGAAGTTCCGGAAAATAATATGGTAATAAAATAACTATTTTATTCGTTCTAACTTGGTTTTCATTCTAATAATCGAACGTAATGTATAATTCACTGGATGTTTCGCCGCGATTTTCATTCGCGTGGAATTGGAAACGGTGAATTGTAAGTCTCCCGCCGTACAGGAGTAACCAGTGGCAATCAGTAATAATTTGGATTGCACCGCACATTGCCTCCGCAGACAACTCTTCAAAAAATCTCTTTGAAATAGAAATGATGGCTCAAGTTATTACTTATTAGCATTACGCAAACAGTGTCGCCCGAGCAAATAATCGTCTGAAACGTTACAAAAGCGCGACGTTGACGGCTCTGTGAAAAGACAATTTCAAAAGCGATAAAGTTGACTAGCCGGGGCGACGACCTCGGGCTGTCATGCCGTGCCATGCACATTACTCGTAAACGCAATGTGAGTGACCCAGAGGCCGTTTGTCGATATCTTGTTTACCATCTCGGTGGACGTTTTCAAAGTTGCGCCGAAAAAATAACATACCTGAAACAAGGGGAAAGAACCAATTAGACAATTAGGTATTTATAGGTTTCCGTGGAGGTTGGCTGTCAAGCAGCCAATTCCGATTCGGGACAGGTTATAATTTGGTCGGCGGGCGGTTTATCGCGGTTTCATCGTCTTCGCTCGTACCAAGCGGCGATAAGTTCCTTTCCAACGGCCTTGCGCGTTTGACCTTTTTGTTTTAGCTTATTACATCTACTGGCTGCACTGATGGGCGCCGTAAAAAGGCTAGTTAATCGACGCTCCGAGCGGCCATTTAGACACAAGTTTCGAGCAATCAGACTTTGATTGTTTGCATTTGCCACAAAATTATTCGATCAAGGTTGGTCGAGTGATGTAGAGTTCTTGAATTTTATTAACACCTAGTTATTAACAAGCCGACTTTGCTAAAACTTGCACAATCTTTATAGATAAGACACAATACACTATTCCAAGATTACTGAACTAACTTGACATATAAGAAACAAGACAGTATTCGATGCATACTGGAGCACTCTCATGCCTCCCCGTCGTTTTCCTTAACATTTTAAGCCAATTTCCTTCTACAAAACAACATACATATCTCGTCAAACCTTTTTGCGTCAAGCGCTGCCACCTGAGGGGCTGGCTTTACATAACCTTTGGCTTTAAGACTGCCAATAAGCATCTTCACTTAATTGGCAGTGGGCCAGCGGGTCGCCCGCCCGGGTTCCGTATTATTGTGCCGTGCCGTGCCGTGCCACAGATTACATACACACCTCTACATTACATACATACATCTACATGCATGTAGAGTAGAGATTGTAGAGTACGTGTATTACGAACGCAAACACGGAAGTAAAGTAAACATACACTATTATATTCGGGTCGGTCACGAATTGTGCTGTGAAAAGTAACCAATTTAAGGAGCTCTACATGTGTGACTGGTTGTGTTTGAGCTTGGAACTATAAATTCAAATGTTGACAGCTTTAATTTAAATATTAATTCGTCCTTCATAACGATTTAGGTGCGACTTTTAAGACTGAAACATACGCTATTTTTATACATATATGTACCTACTTAGGTACCTACATTACAATGTTAAATTATATTTGCTATTATTTTGGCATATTTTTTACATTTTATTTATTCAAGCTTGATTCACAAAAGGTACTTATAGCTAAAATAGCCTTTTCTACCTTTCAATTGTATAAAAGGAAGGCTGTTTATTGGAGAGAAGAACATAATCCAAAAATTTAGGAAGACACAAACGGACAAAAAACGACTTTGCTTAATAGCATGACTTGTGTTTTTTTTCACATACCTATAGATACATGAGAGTATAACACCCTACCTACTTGTCGCTAAAAACCATAAAGAGGAGCATCCCACAATAAGAGTTTTACTACCTTATTTCATAATATTGGCCGCGACGTGAGCATCTAAACGGCAAAAAGGGGGCGCTCAAACAAACCCATCTGCCCGACATTAAAGCACGAGGCATTTCCTTCGCTGTAACAATTTTAATCCTATTAACAGAGCGGGGAAATTACGTCACTCAACCGGCGTTGTCACCTGTCTATCTGGGAATAACTAGGCGAGGTTTACGGTTCATGGTTCACCTGTAAAGTAATGACGAAACTTCTGTTGTTGAAAAATCGTCTGTATTCAATCAAGGATTGGAATTATTTAAAGTGTGACATTGACATTAGGTATACCTGAATTTAATTTATTCCTATGACAGACAAATGTCGTGCCAGCACTGGTACATACGGTGATTATATTATTTGACTATTTTTATATTGAAAGGTAGGTATACAGCTTTGCATACCTAAAACATTGCTTGACATTCATTAAATAATTTCATATTTTTATAAAAGTTTGACTAATGACTAATTATTTCAATTTATTTTTAACCACCTGACATTTTACGTATTTATTGTTTTTGTTTTTATGTACTTTGGAAATTATTATTCTATGACATTATTATTCATTTTTATGACGATGTCTTCGTGACTTGCTTATATTATGAATTGTATTATAGTATAATGTAAGTTTCAATGATAAATAAAGTAATCTAATCTATAATAGAACATGTTAAGTTCCACCAGTTTAGTAAAGTGTCTAACGATAATTGAACGAATACAGGTCAGTATGACGAATTTTCCAATTCCAAAAAAGCGCCCATATGAATCACCGGCGGTAGCACTCCGTCAAGCCTGCAGAGTCCGCCTGGGTTTTTACTTTTTACCACCACCTCATCTATTTCTAGCACCATGTTGTTACTCATTTATTAATTTGAGTACCAACAGCTATATAAAACAAAGAATTATTATTTTAGAACCACCAAACCAATTACAGGTCCTCGCTGCTAACAATCATCAGTCATTGTGCTAATCAATCATCAATCATCATAGTCATTGAGCTATATAAAAACCTAAACAAATCGTGCCCCTACTGGGACTTACAAAGGATAACTAGGGGATAAGGTAGATCTGTTTCGTCACACGTCAACTTATAGCAGTCCAATAGTACAACAGCCAATGTCCGCCCATTTCGGCGCTAATTGACACTAGATTACACAGCCTAGGCCTGTTAGCAAACAGTAGCTAGTAGCTATCCTGTAACGCGGCTCATTAAAATCTCTCCAAATGAAACGGATTAAAGTGACAGTTCTCCGTTGTAGGGTTGAGCCGTGAGCCGCGAGCCGTAAGCCGTAATCCTGTCGGAGTTAATGCAAATGACCAACAACAAAGTTTAGCACAATAATGGGTGGATATCTCAATTAGAACTTGGAAGGATTCACCTTTAAAGGGCGCCAGATTGTTATCCGGCTCTCCCGCCAGCCTATGAAAGGTTATGTAAATCAGCCACCGCCGCAGCCGCTGTGTGGGCAGCGTTGGGATTGTGGAAATTCTTTATAGGTCTGTGCTATCCTCACCTTCGGATGGGTTGGTGGTCAAAATTTGATGAGTGGTTCGTACCGACGACTAGAAGGAGTTGGAGTTGAATGTTAGTAATGTATACAATATAAGTGTTTCCAGTTTGCCGTGTGTATCTGTGTCTCTGTGGCATCGTAGCTCCCGAATGGATGAACCGATTTGGATGCGGTTTTTTCGAAAGCTAGTTTAATCGAGATTGTTCTTAGCTTGGTTTCATTAAAATCGGTTCTTTAGTTTACAAAATATTTGAATAAATGTAAACAATTTCGAGGGTTATCCGACTTTGTCTGTGGGTCAGGAGGTTCGTAGTAAGATATTCGTAGGTAACTCGAAACGATCAAAATAAACTTCAATATAAGTGGCCTTACCTATGGTTGTTCCGACTGTACCTACGTACGACGCAATTATGTGTTTTAACGTTTTGACTTTATATTTTGATTTGGTTTTCACATTACATTACAAAAAAGCATAATTAAAATTAAACACAAAGGAATTCAGAGTTTTCAGAGCAATGGCTGAGATTATCAGAAATATCAATTCATTGGACTGGCACGGCGTGTACGTATTCGTAAAAATCCTAATGCATTCGAAATGTTGTACCAAATTCCATTTCACAGGGGAGTGACTTGAATAAGAATTAGGTCAAATTGGAACATAGCGAGATAAAATCTACGTTAGGTGCTACATGTGGGTGGGTTATGGCTTCTGGCCTTTGTTTTGACGCTCGCTCGGAGCGGAGACTTGACAACTTGAACGGAAGTAGTTTGAGAATCCCATTTAGCAATGAAAACCGCGCCTCTATTGGACTTTTTTAATAAAGCAAGGCTGTCCGTGTGTATGACCATGATAACTGAAAAACGGAAGGACCTAACTAGATAAAAAAATCGGTTGTCTGTAAAGTCGGTTTACTGACGATAGTTGAACGTGACAAGGTCAAGTAGGAGAGAGACAGATGTCGAACGCTGCCGAACGCGGAGGCCGATTGTGCTTCTTTGTCGCTCGTTCCGCGCTCTCGCTTGCACTTCAAGCCTTAAATGGAACGCCTCAGAGCGAGGTAACGCCGCATAAGTCATGTTTTTTCGTGCGTGCAGCCGAGTCCATCGAATTATAAGACGTTGTCACGTCAAAAAAAATTATAAATATAAAACCGCTCTTATATCATATAATCCGTTAGAAGTAATTCCGTTTAAAATGAAAATATAGTATCTACAATAATGGCCCTAATCTCTCACAATGGAGTGCGATTACCGCACAGTGCGCCACAGGCAGGCATCATGGCAGGCATTCGACGCGCCATACGTTACATGGCTTAATTAAAATGCCGAAGAAATACCGGCCACGGTATCAAGACTGAATTGTTGTGGTCTAAAATGTCTGTCAGTCTGCGAATCCAAAGTCGAGCCAACAAAAAATAATCACCGATTCCGAAGTATGGCAGAAATTTGCGCCGCCACGCACGCCCAAGTGAGCGGCCCCTTTATTTGACAGCAAATTAATAATCACAATCGGAACCGGAACGGCTCAACGCGCACCCGCAACAATGCAACTTCGACTTTATAATGTAAGCAATAATGTCCAAAGCAAACATTTAACACTAAATAAACGTGTATTACGCAACTTTAATCCTTACGCTTGGCGACATTAAAGCGTAAATCGAGCACCGGAACGTAGTTAATAGGATGTAATTTATCCGGGTTAAAGCGTTGTGTTGCCGCTTCGGGTGCGGTGCAAGGGAGACGAGGCGCGCGGGAGGCGGGGGTGCGAGCGGGACGGGCGTGTTTCCGCGCGTACGGCCGCCGGTCATTAGAGCGGGGGGCGCCACCGTCGAGGCGCGTATTGTGCCAACGAGGTGCGATCGCAAACGTCCTAAGCGAAGCGGCATTTCTCATTAATTTTCGGGAAGACGCCAAATCTTCTCATTGCCCGCTGCTCGAGTAAATAGCTCTCATCTTGTTTCACGCTTTCCCGATAACACATGAGCAATGGTTCCAACACTCCAGCCTTATTTATCACCGCACTTGGCGGTTTCGACACCGCTCGGGATCCACTTATCGGGACAAGTACGGAGTACAATAGACGAGCCATAAATTAAAGCCAATTGATTGACAACATGAAGATTGGCGGATGCAAACGTGACCAATTACGGTTTAACACATGCTGCTCAATTGGTACGGTGTCTAATTAATTACTTCATTATTTACGTGCAAGTTTGTGTCAAGGCGTAATCTTCTGAAGATGAATGAAAACTTTTTACAATTCTATTTTAAAACAAAAATATCAGCAAAGAGTTTGAAGTCGTTCAACATTGAGCCTAGCTAGACGTCACTCTGTTCGGGGAAAGGCGATAACAGAGGTCTTTTTTGTGGACGGGGTCACCGTGGGCCAAACCCGACTGAGTGCTGTACCGACCAATAAACAAACTGTGGTTTTGTTGACACAACTACGCACACATTTTCTACAAAGAGCTAAGTAACAATGTTTCCATAAAATCCAAAATCTGGTGGTCAATAAGTCAATATTTTTTTAACAGAATCATCCGATTTGAAAAGGAAATTGCCAAATCAAGTTTAAATGTATAGAGTATTGATAACTATTGTAAATATAGTAATAATTAAGAACATCGAGTGACTGAAGGCAAATAAAAATAACAGTTTTTGGAAATTCTCGTAACAGGTAAGTGTTATAGCTTCTGTAGCAAATCTTTGATAAAAAAAAGTCCATGACGGCGTAGCGTTACACCGAGTATCGAAATAGTCTTTAAAAGAGATAAGAAATATTTCACGAATACACGATAGATACTGAGCGAGTTGCGCGACGTGAAGAGTCACGAGAGAATACTCTAGATTTTAGAAAAAAATATCTTCAAGGCTTAAGGGCTTCGTGGTATCATACCAAACGAATGAAGCATACACACGTAAGATTTTTTTTATTAATTTCAGATACAATTTTAGTATGTAGATACCTAAACCCATAAATGAACCGAAGTTAACACTTGAACAACCGTGTTAAAATGACTGAATTTGTATAAGAAAATTTAATGGGAATTTGCTACTATGCCCACAATTGGGGTTAACACAGAGATACTCACAAACATTATAATATCTTGATTAATCTGTATGTCCTACCTGTGACAAAAATAAATGCCTTTGACTTTGACAAAAATTCAACATTTGAATATGGAAATATTTTTAGATCTGCGTAACACATGAATTAGCAGTTACCATTACGAATGCGATAATAACCGGCGCTGAGGCACTGTCAAGTTTAACTTCAGTCGATACCTGATTTATTTGTTTTTTTTTAGCGAGTGGAAGTAATAATTCGCCAAAAAACGACAGGGTCGATGTCACGGCCGGGCGCATGCGGCAGCCGCAAGGTTAAGCCATGGCATTGTATGGTAATCCACATTTTTATTACGCGTAACGACGACCGATCTTTGCATAAGCCGACTGGCTAATCATGCTGCGGTGATAAAAGTTTGTGAACGATAGCTGGCGGAGAACGTCTGCGACTGGATGTTGTTGCTATATTGTTTGGACCTTGTTATTTGTGATGGCTGAATCTTCATGTTGTGGATTCAGATGGTTTCACACTTATATTGCATTATCTTCCAGTTTCTGTAAAGCATGGCTAAGAACAAACAGGACGGTAGGTCAATGAAAATATAAAATTGTTTAAAAGGTTGCGTCAAAATTTAAAATATAGGTAATACTAAAATCCAAAATCGAAATTCAAGTAGATGTACCTGAAGAACTTTTGAGCTGAATCGCTAATTTTTATTAATCTACATTTAGCCTTTGCCCGGACCTACGAATTTCCCGAACGACCGTGTCGTTTCTGTATTTTCTCTTAAATTCCATTACATTACATACAATCCCAAACAATATTCTCACCCCATTTCATCCTTTGCCCTTTGTAATTCTTTCTCGGATGAGTCCAGTGATTTCAGATTTAGGTTATCCACTTCTGTTTTAGATCTAGTGATATTCCTCGTTATTCGGACTCATTCCCATCGTCCACGGTGTCTTTGTCCAGTTAAAGGGGCAGATGGGAAAATTGTATTATCCGGTATTTCTGCCCTGTTAAAAGAACCGGGGCAAATGCAACATAGGTCGATGTAGCTCGCCGAGTATCAGACCCCGCAAGTGAGAAACACGCTGCGATAACCAAGAAATATCTCACACACATTATTGTTATTATAACTTATCACCGTATGATGTAATACACCACTTCCGTTATGTAAACCGTCGTTAATTACTTGAGTGGTGTGTTGATATTAATTTATATAATTTTATTAAATAGCTCGACTTGACGTATTGTTTTTGTACCTACATACACATTACTAGATAGATATACGCTCAAGAAAGTGGTGATGCTAATCTATCATTCTGAGGGCGAGCTACTATTAATAATGAATAGAAAATATATGGTATTGTAAAGCGAAACCTGTATAGATCTACATATTTGTTTGTTTGAAATCGATTCATTCTGAAACTGCTAGACCGACCTGGATATTGAACCACATTTGATATGCTTTTTCATAACCAGCCACCTAGTGTTCAACTTGTGGGTCACCTTACCTTTATAAATTATTTCGCACCGCCACGCACACGAATAATATAGTAACATCACATGATAGCGGTAACGTAGCTAATGATTTAAATTTTCATTCTTTATAAACATTTACGTTAACAGGTGCAAATAATAAGTGGCAAATCTCTGGAACCGACTAGTAGTCCAGTCAACAAAGACCTGTAGGCTAACTACGTAATCGCAAAGTAACAATTTAAATAATTGAAATCAGAGAATTGTCAGCAACAGCGTTACGTAATTAGCTTACTGATAAAGCGGAACATAAACAATGCTACGTTGACTGGTCTCTAGGTATTAGCCCAGTTTATGGAGACGCAATAGCAGAAAGATCTCAAATGAGCCATAGAGAACAGTTAACTCGACAATTATACAATTAACGCGATGCACCGCGTTGGGTTGCACAGACTCGCACAAAGTCATGTCTAGACGGCTCTTGGCACAGTCGACTAAGTTCTGTGAGAACTGGCGTTCCCAACTTCGAACAAATATACGTGTGTACATTTACTACAGAAACTATCTGACTACTCGAACTGCAAATTGTACAATTGATTGCGAGGCGGTTTGGTGAGCTGTTTATCCTTAGATACTGTCTTGGGGAGTGTTCTGAGGAACTGTTTGGACTGGAAGGCTGGGCATGCTTTAGAATTTCGCCACAGTACCAGAAGTCGGATCCAACTCAATTGGGCAGCGTTCTTGAAATTGCTGAAGCTCTTTTCCCATCGAGCGTCTCAAGACGAAGGTCTTTGAGCAATGTGTGTTGCCAGTGGTACACAGACGTCGTTAGGAAGCTCAAAGTTACTCAGCGCGTGTTGGAAACAGCTGGGCTCGGAGTTTCTCTACGTAAAGGATGATAGGATCAGAAATGAAACTATCCGTAGCAGAAATAAGAGCACTGACAGACTTTAAAATCGAAAAACATTAAAGTGGCAATGAGCAAGCTACATAGCTCGGAAAATCGTAGTCGCAGTCAGCCGAAAAGGTTGGCCACAGGCAATCGGAGTATAGGACGCCCATGAGATGGACGAACGACCTTGTGAAGGACGACATAGGCCAGTGACATAGAAGTCGATCGGTGTGGATGGTTTGGGGGAAAATGTTTAGCAGTGGGAATTCTGCGGCTGAGATTATGAAGAGGACTATCCGCTGTAAATTACTTAGAATTCCACTCGTACCTCTGGATTACTTTGTGGTGGGGTACTGTGTACGAAGTGGTAAGCTTTTCATGAAGCATTCAGCAGCGAAGAGCTTCCTACAGCGATTTATCCAAACCGACACGAAACGAACTCTCAAGAAACGATCTTAGATAATCTCTGTTGGGCGGCAGTGGACTTATCATCAATCAGGTGACCGCTTGGTCGTTTGCCTTCCTAGTTTATAGGTATAAAAAGGGCTACAGTTTACTGAAGGCTGTATATGACTAACAAGCTTTAGCATTTGCATAATAAGACGCATGCACTCATGCTATAATGTCACCATGAATCATAATAATTTTCCTCTGTAGCTTCTCATTTTCCTCCCATTTGAATAGGAATAAACAAGCAATTCCTTTAATTAAATTAGTATCATTAATTATTGGCAGTTGTGTCGCCTGAGCGGATACTTATTTGTAGGCGGTTAACATAAGTTCGAATTCATATCAACAAACCTTTTACTATCTGTTTACAGATTTCAATTCTGTCATATGATTTTACAGTATAGCGAAACTGAACATATAGTTGGATGAAGATTGGCGCGAAGAACATACAACTACAAAACTCTGTAACTCTTGTTCTCCTGACCAGCCGCCCTGACTCCAATACATTAGTCGCCCTGTACGCCCATAAGCGGTAGGGGTTGGTCGCCGATGCTATATCCTACTCCGGCAGACACCACGAACACTACCAAACGACGATACATGACACCGGAAATTACAGCATGCCCGAGCAAATAACCGAAAACGTGACATGAACGTGCCTCAGTCTTAAGAAGGGCAAGGGAAAAATTCCTGTTGGGTTATTCCTGTTCAATTACGGAAAGGGACGCGGCGACGTAGGGACCTTCGGGGACCTCTGCGCATTTACAAACGTAATACGCGATTGATTGGAATGAAAACATCGGCTGCCGCCCCAAGGGGCTTGCGGCTGTTTGTTGTTGCCGGAGAGCTTGTCACTACACTCATATTATAAACATACATATCTGTTTCTCTATTTTTTTTACGGCCATCAAGGGCTCTGTTTTTGAATCGCTTGCCTCGATTCGGTTTTCAATATTGATTTTCGACATGAAATATTCAATATTTAAATTTTCCCTATTTTTAAACCGTACCCTTTCGGTGTTGTCAATGTGATTTAAAAAATATTGAATTTTTCATGCCGAAAATCATAATGAATAATAGAAAGCTGTATCATCATGTCATGTTTGTTTACAATAAAGAATAAAGAAAGCCGTTCGAATCGAAGTAAGCGTTTTAAAGATAGAGTCCCTAGTAATAGGTCATAGCTTAATTATCTACAATTAGGTAAATAAATAAGTCATTCATTACATATCTGGCAAGCATACCTATATGAAACGACTGATGAATGCGAAAGAAGCGAAAGAGGTTTGGTCAGGGCCGCAAGAGGATAATGTGATATGATAGATATGAGGATAACGGGACAAAAACAAGAGGTTATAACAACAAAGTTAACAATGCAAACATATAAGAATAAATATAGGTCAATAATAAGATACAAATGTAAACAATAAACACAAAAATGGAGCAAATATACCGATATTTATTAATGCTTATGAATTTGGTAAATTATACGTCGCCAATTCATGAAATCGTATCATATTCATGTCTTAAATACCCTAAACACTGAACATATTTTTCAGTATTGTTTACTCAAGCAAAAAATATTAATTTGTTTTTGTCGCAAAATCTGGCCACGACCAGAAATTTTATTTTTACATTACAGCAGGTACTTATCTGAATTGGAAAATCTTGCAAGAATACAGAAAAACTAGCATACCTTATGAGGGAAATATCCGTTTTTGTACAGAAATGACTGGCCCTAAAGCGTAATTTTACCACTATTTTGTACACAGTCTGGAAGCTGTTAATTATGACGTGGTGATTCACAATCACTAGGCAAGGTCGGCACTAACGTAGAGGAGCAGATGGTCTCTAACTCATCAGATACTATTGTAAACAAGTATTGTAAAAACGAAACCCTGGCCTAAAAGAAATCTATATAAACTCAATCATTTTCTCCAAACACATTTACTAAAGCCTGACTAGGAATAGTCTGTCAAGACTCAAGAGTGTCAAGGCAATATGACAGGACATAATATAATTATATTTCTGGTAATTCTTCACACTATAATTTAGATCTCGAATCCTTCTGCGATTATCCACTCAATACACTCCATTTCAGTCTCTAAGTCTTGCAGTGGAGAAAATACAGGATTACAATACCCTGAATGGCTGATCGGAACTAATATGTACTAATAACTCGTATGTATACTCAAATATTTCCTAAACAATTTTAATGAAACAAAGAATAATCTTGAACGAAGCTATTAATAATCATCCCAAATAAACTTCTTAGGTGCATGCTACGCAAAGCTAAGCAGCGAAACGCCGCCAAGGATCCAATAAACATTGCAGTCGGTAGGTAAATAAACACACAAATTATCTTAAAAGTAACAAATAAGGAGTATTCGCTGTCACTGCGCAATCAACTCAGTTTGCCCAGAGACAGAACCTTGACGCAAAGTTTTGACATTGCGCGAGTTACATCATAGCCATATGATTCATAATCACCACTCCACCAGTTACATTCCACAGATAGAGAACAGTTTTGAGATCAAACGCAGACGGTGAAACTTGCAGCGAGCAAAGTAGCGACATCTGTTGAGAGTGCAGCGCACTAAAATGTTCACAATATAATTACACGTAATATGAACAACACACGTTGCATATCGCTTCTTTGTAGTGGTATATTTGTGCTTATCGCTCTGATAAAAAGTGATAACTCCATATTCTAGATAGACACAACAGACCAAGGATTGTTAGTAAATAGTTGCAGCTGGCGCGTGTATTTTCTTAAAAGGACCCTTGGTGTTGCGGATGTTCATGGGCGGCGGTGATCACTCACCGGTTGTGACCAGCTTGCGGTGGTGACCGGTTTGCTCGTTTGCCATCCTCTTATATAGGTATATAAAAAGTGGAAACTGTTAGTTAACTAACAGTTTAATATACATACTTAGGCCCGGATTTTTCAATCCTCAGATAAAGTTTATTTTCTCGATAAAGTACTAAACTACCAAATAAAACAGACTATTTCTACACTTATAAAACATGAATGAATGATACGATTCTATTTAAGTCGCATAATAACTTATCAGACTGATATGTTTTATCTGGGGATTGAAAAATCGGCCCTAGCTTGTTATGAAAATTTGTTTAAAAACCTTTCCAGGTTTTTCCAATATAGAAGTGTCGGTGTCCCAGTGGTTAAGATATCCGACTCGCAAGCGTAGGTTACGGGTTCGAGTCCCACAGCTCGAGTGTTCGAGTGCTCGAGGTTCGAGTACCAATGACTCTATTCTGAGTTATGTGCATTAGTTGAATACTAACTGATGCTCTTACGGTGAGGGAAAACATCGTGATGAAACCAGCACATTCAGGCGACTAAATCTGTAATCATTATTCAATCTAGTCAGGTTCCTCTGGTAGCAGGGTCACGGAGGTCAGCTGACAGTCGCTCCGCCGTAATTATCTGATCTGCCAAATCCTGGATCACGGTCAAGGCTGAGCCCGGACCCTCGTGCGTGAGAGCACAACCGGGACATTAACGCCATAATGATTTATTCATTTATAACCAGTTTATAATTTTGGAAATTTCGGCACGTTATTGATAACAACGATATTTTTAAATGAACTAAGTATAAAATATGATTACGCATGCAACGCTTGTCAATTACGTGAAACTTTTAATTAAAACTCGCTATTAGTAATGGCTAAGATTGAGATAAGAAAAATATTTTAGGTTTAAAGTAGGTAGGTAATCGCGTTTTACTCCATTTTGAAATACTCCTTTCTCTAGAAGTTATAGTTCAAACAGCGGAGTGTTCGAATGATACAGCTACTAATTTTCAAATTCTCTACTAATACTCAGAGCTCAGATATAACCGTAGTCTAGAAAATTATGAAGAAACTATCATATTGTTTCACTTAGGATAGGTAGGACTAAAGCGTTGGCGATATTATGACTGAGAACTATTTATCATGTATACGAGTAACAATCATCGGGTTATTAGATGGTTGTCATGTTCGTCATCGCAGCCCATAAGTCCTCTGGAGGACTTAGGGCTCTCGAGACCACGAAAGGGGAGGTTATTGCCATAATCTCCACCCTTTGCAGGCGGGTTGGAAATCGCTGTGTAAAACACTGCTGCTCATTTTCCAGCCTCTAGATCTTTTGTCTCGAAAACATTAGTCGCCTTGTACGACACCCATATGCAATGCATTTTAAACTCTTACGTTATGCATTTTTACAACTTCAAGAATCGGCATAAGTATGCTCAAAGGATCATCATCTTAGCGTCTATCCCGGCCTATGGTAGGGTCCACTCCCTTACTTCTACCTTAAACGTCACAAAATAATACGTGAAACTCTCTTCGTGTTGAATCAGTATGTTAACGGCCCAGTAAAAGGTTGCCGTTTGGTGTGTAAAGCCGCTGTGAACATATTTATTGTAAGTAATAAATGTTAATCTCCACATGTTCTCACGGTCAGTTGTTCGGTCTCTTTGCGCGATAGTTATCGCCCGGTATAATAACGCGTACCTGTACGCATATTAGAATTTCTTGACAAAATTAATTCAATGGGAAAGTCCCCAGTAGGGCATTCAAAATATTTATTTAGTTGCACGATTTATGTGTTTGGGTTTAGGTGAGTTATACAGGAACTATTTAAAGTAGCAGTGAAAATTTATGTTATGTCTCTCTCTTGTTGCAGGTTACACCATGTATTTGGAATATCAATAGTATTAAATAAAGTCGCTTTCTGCGTCTGTCTGTCTGTCTATATATCCGCTGACTCTTAAACAGCATAGATGTGGTTTTCACAATTAGATTTAAATTTAGAGAATTTCTTCCGGAAAGTTATATGTATAATATTAGGTCCTTACCTATGACATTGGCGTTTTGTATGGCAAAAATGACGGTAAGCGTAATTTTCATACAAGCAAAATTTTTCAATTGCATACAATAATAAAAAAAAACGAGAACACCAGTACGAAGCCGGGGCGGGTTACTAGTACATAGATAAAATGTTATCCAGCATTTTACCGCTTGACTCCGACACCGCGAAGATGAAGCATAGAAATAGCCTATTTGCTCTATGACTTATGGTTTGGTTATTTTTTACAAGATAGTCTCAATTTCAAAATGAAAACTGATCTATGGTTTGAGTTTAATGAGCCCAACCACACAAATCCGATCCTCATCCACCACCATACACATTACGCAGCGGCTTGAATAATCAAAAGTCGGTTGTGCAATCTAATTTCGCTTTTCATCGACTGGGTACAACGGTACAGCCGTCACGGGGCACAATAGTCGCACTGCAATGTAGTACATTGTGCATCTAGTAGCTGGACAAAACTGCAATCTAGCCTGAGCGCTGTCTCCGGCAGAAAAGGAACATCTCAACCCGGTATTGCGCCGTCCACAGCAAAAATAGTCACGGAACTACACTTCCCTGGTTATTTGTCGAGTACAAAACGGTCAGGAGTCGTACCTCACTTACGTAAAGGCTTTTTGTTTGCACGTTGTTTAAAGATAAGTTACACTGAACGACTTTACAATATAATTGCCTGAAGATGATCGAAACCGGTTGCAATTTAATAAAATTTGTATAATAAAGTGGAACTAGTGTACAAAAAGTGATTTAATTCATAATGATGGAGTTTCATCATGAAATCACAACACAAAGTTTTATATATTTAAAGACTTTACAATAATCTTCGATGTTAATCGCCCAATGCCTGGACAGGAGTCGCTAGCAAAACTGTAAGGTTTTGTAAAAAACCTCCCCACCCTTGAAATATGGATTTGCGGCTACGAGGTAACGAAGTTATAAGTTGATAATTGTCACGATAAGAAAAATATCTAAGTCATAACACAGTAGAGAATGATGTTTTCTACACCGCTCCGTTCTGCATTTCTGTTCTTCTGACGTTTTGTCTGCCAGACGTTGAAACAAGTTAAAACAATCAATTTTATTCGATGCTCATAACAAACGACAATTAAGACGACGAATTGATAACGCATTGGTTGGTTTCTCTGTAATTTGCTGATAAGGGGCGGCTATCGCGATCGACTGATATACATTATTGCCTAGATTGATACACATTATTGACTAGATTCCGCAACTCGATTGACCAATCGGCTATTGAACGTGAGATAGTTGCGGTTGTTTATGGCCTAACATGCAGAGTTGCGCAAAAAATATGCACGTACACAATAAACGTGGACAGACGTATCTTGATACAAATATTTGAGCGTATTGTTAGACGGGAATTGATGTGCAAAAAAACAAATTTGTTAATATAACATATGGCTTTAACTATATTAGAGAATTCAATTATGAAGAACGTTATGAAAAGATGCAACAATGTCGTTACTTTTTTGTTCTAACATTATACACACTTAAAATCTCCAAAAGTAGGTATCTATATGCAAAAATTGTATATGTTTACTACCTAACATAAACGTATTTTCTATTTTCTTTTCATGTCCTCTCGTAATGTTCTGCGACACATCGGTACCGCATTTTAAACTATGTTAAATAACCAGAGAAGAAACGACGAAATGAGCAGCATACCACGTATGCCAAATAGCGCAAAAGTAACAGGCAGTATGTCGTCACGCAATGCAACGTGGACAAGTGAAATAGGCTCTCGTATTACATAAAGGCCGTTATTAAGTTAGGCGTGCATACAAACTGTCCGGGTTATACAGACTCGAGGAAGGAACACGACCTTTCACTTTCTCTGCAAAACTATGCGCCGGAGTGGGTATTTCATACGGCCACGGTAACTGTCAAAAACTGCAAACTGGAATACGTGACTGTGACAATGAACTTTCAATGAATCAGCTGTAGCTGCCATAAATACAGCATTCCAAAGCCTGGCTAAAGTAAAAGTATCACTCGGTAATAGTGTAGCATCTTGTTATTTAAAATCAGCTTCGTGGTTATAGGGACAATCCTTCATACAAGTTGGGTATAATAACAAAGTACAAACAAACATTTATGACCTATTTACAATTCATTGGTGTTGACATGTTGATTCAGTATAATTTAGATAATTGATGTCCTTATTGTTTTGATATCACACACATATCTATTAATTAGTATGAAATGAACAAATTAATATTGTGAGTATTCTATCTACTCCAAAATTCTAAATAACTCATTACAGGCTAATTTCCCGTTCCGTGAATTATGAAACACGCGCGTCCTATTTGAGTTTCTCGAAACTCCCTTTTACAATATTACGACAGATCTGATCCTGAAGCGCTATGGAAGAAAACGGAAATAAATTCTCAGAATAGGCTCGTCCCTAAGACGGGTGTCGACCAGCGTGTGTCAGGGTAAGCGATCCGTCGCGTCGCATACAGGCGACTTCCTGAAACGATTAATTTCAGCCACCGGCGATAAATAAACAGCGACAAGCGATGGAAATAATATATTTCCGACTAACTAACAATTTATTGGACGTGAACCGTTAACGACTTCTTTAATTTCGTCAACATTTTTGTGGGATTCCCTTTTCCTGGTCTATGGAGGTAGGCGGAGAATGGACAAGTTATTACTACATTTATTATCCAAAATCATTCTTTACCGGTAGCGTAGTTTCCACTCGCGTTTTTCCCTATTCACGAATTTCGTCACACGTATTTATTCTTCTCTTATATATAATATTTCCTTTCGCATGTTTCCCCAAATATTTGTTAGCTAGTTCGACATTCTCATATCTATCCCTGCGGAACGCGGACGTATGTGTATATTTGGTTTCATGTAAAAAGGTCTGAAATTACTAACCAAAATTTTAAAAATTCTCTCACTAACGCGAAGCCACACTTTAGTCCTGGAATTTCACACGCGAAAGGGGTGAAAGGTAACGCACTGGCAATGAAACTAACGTATGAGCCGTGGACGTTGTGTACGTCGGTTACCGCTTTCCACCAGGTGCTCTTTCTGCACGCAGTCACTACTATACTTAACATAATCATAAATATTTTATTTGCTTGTTTCCTAACAAAATTACCGTTATATTGATTACTTAACCTTTAAGTATATTAGTGGTCAGCGCTCCAACGTCAGTCTTTAGTGGTCGAACAATAATGCCATTTTATTATGAGTATTTATCGCTGCGAGATACAAACATATAGGTACCCCGAACGGTCCAAACGAAAACAATGCCAGCATTGCGTTGCGTACGATTTCCTGCGTAGGGAGGTCAAAGGGCCACCGTCAAGCGTGTCACCAATACTTCCTTTCAACAATCGGTGAAATCTTGAAGAATGGAAAGCGCTTGACTCCGACAATAACTCGAGTAATAGAAGGCGTGCCGCGTCAAACGTTGATTATATCTCTTAGAGTTTGCAATCTACACTTTTATTTAAATTTATACAATTTACAGTCTAAGATAATGTTGAAAGATTACGATCGCAACATTTAACGCGACAAGTTACTATTAGAACGGTTTGTTAGTGTCAAAATGGACACAACGATAATAAAACACAATCACTTAGCGTTTTCGCGATAAAAATCGTAGTTCGCTGCCAACGAAACTGGTCTGATGCGGACCAACTATGATTAGATAGGAACTATTGTAGGGTCTCGCCCTGAAGGTACTTACGGTTACTCCTGTTCAAATAACTGTTCAGCACGTTGACACTTTAATTGTCCATTTTTGTCTATATAATTGGTATATTCTTGGGTTTGGCCCTTCAGGCTCTGAATGCTTATCATCTTTGCCTGGAAAATTAGTTAATACTGTAAATTCTGACTACGTTGTAATTACGTTCTACAAATATTTTGAATCGAATCGAACTTCGATTAGAGTATTTTCTTTTGGGGAAATGATCTCTTGTATCCTAAATATCCAATTGGTAAAAGTAATGAGGGTTTTTGAACAAATACAAGGGTATTGGGGTGTGTGTCTGGACTCTTACCGTTATATCTTCTTGTTTTTCTTTTTATATATCCAAGTTAGCCCCCATGCCACGGGGGTCATTTTTCCATCACATTAGAAGGTTTCTTTCGTATCAAATATTACATTTACATATACAATAGCACATTTTCCAAATTGACGTTAATCTTTTATTATTTTATTCTTTATATGTCATATGTTGTCATGCGGACACAGTCCATAGATGGCGGAGATTTTAATCTTTTTTGTGCTCCCCTTATTCTAGATATTTGATGGATCCAATTATTCATCATATCTTCATGGATTATATCCTTGGCTGCTAAACACGAGGTCGTCCGAAAATAAATATTGACCACTTCAGAAACTGGCTGGCCGACTACGAGTACTGGCCATCAAGACTATATCTTCTTTTGTGCCAAATGCGTTCTCGAACGTGTTAAAATGAAGACCCGAGCCTGCGATAGAGAGTGCAGCGGATGAGTGGGCAGAGTCTTCCCAGCCTTCGAACTAGAAGGTGAACTAAATCATAGCTAGAAGAAGCTATCTTCAGAAACTAAAATTTAAAATACCAATCGACCGGTCAAATTACGCACGTGACGTCATAAAAGTTATCTTCGAAGTTTTCAAAGTCTTATGCACGTGACGTCATAAAAGTTATCCGCGAAGTTGTCAAAGTCAATCTGCAAACTGTACTTTTCGACCAAAAGTGAACGCAGTGATCCAGCCCGGGCATAAGTTGTGGACTTTCGTGAACTTTCGTACTTTTAGCATTTTAAATTCTTTTTAAAAATTTCTTGTTTAGTTTATTATAGCTTCTGGACTGAATGTACATAAACCCATTACCCTGTTATTAGTTGTTTTTATTATTTACTGAGCCTGGCACTGTCCGTCGGATAGTGTTACGTTACAGTTTGGCGCCGTAAACTGTGGTCTTTCAGTCCAGAAGTCTAGTCTAGTAGATTCATTCATAATTATTCAGTCGGTTCACTCTTAATTATTTTGCGTACATAACATCTTTAAATATATATTTAAATATATTCATTACAAATATTACTTAACATTACATTACATACATACTCATATACTTACATTGGCATCGGTCCCAGGGCTACCCTCTGGCGGTGTTTACATACATACTCATATACTTACATTGGCATCGGTCCCAGGGCTACCCTCTGGCGGTGTTTACATACATACTCTTATACTTACATTGGCATCGGTCCCAGGGCTACCCTCTGGCGGTGTTTACATACATACTCATATACTTACATTGGCATCGGTCCCAGGGCTACCCTCTGGCGGTGTTTACATACATACTCATATACTTACATTGGCATCGGTCCCAGGGCTACCCTCTGGCGGTGTTTACATACATACTCATATACTTACATTGGCATCGGTCCCAGGGCTACCCTCTGGCGGTGTTTACATACATTCTCATATACTTACATTGGCATCGGTCCCAGGGCTACCCTCTGGCGGTGTTTACATACATACCCATATACTTACATTGGCATCGGTTCCAGGGCTACCCTCTGGCGGTGTTTACATATATACTCATATACATACCTATTACATATCTAACTTGCTTTTTCTCTAAATTCTAAAAAAGACACACACTTGTCTATAAAGTCATATAGTATTTCGGCTCTAATTTTGGCAATTACAGTATAATCATGGCACGTACTATTCATGATAAATTTTAATTTAGTTATATCGTGGGCTCTCTTTCATATATTCTTTATAGTGGTTTCTTACATTTGCTTTATTAATTTTGATTGTTTTTCTTTAAAGACTGTAGAATATTTTATTTATATGCAATATATATTAGTATACTATCCTTTATTATATTTTTGTTTATTTTTCCGGGTTATGGGTAGGACCGCCGGTATAAACAAGCCTACACCGAGTGCGGATTGCGACACTTTAAATAAGCCCTCTGCTGCAACTCTTAGAGCGGTTGGTGACTCTACAATCCCGTGTTAGGTACCGCCTGTTCCCACTAATATTTATTTCTTTAATTTTGTTTTCGTGATGGGTAGGACCGTCCAGATAAAAAAGCCTACACCGGGTGCGGTTCGCGACACTTTAAAAAAGCCTTATGCTGTACCTCTTAGAGCGGTTGGTGACTCTTCAATCCTGTGTAAGGTACCGCCTGTCCTCTTGTACATTCTTCTCGTTGTGGATGCTACGAGCGCTCGCAAATGAGATGAACTTGTTGAATCCCGTTTGCGGCCATCGTGTATTTCCATTAATATAAAACATATTTATTATAACGTATTTATTGATTATCAAGTTTTCGCGTGTTCTGTGTGGTAGGTAAAAAAAAAATTAGCCTTTCACTGATGCGGATCGTGACATCTACCTAAAGCCTACACGTTTCGTTCTGAGCGGGTGGTGACTCAGATTTACGTCGCACAGAACATTCGAATCTTTGAGTCACCCTTTTTATTTATTCTTATTAATATTTATCCTAACGTATTTATTTAATGTTTATTTATAATATTTTACAGTCGGAAAAGTTTTACTTTATTTTCTTTTCTTAAAAATAAATAAATTTTTAACTGTTATGTTGGAATGTTAGGGAAAATAATATAAACATGTTACAAACTTTATTTTATTTGAACTTCATATTCCAATTTCATTCTTATTGTGTGGTGATTGATACAATATTTTCTTTACAAAATAACTAACAAACATATTCTTACATTTACTAAACACTTTCATAATAACCTTGTTTTTTCTTTTTCTCTTGTTTTCTTTTATTTCTGTAAATATTTAAAGATTTTAGTTTTTTTTTAAACATTGTTTTTTTTTTTACTTTTGTTGTAACAGGGGATTTTCTACATATTACACATATTTTTTTTCTCCCTCTACATGTTAACCCCTCTAAAGGGTTAGGGTTCTTTCTTATACTTTGACCCCTCTAAAGGGTTAGGGTTGTCCCTATACTTTAACTCCTCTAAAGGATTAGGGATGTCTCTATATTTTAACCCCTCTAAAGGGTTAGGGTGTTTCTGTTTACTTTAACCCCTCTAAAGGGTTAGGGTGTTTCTGTTTACTTTAACCCCTCTAAAGGGTTAGGGAGTTCTTGTTTACTTTAACCCCTCTAAAGGGTTAGGGAGTTCTTGTTTACTTTAACCCCTCTAAAGGGTTAGGGTGTTTCTGTTTACTTTAACCCCTCTAAAGGGTTAGGGTGTTTCTGTTTACTTTAACCCCTCTAAAGGGTTAGGGTGTTTCTGTTTACTTTAACCCCTCTAAAGGGTTAGGGTGTTTCTGTTTACTTTAACCCCTCTAAAGGGTTAGGGAGTTCTTGTTTACTTTAACCCCTCTAAAGGGTTTGGGTAACCTTTAACCTCTCAAAGGGGATATAGGAATTACTTGGAGCGGCTAACAACTCCTTAAATAAGCCATTGTTGTAACTGCCTAATACAGGTTATAACTCACTTGGACTTTAGCTAAAAAAAAAATTTTTGTTTTATAGTATCAAATTTTTTTTTTCCCGGGTTTTTGGGGTAATATGTAGGGTCTCGCCCTGAAGGTACTTACGGTTACTCCTGTTCAAATAACTGTTCAGCACGTTGACACTTTAATTGTCCATTTTTGTCTATATAATTGGTATATTCTTGGGTTTGGCCCTTCAGGCTCTGAATGCTTATCATCTTTGCCTGGAAAATTAGTTAATACTGTAAATTCTGACTACGTTGTAATTACGTTCTACAAATATTTTGAATCGAATCGAACTTCGATTAGAGTATTTTCTTTTGGGGAAATGATCTCTTGTATCCTAAATATCCAATTGGTAAAAGTAATGAGGGTTTTTGAACAAATACAAGGGTATTGGGGTGTGTGTCTGGACTCTTACCGTTATATCTTCTTGTTTTTCTTTTTATATATCCAAGTTAGCCCCCATGCCACGGGGGTCATTTTTCCATCACATTAGAAGGTTTCTTTCGTATCAAATATTACATTTACATATACAATAGCACATTTTCCAAATTGACGTTAATCTTTTATTATTTTATTCTTTATATGTCATATGTTGTCATGCGGACACAGTCCATAGATGGCGGAGATTTTAATCTTTTTTGTGCTCCCCTTATTCTAGATATTTGATGGATCCAATTATTCATCATATCTTCATGGATTATATCCTTGGCTGCTAAACACGAGGTCGTCCGAAAATAAATATTGACCACTTCAGAAACTGGCTGGCCGACTACGAGTACTGGCCATCAAGACTATATCTTCTTTTGTGCCAAATGCGTTCTCGAACGTGTTAAAATGAAGACCCGAGCCTGCGATAGAGAGTGCAGCGGATGAGTGGGCAGAGTCTTCCCAGCCTTCGAACTAGAAGGTGAACTAAATCATAGCTAGAAGAAGCTATCTTCAGAAACTAAAATTTAAAATACCAATCGACCGGTCAAATTACGCACGTGACGTCATAAAAGTTATCTTCGAAGTTTTCAAAGTCTTATGCACGTGACGTCATAAAAGTTATCCGCGAAGTTGTCAAAGTCAATCTGCAAACTGTACTTTTCGACCAAAAGTGAACGCAGTGATCCAGCCCGGGCATAAGTTGTGGACTTTCGTGAACTTTCGTACTTTTAGCATTTTAAATTCTTTTTAAAAATTTCTTGTTTAGTTTATTATAGCTTCTGGACTGAATGTACATAAACCCATTACCCTGTTATTAGTTGTTTTTATTATTTACTGAGCCTGGCACTGTCCGTCGGATAGTGTTACGTTACACTATGTGCGAGTAGTGAATGCAACAAGCAGGCAAGCAAAACGTACGGTGTATCGAAACATAAGTCGTGATCACAGATTTTCGACGCTCAAAAGAGTTGTACCCTTAGTTATTCGGTCTTTACTTTCACTGACACTGTTTTGCTGGGATTCCTCGCCCATTATAGAGGTGTAAAACAATACTGTTGATGGAACAACAATATTTCGGAATAGATTTAGGCCTTTATCGATATTTTGAGTTGAGTTTATTTTGACGAAAGCAAATTATTATGTAGTTAATTAATAGAACTTCCATATGGATAAATTGAATGAATTTAAATACACCGAAGTAATAACTTGTTAGGGCTGGTACCAATACTGCATGTTTAAACCTTTTAACATGCATGTTTAACATATTTGATAGTTCGCTACCCAAAGGAACTCTGGAGTAAATCGCTTTAAGCGAAAAGTCGCCTGTTGTTTTATTTGTTGCTATCGATATGTACCGACTATATGCTGTATTTATGCAATAAAGTGTTCATTCATTCATTTTATGGATTCTGTAATCGATGGACGGATTTCCTTCAGGTGTCAGTAATAAATTGAGCTTATATAAGAAAACTCTCCTGATAAGAAACATTATTATACCAGTCCAGTATACACAAACATCGGGACATGTGAAAGTAAATAAAAACTAGATATTAGAACTGATCACAAATCTAAATACGTTAATATTATAGTCAGACTTTTGACGAAATAATGCTTAACCCTTGGTCACTCACGCGGTTTTTTGGCCCCGCCAGCAAAGTTACTAGTTACTAAGGTGAGTAATGGTTCCTGTGAGTGGAAGAATGAAACAGTTTTAAGAATGCTATAAATATCATACATTATTTTGAAATTTACCTTTACGTGTACTAACACAACTGTTAGTCTGGTCTGTTCAGCCTTCCATACTAAATTCAAAGTTTGTTTGTTAAAAACCATGTTTCAGAAATTTTAAGAGTTTATGATTAAAATATCTATAAACTAAGAAATTGGCATTGTTATTAACATTGTAAAATTCGTGGGATACTGGCAGCACCCCGCAGGTTAAGAGGGGCAACATCTGGTAAAGGGGGTAAATGAAAACCGACCGAATATTTAAGAAAATTCCCTGAGCTTTTCGTCCCGGAAAAAACAAGGGGCCCGCTGTCAAATTGAAGATTCTCATTACAGCACGAATACGCCATTAGGTAGGGGTAGAGTTCACTGTATAGAAACCACGCGAATGAAGTCGCGCCGGGTTAGTGACGGTATCTACCTACTATAAGTTATTATTTTACAACATAACAAGTTAAGTCTATTTTGATTGTCAACAAAATAATGTATTACCACACTTGTATCTACACAACATACAATTGAACTAATATTAGCGGTGATAAATTATACAATATTCCACAATATTTTATGCGTACAATTGAATACAAACAGGCAACAGCACTGTAGGTACAAAAAATAAAACAGCAGAAGGTGGCGTATAAGTTACAGACAAAATCAGACAACTTTCAGGTTGCGAATGAGATAGAGAAACAATACCTGCCACTTAAATGAAAATTCTGGTAACTTCGAATCAATTATGTATTAAGGAATCACATCGTCATCGTAAATGCGAGAAAATCAGACAGAAGGCTTCATTCTATTTTCTGATGGATTCCAAACGTCAAACCGTTTACAAAGAATGAATATGTTTGTAACGGGTCACGGCTAAGACAATGATATTTAGTATGAACTCTGGAGGACACAGCTATTATGGAGGCTAGCTTTTTAAACCGCGACGAAAAAAGAGAAATGTTATAAGTTTGACGTGTGTATCTGTGGATCTGTCTATCTGTAGCGTCGTAGCTCCCGAGAGGATGGACCGATTTCGATGCGGTTTTCTGGAAAGCCAGTTTAATCGAGATGATTCTTAGCTTTGTTTCTTTAAAATCCGTTTAGTAGTTTAGGAAATATTTGATTGTAAGTATTGGTCGGAGGCTTTCCGCCATTTTTCAATCGGCTATTTTATTATTGAAGTCTATATGTTAGAAAACTGAAGAAATTGTAGAACCTACCTAAATAGGAACCGGTACGCTGTTTCTCCAATTCATACATAATTGGTCATCTTATACCGCCCTGATTACTTTAGGCAAATTATTATAGCTGGCAATAATCGCAGTTGGGGTCAATAGCCGAAGGTCATCGACTGATACCCACTCTCGGTGGTCGTTCGCGAGAAACGTATTCACGAAATATATTTGAGTAGATATACGTAGGCTGGTGGTTAGGTTAACCGACAGATATCAGTTCAGTGTCAGCAATGGAGTAGGTATATTGACAAGCAACACAATCAGCAGCTTGATATGGGTCTGGGTGTTGTATGCATAATAACTATGTATTAAAATATATAAGTAGTTTATCAGTTTTCTGGCACCCATAACAACTTTGTTTACTTTGGAGCTAGAAGGCGCTGTGCAAATTGTTCAATGTTGTTATTATTTATTTATTTACTTTTCAGAATTTCTACAATGTTCGCTGTTGCCATAGCGCTACGACTGCGGGCTATGGTCGCATGAAAAAAGATTGATTAGAAATGATAAATGGCATTGACGATAATTGATAATGATAATCAATAGGTACGTAAATAAAGGGTTATCACCGAGCAACAATATAACAAGAATAGTACGATTTTCCTATCAGTACACTATAATTAAGATTCAAGAATCACCTATGTAGGAATTTGAAAAAGTCATTATTATTAACGGCATCAGTAAACGAGCAACTTCCACCGACTTTGGGTGGTCTAGTTTCAGCATTTCCCAGTTCATTCTCCTCTTTGGCAACTCTTGTGAGAATTTCTGAAAATATCACTTAGTGCTCACTCGCAGTGTTAAAGAAACGTCTGGGCATAATCAGTTTTAGGTTCTGCGGTTTCGGTTAATCGAGTGTTCAGACGTTCCGGTCTGGGTTTGGCCCGGGGGCCGAAACGCCTGATTAATTAAAATTATTATTTTTCCTCAGGTAGGCCCAAAAGCTCGCAGTTAATAATGCTATTTAAAATATGTTTTCTCCCGACTGTCCTAAACCATTTCTAAGGACATTTTTAACTGCGGGCCTAAACGCCTGAGAAAAAATATTAATTTTAATGCATCTCGGCCGGGCTTTGGCCAGCGGCCCAAACGAAAGAAAACACACATAAACTTGTCAGCCAGTCAGCTTTTTCTAACCTGATTTTATGTTTTAACGCTATAATGAGTAGAATATCGTTTCTAAACTTCTAGATGGAACATACGAAAAAAAAAATGAAATATAAATGTTTCTATGTAGCTAGAAAGAGGTATACCATAGTTTGTAACACTCGATAGTCTCTTCCTACCCGTATGGCATATGAATGTATGTGTGTATGTATGTAATGTTCTAGATGGCAATTTCAAGCTGTGCATGGCTGGTGTTGCACGAAACTGCGTCGTACACAACAACATTATCGCACACGACAATATTATCCGCGGTAGTGGTGGCAGTGTCACGTTTATGACAATTCAATGTCAAGGCAACGATTAACTTTATCCTTTATGCAGATGTCATTTACTTGGCATTGTTTGTGGATCGACAGTCGTCAGTAACTTACGTAACATTAACATGACGTAAAATACTGCGTTGTTTCTCTTTTTGGAGTTCCGAACAGTAGATTAGGTACGTATCTACATATTTTGATCCTTTTAATACGTCTCTCCCGTAGATCTAAAATCATAAAACGTAAAGGCAAGAAGCGATGCCATACAACACACGTAAAGGAAAAAATCCGGAAACAATGAAATTGTTGCATACGAAAAAAAGGATTTCTTTTGTCATCTTACGCTGAGTGAACAGATTTGTATGAAATGTTTTATTTGTTAGTTCGGAGCCCTCAAGGCGGGGGTTTTACTCGCTTATGGTTTTACATGTTTGTTTTTGTTACAAAAGGTAGGTACGCTAAAACGTTTAAAATTTGAAGACGGAATTTTTTTTCCCTTTAAGTCGCCTACTACGAATTTTACCTATGAAATGGGACAAAATGTGTTACGATTCTAAATGGGCCATACCGAAGACATGTCCCGTCTAAAGAGGCATGTTAACAAACGTCACCTTGTCGCTTGTTAAGGTAAAAATGGAAACATTTTGGGGATTGACATAATTGACATGACATCCCCAAAATCCTGAGCACCGAAAATAACCAACAACGAACATAAAATAGCTCGGCATAAGGAACCAATCGTACAAAAATAGAAGCTTATACAGGCGACGGCCGGGTAAAAATAGCCCGCCAGAATTGTGTGGGGCGAAATAGTACCGCGGAGTATTTACGGGTGAAAACATCAATTAGGAGTTCAGATGTTCAGTTAAACACGATAGGTATTTTCCAGGAAGGTGAATAATAAATATCACAACCAAAATCGATTAAATCAAAGTCCACTTTCTGGAAAAGACCACGACCGCAACGTTGCTCAAAGTAAATATTACCTTAGAAGTCAACAATGTATTGTTTACGGTATAATGTTTAACGCAAGCACAGTGAGAGTCAATCAAGCTAACCACATTTCTTTACAAGTCCATACGCATAAAATATTAATGAATAAAAGTGGGGTACTGAACTAAGGGTCCGATTGTGAAGAATAAGCATTGAATCGAGCCAAAACGACTTGCAAAGGGATCACATGTTTCATTGAAACCACCTGGAGTAGCGCACCGAATTGGTCGGTTACTAAGCAGGTTTTATTTTATCAAAATTACAGTAATAAAACTATTTGGAATACATTTATTTCTTTTTATAGGCTAGTATAATATAATCCAAAAGTGTTTTATACTGTGAAATTTCAGTATTTTATTTATAGCACCATAATAAATTTGCAGTAACATTTTAACGATGCGGAACAATACTATATTCATATTATTTTCCTAACCAATAATTTTATACATATTCGTTTTATAAATAAAAAGGACCTGTATGCAGGACCTGAATACATTTTGCAGTAATGGGCAATGGAATTGTGATCTCAAGAAGCACCTGGGCAAATAGACGCGTGATTACAGTAGCTAGGTACGCCACGCGAGCATTAGCTCACACTGGCACAGTCGCTATCCAAACTGTTGCATTTAAGGGTAAATGGTCGATAGGGCGTATCTTCGCTTCCAGTCTGTCCGACGCGGATTTATTAGGCGATCAATTCCCGCTAAGGAAAGGGGGATCCGTCTAGAGAAATTTGCACACAAATACCGCCAATATACAAGAGAAATATGTATAGGTACTAATAATTTTTCTAATAAACCACGAGATTTAAGTATAAGTACAAGCACGTTGAGTGTTTTGGGCAGAGTCTTGGGCGTTTTTAAATAGAATTTTAAGTAGGTCGGCGCACAATTTGGTATCAGAACAATCTCGAATAACCTACTTCTACTTTACTGTTGCAACCGATAAACAACTAAGAATTTAATAAGAAATGAAAATCTGTTTGACTAGAGTACAATAAAACCTAAGCTTTCTTTCTCACCTTTAATGTTAGCCAGGATGATCCTTGACCAAAAGCGCCACTACATCGATACCCCAACGGCATATAGGTCAACGAATTAGGGGACCCTGTCTTCCTTGTCTCTATTATTAGTTTTCACATGGCGTCATTTTCGCCCCGTCCCAACGACGGCGACGCGAAGGCGTTCGTTCATTGACATTTGAACAAATCTGGAAGTTAATGAGACGAGTAATCCGCAGCGCGAGTACTGGCGCGAGCAGTAATTAACGATGAGTGCAAACTGCGAAACAGCCAGTACTAACGAGCCGCCATCTACAGTTTACCTCGTGTATATTTGCAATAGCAGCGCATCCAGCGATACCTGTGTGCATTTGTAACAGGTATCTGTCAGACTGACATACACCAGAATAAGCCGAAACCTTGAAACTGGAGCTTTTGCACAGTGGTTGGATGTTTGAATATTAATAAATTGAACAGAAATAGTATAAATAAAGGTTCTTATATTGTCTTGGAAAAGACGAAACAGGGATTGGAATATTGTAAAGAAAATATACGAACGATATAACGATGTATTTAAGGCAGATTAAGATGCAAACTAATGTAGCGATAAAATTTTTGCACGAAAATTTTAATTTAGGAAGGCTTACCGACAGTAGGTTAAAGTATGAGTATAAGTCATCGTAATCATACCTACGACAAAGTTGTAAAATATTAGCGGACCCCGCGACTGTTCTCCGAGTGATGTTTGAAATTCTATGAACTTTTAACTATTCCCCTCGATCTAATTAATGTTTCACTGCAAACTTCTACAAAAAGAAATTGCAATATTCCCTGTATCAAGCGGAAATTGTGTTAGCTTCCTGGTAGTGTAGGAATATTCGAAATCGGTTAACTAGTTTTAAAGTTTTAACGTTTAAACTTCGTACTCGAAGTGTTACATTCTATAATTTTCTTCCCAATGAAGCATTAGCAACTACAAACCTCACCCGCAAATGTAAACTGATTAATCGGTTGACCACTTCCAGGGGAGGAAGTAATCAGTCCGGTGAGCCGCGAGAGTTCCGATGCAAGAATTTCGGGTGCAAGCGAAGGTATCCCGGCTCAAATCACCCGAGATTCTGCGGGACCCGCTTAAAGGATTCCAGAGCCAAAGCGTTCAGCGACCAACCGACAACTATCTCCCCCGTTCGCGCCATATGTTGCAATTCCTCCAACGATTCCAATTCTTAACCGCGACTGCTGCACCGCAGCAAACTAAAAGCAATTAGACGCAAACCGACACCAGTGAACACAATTTGATTTAGTGTCGGGATCCCCTTGAGAACTAATTCAGTTGGGTTCGACAAACCCGATCGCAGGACACGACAGCAGCCACGAAGGTCGATCGTCACCTACAAAAAAACCCCCAAAATGTCCTTAACCCCACCGCGCCCGGTCGAGGGCTTCTACAATTTCAAGTGTTTGAACGTCTAGTCAAATTAAAAAGTTTAAAATTGATGGATGCGCCCTTCCGTCGATGGACGGGAGCGACGAGGGTTCGTACGGTACGCCTTTTAATGTAGCCAGTTAGAAATAACAAAAACAAACAAAGCCGGGTGGTCTGGGTGGCCTCACTACCGGCGGCGTTGCGTAACTCTACGCTCTGATTTCCCTTCTGTCCATTAACTTCTTAAGGGTCTGACGTATAGATTATTAACCTTAGCTGCGGCCCGCGACTACGTCCGCGAAGGCTTTGATTAAAATTTGCTTATACCGCTCTCATGTATACTATTTCTGTGTAGAATACACGTAAATCCGTAGCTTTGTTGAGTGGAAAGATGGGCATCGTACTAGCAACACAAGCAATCAACGAACAAACGTCTTTTCTGATTTATTTACAATGTAGCTGTGAGTGTGGGTCATTTAATTACGCCATCTATAGTAACATCATCATAATTATCTAAATATCTATATATATTTATATTTCAAATAGATACGGGACCATGTTCAAAATTAAACATAAATGAATGTCTGTTGTTTAGGTTAATGAATACCTGTAAAATAAACGAAATTTAATTATAAGTGCTAAATATTGCCTCCACCGCTCTTTAGATCTCCTTTCGGAGGGTCTAAGGTTGGCTGGAAGAAATCCTATTGTGGGATAAGCCCGCCTTTGCTTTGTAAAATGATATTTTTCCCAATACTGTATTTATTTTTTATTGCAATAAAGAGTTTACATACATACATACATTGTATTATATAGTCTCTATTATTTCCTATTCTCCATCCCCTACTTCGCAGCATACTAGCAGCTCTACTTCGCCATAAATGTCATCGTCGCCATAAACTAATTTAATGCAGTTAATACGTTTCTGCGTATCATATCATTAATTTCATCAGAATTCTACAAAACGTAATTCATCATAACGTAACAACAACCGTTACAATGATTAAATAAACCATAAATAAAGCGGAGCAATAAAAATATACTAGGTAAGTACCTCTATTACGACAGTTTACTGTTTTGTGTTTACTTAACGAAATGCTAATTAAAACTGTCGTCGCCGGTTTTGGATAATATTCTCAATGTCTTTACTTAGTGAGTGAGACACACGGCGGGCGAGATTGTGAAACTTGGTCAACGAAGGGATCGAGCAGCCTCACTGACCAATCGTAAAACGCCGATAACGAGCTTGTTATAGTTCACTGGCGCGTGCGCACACCACCGATTTATTGCGGCCGTAAGCAACGCTACTCCGCTGCCCGCAAAATGGCAGAACTTGTGCTTCGATTTAAGAAAATGTTTAATGTTCAGGCGGCGGTGATCACTTGAATGAAATGCTTGCTCGTTTGCCTCTATTAGGTTAAAAACATTACTAGGGTTCAGAAGTCAGATTCTGCGCGACGTGCTGCCGAATTGGAAACTTTAAATTAAAATTAACTGTATATTTTGTGTGCTACCGCACGCATGCTGGTTCATCAGCCTATACTATTCCCCAATAAGCGCTAATACACACTGTCCTCGGCTTGAAGCATCCAGCACCCATCTGTTAGCCTTTCGCAGATCGTGACTCCAGCTGGCCGGAGGGCATCCTACACATCGTATACCTACTTCGTATGCCATTTAAAATTTAGTTTCAAACCAGAATCAGCCCCATGTTGAATATTAAAAAAAAAATATAAATTACGTACTTTTATTGAAATACCAAAGAGAAAGTTTGTGGTGTTTATCTTTTTACCTTCATACGAGGGCTTTAATAGTAAAATATGCTGTTTCTTGGGTTACAACTTTGGTTTACATATTACCCAATATCCTAAGCATTGGAACTAAGAACTTGTAACTTACTAATTTTAATAAATAATAATCGCTTCACTGTCTGGTGGTCTGTCGGTGCTGGGACCTGTCATTTTAATATTTTCTCAAAAATGTACACTTTTAAACCTTTGCGGCATAGACACTGCTATCTCTTTCATCTAGGCTAGCACACTTGTGCTAGCCGTGCTGGGCTTTTATTGGATTCTAGCTGATACTAAATTGTATTTACCCATCTTTGTATCACTTACCTGTATTGAATGTATAAATATTCAATGTTTCTGTTCTATCTATACATTTACTCCCTGCATTCTATCGGCTGTACTCCCCATTGTTATTGTAAGCCCCCAGCCCCAGTGTTTAGAGTATCACATTGGTTCCTTCATGGATTACTTTTTGTATCCGAACAATGTTATAAGAATATGTCCCGCTCCGGCCATGTACCAATGACTGTTTTCTGAGTTATGTACATTAGTTGACTACTAACCAATGCTCTTACGGTGAGGGAAAACATCATGATGAAACCTGCACATTCAGGCGACTGAATGTGTAACCATGATCCAATCTGGTCAGGTTCCCCTGGTAGCAGGGTCATGGAGGTCAGATGGCAGTCGCTCCACTGTAATTAATTGACCTGCCAAATCCTGGATCATGGTCAAGGCAGACCCCGGGCTCTCGTTCTCGACAGCACAACCGGGACATTAACGCCAAGATGATTATGATTATTTTAATGTTATAAGAATATGTGAATGGGATGTGGGCTCCTCGGAATTGTGTTGTGGGCACCAAAAGTTTGGGGAACGAGGAAGATTCACAGAATGTTCCCCATTGTACAACAAATAGAATGCAGGGAACCTTCACAGAGGAGTTCTAACTAGCTTGTGTATTATGTATAGATAGTACAGAAGTATTGAATATTGATACATTCAATTCAAGTAAGTGATAAAGAGATAGGTAAATACAACACAGTATCAGATAATATTTTTATCAAGAATGTCCTAGAGGTAAAAATGAAGTTTAGATTATTACATTATTATCATTAAATCGGAAAATTATAGCAAATTTTCAAATTATTAGAAGCGTTGGTCTCCGACTGTTTAAGGTATACCAGGGATACCGGGTTCCAATTCCACTGTGGCCATGTACCAATCACTGCCATTGGTACATGGCCGACTCCTTGTGTAATGGAGTCTACAATGGAGCATACCTGCATATTGCAGTAAAAATATAACAGAAAAAGGAAAAATATTATCTACATTCTCATGACATTTACAAAGCTTTGATGCCCAAAGAGGGAAAATGAAATGCCACAGTATTGGGCCTAGTAATGTAAAGCCCAGTAAACATGGTTGTTGTAGATCATGTACAAATGCCCCCATAAGGATAGGCCCTTGACACACTGGTAACTGAAGTTCAAGGCAGATCACCAGACAAAATGTCATGTCTTCAATCCGTATTTTAGTACATGCATTTAAAGTTTATGCTATGATTTTCCCTGTTGTTGTACATTCTCAATTAAGCAAATACTGTTTTCAATCAAATCTAACAAATTTTGGTATCAACATAATGCCAAACAAATAAAATATGGATTTAGTACCAGACATATTTAGGGTACGTTTTTAAGTGGTAAGTATAATATATTTCAGATTTAGCAATGTTTTAAAAATAAATTTCGCTATATTGATTAACAGTCTATACTTTTGAAATTATGTTATTTTTTTATTTAATTACTGTTAATTCGATATAATGAATAACTTTATTTCATTCATTTGTTTGTCAATTCATACCCAAATCAAATGAATGAGTAATGTGACCAATTTAGTCATGTCCTCATTCTGTTGAAATGATAACAACGATCAATGTATAGTTTTTGTGGTTTAGTTAATAGGAACAATTATGGAGCAGATAATGTATTCTACAATAAAACTTCTTAGACCCCTCAGTTTTCACTCAAAATGCAGTTCAGATTTCTTAGTATAGACTATAGACATAGGTACAGTTTATTACAAAAATGTACTATACCCACTGGTGCTAGCAGTCCCATTCAATGTGTAGGTGTCACTTTCAACTTAGACTTAAACCTCTCAGACAGAACAGAACTCACTTTGACCATACAGCTTTTCAATGGACTTCACTTCATTTTAAATCTAATTTTATTATTGATATCTATGCAGTCTATAACTTTTGACTCTGACAGACTTTTTGAGACTGATATGATCAATAACAATAATTATGTGAAAATGGAAAAATGTGACAACAATTCTGTGTAGTAAGTACATCTCCATCAGGTACCTACATCTCTGGCCAACCTGTTTAAGAACAGTCTCCGCCTTAACGGCCTATACCTATAATAACAATATAAGCTCATAATAAGATCTTTTAAATGTTTTTAAATATATACCTACTGATGTTCGTAACACAATTTATAGGTGGATTAAATGAGGCTAATAAAAAGTTAATGTGGCAAGACATTAGAGGCGTGTATGTCATTGTTTTAAAACATCCAAACGGAATTATTTGTGTTACTAATCTTACAATATTAGCAATTTAAATTAAAGGATGAAAAGGCTGGGTCATCTGCATAATAGTTTTCAAATGATGCCATCATTGCCTCATTCCTCTATATTGTGTAACAACTAGCCAAATATAATGAGACACCGATGGGACTTTGTGAGCAGTTACTAGCGCGCTCATCCTATAGGCAACTAATTCAATAGAAAAGTAAGGCAATAAAGCTAAGTACTCATATGTGGACATCAAAAGAGCGGTCGCGGAATTTGCCTTGCCTCACGCCGTCCTGCTCGCACGTCAGCTGTAATTCTATGTCTATCTCTCTCACTCCCTTCACTCCATGGAATAAGAGAAAGTAACAAAAGAAAAATAACAACCCAGCATCAATCCTCGATATCCGTGTTTATCATGATTATGATACAATATCGTTGATTATTTCTGACCCAATATCTATAACCATTTTGTCAGTGGACGTAATCTAAATAGTAGAGTAGCAACTCATAACCTAATAACACTCAAGATAAGCGTAGGTTTCTCAACCGTACCGTAATTGGATAAAAATAGTAACGATATCATATCATTCTACACAGATTTATAGGGCACTATTAGAAGGTAAACATAAACAGGCAAACTAACCCTTTCTTCATGAGCCACCTCTGTTGGCCCCTGTTGGTGTAAGAAGGTTCCAGTGGGAAAAACACTCATCCATTTTACAGACACTCATCAATTAACACAATTTATACTATTTATGATTGCACTGGTTGTCACAATCGAACTAAAATTCCACTTTTCACAGCGCTAAACGCAGACGTCATTGACAAACAACTAAAGTGACGAGCTATTGCACAGGATCTCATAGTAAACGGAATCATCGCTTGTTTTGTGGGCCATTGCCACGATATATCACATTTGTTATCACTTGAGGTTAATACGTTTATAATTACATCGACTACAACGGATTATTATAAAAATAAAAACGTACAAAGCAAAAATTACAGAGCACTCGCGACGTCACACACTCGCGTAACGTGCGATTTTTACGCACACATTTACGTTGACAGATGGCTGGCGCTAGCGTCGTCGGAAACGGCCGAATACGCTCGGATACACTCAATCTCATCAAATAATTTATAATTGGCAACATTTTCTCTTTAAAATTAATTTTAAAAGCAAAGAGGTTTGTTTTGTGTAAATAGACACACGGTAGTAAAACGTTCGGAAAACTATCGAAACTATTTTATACAAACCGAACCAATCTAAAGTTCGTCAGTACAGTTTATAAAACTTACGGTAAGTAGATACAAATCATATATTGGGGGCGTCTCCTGTCGCGCATTGTGTTACCGTGCCTAGTATTAAAATTTAGTTCTCTGTTTTGCCACGCGCCAAGATGCGCCTCTGTGGCTCGCCGAGGCGTACATAAATTAGGTAGTGCGTCCGCCCAATTTGTAGATATGCCTCATTTTGCACTCGGCTCAAAACTTATCATGAAAATTAAAAGCTCAATAACCTATACATTCTGGCCTTTACTTGGTTCGGGAACACATCAGCAGGAAAATCGTTCCATTCCTTAGCGGTACTAGAAGGTCGAGCCAAAGCGGTTCGAGCGGATAGGTAATTGTTATTTGCCTTTTTTGACCAGAAAGTGGCCTGCAGGATAGGTCAAACAATTTCTTCGCACACCCATAGTATCAAAATTCTGTAGCACACCCCGAAATGCAGCCTATAACTGTAAAATACCGACGAACGCGCAACCCTAACGCTAATATTCATGGTTTTCTAGCTTGCACTTAGCCTGAATCACAAATCAAATATTCGAAAAGGACATAAGATACTCAAGGCGCTGTCCGAATTGGTCGTGCGACCATGGTCGTACGGTGGACGTCATCCGACCAATAGGAGACCTCAAAACCGTTGCCAATTAGCACATCGCCTTACTATTTCAATCGTCAAATGAGACAGTGGTAGGAAATTAAGAAAGAAAGAGCAGGGTGGGCCCGAAAATGCCAGGCAGAGACGGTTAGTGCCCGACAATGCAAGGCAGAGCTGGACGGACCGTGTCCGACAATGCAATATTCCTCTTAGCTCGCTTTTCCGCTGAATCCAAAGCAGCCAGTTGATATATTGATACATACTTTATTTCATTCTCTCAATAGATGTAAGAGCAGGATCTATGTCGCACCTTATCTCTCTGCTGGCTTTTGCACCTGCATCTGCACTTCAGCATGGTTTCATCGACAATTCTCACAGCGCGTTTTTGGATCGAGTCACAAGGACTGATATGCTGGTGCTCCTACCCGTAGATGGGAGCAATACTCTAAAATCTAAGACTTGGAGCCTTATATAGGAGTAGTCATATATAGTCCACAGCTTTCTCTAATTTTTTTTACCTATTAGTACAGTACAGTATTGTAGTTTTTACCTTCGGTATTTGACGAGACGTCGCTCGCAACTTGACTTGCGTCTACCTTTAGCACCTAGCAGGAGCTGCGCGTCACGGAAATGAAGATGCAGCGGAGCGTAAGTGGAGTTTCACGCAAAGACCGCGTCCGAGACATCCACATTTGCGGCCCTCGTCCGTGCAATCGTAGATAAGACTGGCAAATTACATAGGGAACAAATAATTCCCGCGAGGCACAGTAAACAGCGACTGGCCCAAGAAGCGAGGACTTGACGTCGTTGAAGACATCGTGCAAAGAAATTCACTACCGAAGGAAGTTCATTCCCGTTGTCCCCTCAATTATTATCCCCCGAATGGGAGACAACGGGATTTTTAGTTTCGTTGTTCCCCAATAGCTCTAATAGGGGACAACAGGAATAAAAATGATAGGAAGACGGATCGGGCGAATCCCGGGTACGAGCGCGGTGCGGTTTATAGCGCAACCAGGTGCCAACCCCAAGATGTTGATGACGATGTTAAAAATAGGTAAAATAAGCAATAACCTCAAGTTTTGTAAATACATAAGTTTATTAGAAAATGAAAACAAAATTCCTTAAACTACCTACATAAGGCACGACGTGTCCAGACGAACCGAGTAGCACGACGGATATGTCACAAGCGAACAGACGGACAATAAACACTTTGTAAATATAGACATTTGGGCTTTTTCACCAAATAGCTAGCCGTAACGAGACACACAAGCACCTTTATTTATGGCTCCCTTAGAATAAAACCTAGGAGCTATAAGTTTTCAAGGTAGAAGCCCATATCGCTATAATACACAGTAGTTTAATCAGTCCCTCTCTGTACATAATTTTATTAACAATTTATAAAAAGTGGCAAAGATACATACAGTGCTTAATAAATACTAAATTGCTAATAATTTCATTACCACTGCTTGCTTTTCAAATAAATCAGCTTCGTTTGAGTGACAGCCAGCAATGCAAACATCGATGTACAAAAATATTAACAAAAAAGAAGTGTACTAACAAAGTTATCAGTAAATATAATTCGTTATAAATAAGACAGATATGTAGTTCTATAGTTAGACACATAGGAAGATATAAAACGTAGATTTTAAAAATACTTTTCAAGCGTTAAATTTACAAACACGTACAAGTTTTTTCTTGTTACAATATAAAAAGATAAAAAAATTGTGCTATTTATCTCGAAATTAGATACTTTATGCGCAGGTATTCCAAGTGTACTGTGTGTTTGTTTTCAATTATTTGTTACTAGACTGTTACAAGTGCTGTGCGCAGTTAATGTTACCTGTTATATTACAATAGTCAGTATTTATAGGAGAAACACATTTAAATATAATAAATTTTACATCTAAAGCAATAATACACATAAATTACACGTCCCTAAAAGATTACAATCTCTAAACAAAATGCAAAAATGTCTTACTCTGAAATAAATTACTACCTCCCAAGTTAAAACATTCGTATACTATATACTAAATTTGTAAATAATGTAGGAATAATATCTTAATTTGTATGTCTTTGTACCAAATCATGATTTAGGTATAAAAAATTTGGAAGTTGAGCTTCGTATGAATGAGAACTGAGTGAGAGAGCATTAGTTTATAAAATAGAGGATGAAATTGGGAGCTTTTCTCAAAGAAAAGTGAATTTCGCTCCTCAAGTAAAGGACACAAAGCCAAATTTTCGCTACAAAAATTTAGATTGTCCATAGTTTTTAAATAAATTAAATAAAACTAAGTCAGCGTAGTGTCAGTAACTGATCCACGGTTAGCAATGTAAAATGAGTTAAAAATTTAATTAAATAATAGTTTAGTTACCAAAGCAAATTGTAATCAGTACCAAACGTCCACAGAATCAAGTCTCACATGTTATTGTCAACCAATTATATTGAAACACTTCAAAATTGGTCAAGCTTCATCCGATAATAACACTCGTAGCAGGTGTACTTCCGAAAATGTTTCAGTTAGGTAGTTTAAAATGTTATGTTTGAGAGGACTGCAATATTTAGCAACAATTTTACATAATTATGGTTTAGGTACGCCACGGATAAACTTAATATAAGCAAACAATACCTTGGGGCCTCAAAGTGACATTACCTTTTTTATGTAATACGGCAGACAAACAGACAAGGCCACCTGATGGTAAGTGGTCACCGCCGCCTATGGACATCAGCAACACAAAGGGCGCTACCAATGCGTTTAAGTAATTATGAAATATTATACTGCAGTCCGCTCTTACCATGTATTAACTATTTTCAGAAGACTTAAAATTCGCGCGAACACCTTTGTTGATTTTATTTGATTAATATTACCCGACTTAATAGCGTTAGCTGGTCGATAGCTAGTCTTTTCACGTACAAGACACCTGTTCTAATTCAGTCATGTTATTGTTTATTATCCTAGTCTTAGTTCACAGTACGTCAGGAGGGGCCGCCCCCCCAGTTGGCACAACAGATGATTCGTCAGTAGTTGTCCATGTCGGCCGTTGGTGCAACCGAGTATACTGACGGCGGCCTGTGGAAAAAAAATAAAGAGCGAGTGAGTAAACTTAATAATCACAAAAGTAGCAGTGATAACCGTTCTTGATGCAGTTGAGTAAAAATATGTTACAAAATATTAAAACTGCAGATGTACCGGGTAATGAGTTAGTCGGGTACCGGGTAAGATTGGCAAGCGAAGAGGTGGTGGTGGAAAAGGGTAATCACTAGGCTGGCTGGGTGTTGTGAGCAAGATACCAACATATGTAAGTTGGATGTAGTATCCATATTTTGAGGCGGAAGTTGTAAAACTTCAATAGCGACAGGCTTGCTCAGCGCCATCTATGTCCGATGCTCGCCATAAATATGTACCAACGACGGGTACATTGAGTTTCCCTATTGGAGCGGTAGATGTCGCTACAACATTCTTACATCTGTCATTGAAAAACCGCCGGTTCCCAACAGGCTTGGCTTTCAATGAGGTACCTTAGCATTTTACCTCCTCTAATATTTAAATCTTGGCCTTCCTCTTCCTCTCTGAATATTGGATGGATATGAAGGAAAAACTAATAAACTCTTTAAATACATACTACACCCAGACCCGTAACTCATCTCAAAAAGTCATCATTTCAAATTCTGCTCGACTGCACGAACCTCTGCGTGGCAGACGGCATGTCAACCAACCGAGCCACACAGGTCAGGTCAGGTCGTAAGAGGCAGAGTGGATTGATGGATGATGTTACTTACCTGAGCCTCCGTCTGGGAGCGGGCAGCCGCGAAGGCCTCTGGAGTTTGTTTACAAGTCAGTCTTGCAGATTTTAGAAGAAACAGTCTTAGTGCAGTCCCTAACTAGTGGAATATGATGTGGATTGATGGATGACGCTGACGCTGACTTACCTGAGCCCCCGTCGGGGCGCGGGCAGCCGCGAAGGCCTCGGGAGCGCGGACGCGCGCGGCTCGCCCGTCGCCGGCCGAGGCTCGGGCGCCGGCATGGGGGGCCCTGAGGGGGTTTCCGGAAGTTTTAGACGTTATGGGATATGTCGGTGGGTGTGTGATAGTGATACATATCAGCATCAGTGTGAGCGGAACATCAGCATTTGCATTTATCGTTGCTCTTGATATGATCAGAGGTGGGCGGAGTTAGTGGACACGTGCCGCTGTTGGTTTCGTTCGAGCTTTGGCCTGTCAAAACTCGCAACTCGTTCATTGATTCATTCAAATCAAAACATATTGTCGATCATTGGGAGAGGCTTATGTCTAGCACTGAACCAGTATAAAATTATGGTTATGATAATCAATGCAATAAGTAAATACCCAGAAAATGGGCTGCAGAGTTTCCGGTTGTGTATTAAGTCGTGGAGTTATTCAATTCAGTAAGAGACAAATGCTCTCTCAGATTACTGAAAATATCAAAACAGTTCAAGCCAATCCACTAAAAGACAGTCCAATATTCACATCGTATAAATAGATACAGTATGAATTGCATTGTCATGCCAATATTGACATTTCTTAGTATAGGTATAGCAATTGGCCCCATGTAAAAGGCGCTCACGTTGTCCATACCTAGGTTAGTTCTCTGCGCAGGCCCGGAGACTGGTCTGGAGATTCGCGCGGCCGCCTGCGGCCCCGCTATCGAGTTCGGCCGAGACATGGGTGGCTGGAAAGTTGGTAACTCATATTTTATACAGCTGTAGGTATGACATGTATAGTGAGTAAATTTAAATAAATGAATGAAAGAAATTATTTGATTAACAAGGACACCACATTACAACAATCACATAATTTAAATAAACGATAATCTTACAAATAAAAAACATATAACAAATTACAAAATTTATAAATCGATTCCGATTTTAAAACCACGTTTTAGTATAGGACCTAAGAAAGTTAAAATGTTTTTTTTATACAATACCATTCAGCGCGCAATGTGTGATACATTCGATTAAGCCGTCTTACGTACACACCAGTACATAATGACAGTAGAAGAAAGTAAGATATAATGTTGCTGAAATTTTACCTGTCTAACGGTTGGTCGCTTGTGGTTGAAAACTGCATGGCAGTTTGTGCTCTTTTGGTCTCAACTTTCAAGTAATAAATATAAAGAATTCTACTTGTGGAAAGAAACATATAGGGGTGATCAAAACGTAAAGAGAGTCGGTTATTTCTAATGGCCACTTGTGATTATGATCACGAAATGCAAAGTAAAACACCATTGGTTTGAAAAGCAACATGAGGATATAAATGCAGCATACTCTATTCATTTTTGCTGTTCGTCAAAGCATACCCACGACCAGCGGCAAAATCACACAAAAACAAACAATGGGTGAGGTATCTGACAGCCGATAAAAAAAACTACATGTCGAAATAGTTGGCGTTAATTCAACACGATTCCAAAAAATAATTCATAACGAGATTATTAAAATATACAAAAACAAACTTTTTGCAATATTTATCACATCCATTTCAAACGCCATCTAGTGAGACACGCCGTAGTTTTTTCTCTTAAACTAGATGTCTGAAAACCGTCCCATTAGTAAACTCTTTTATCACAATACAGCTTATCAGTAGGCGTACCATCAGTGTACGCGGTCTGTTACTTGGGATATACACGAGTAGCGCCTCTACCGATGACAAGCAGAATTAATTTCATATCGATCATAACGAGTGATTGATTATATGAATTGTATCCTAGAGAGTGTTAAGCATATTTAAATAGTATGTATACATTATAATACTATTTAAATAAACTTAAAAAGGCACGATGTAATGTGTTTAAAATTCAGACCAAAGCGGTTAAGAGGTTAAATTAAAGAAGGTGTAACCTCCTGGTAGGCCCACTGATTCGTTTAAAAAAAGCGAGTGTCAAAGGCAGACCACTCAATGAATGATGGTCAAATATAGAATAGAGGGCGCTTCTTTAAAAAAGTGTAACACATAAAAGCCTTATGGCCCCCCTATTGTCTTATACGAAACCACAAATGCCGCAACTAGTTTGAAACACGATGGGAGCTACTCATTTTTGCTCATCAGGTGGCGCCATTAGCGTCTAAGGTCTTGTTTTTTATTGGCCATAATAATTGTCAAGACTGAACTGTGAATAGTAGGCTAATTACGTAACTCTGTTGCCAACAATTCTCTGATTTCGAAAAATTACATTTTTTCTTTTGTGGTTACATATGTTCGATATAATAGTTTCAGTTTATTGCTTTATTTACTTTGTTGATAAAATCGATGATACGGAATCGCATAAGTTACAATTTCAATAATTGAAATCAGAGAATTGTTGGCAACAGAGTTACGTAATTAGCCTACTGAGCGTTTAATTCCATCCAATAGCACGACTTATTTTGACAACAAGATCTCGCGCTCTAGTAGCGCCACCTGGGATTTTTGTTAAGCATTAGCGCCCAAAACTGGCATTGTGGGTAGTTTCTTACAAGACAATAAAGGACACGAAACTTCGAATAGCGTCATCTATTCTATTCCAATGAGTGAATAGCAAAGCAACTTACGGGCATCGGGTGTCCTCTCATGTGCACTGGCAGCGAGCTGGCCGGCCCCGCCCCTCGCAGCTGTCCCGCACACACACACACACCGACACGACAGTTAGACACACGAGTGAGGGAGACGGCTAGTGCCAGTGGGCGGGTCGAACGTGTCGTATACACGTCCTTGAGGAATTCTATGAAGACTTGGGTGGTCCGAAAATATTGGAGGACTTAATAATAAATGGACATACGTGAGACTATTCACGTATTCGCAAGCGATTTACGCTATGTGTGACGAACATGCTCGATCATCTTTCCACTGATCTGAATTGACCTACATGTAACAATTTTTGCCTCCTAGTGGTTTTTAAAGACTGCGCGAGTATCAAGTTCGGTTTTTTTTCTTCAAGAAGAGAGGAAGTATACGACGCATTTGACATGAAGTTAGAGACAAAATTAAAATGGATTATTGAATTATTTTACAAGTGATGTCCAATGACATAATGAGACAGTTTCAGTCGTAATGGACACCATCACCACAACCGTATTATTTTCATTTTCATTGTGTGAATGAGGATAACGAATAATGAAACACTAGATGACATAGCCGAGGGGTTCAGGAATGTTATGTTTGAATTTTTTAGATATTTTTTTCTTATCGGAAGCAGAATAGAAAAAGTTCCAAATAGAAAAGGTACCATATTCCATTCAATGTCCATAGTCCAAATTTTTATAAACATATCCGGTCAGGCACTGCCATCTAGTGGATTTTAGTTTAACCAGATTCTGATTGTAATGTGCTGGAGATGAAAAATGTTCATTATTATAAAATTATTCCAGTAAAACAAAGCTTTTCATAGAAACTCTCACGTTATCATTATCACATTGACAAAAAAGGTAATGTGCTCAAATATGGAAGCAAAATTCGTTGTGTGAATGGGCATACAATTCGCTTAAAGCCTTTTTCAGACGGGTGCAATGAATTTTAAGCCACATGCCGTTATACTGTTATGCAGATGTGGGCGCTAAATAATACACATCGGGTAGTTTCGGCTTCGTAGAGCGTCGCCTCCACTCACTTGTGCGACAAAGAGGACGAAACCGAAACTAGCCGAGTTTTAGTACTACCCGCCGAGTAGTTTACCATTGTGCCATGACGTCATTGACGCACCGCCTTTCTACACGTCTCGGTAATACAAAAAACTACCTACAGTTACAGTTTTTTGTGCGCAAGTGTCTCAACATTCATCGCTGGCGAGTGTATGCCCTGTACCAAAGAAAACAACAAGAAAAGTCTACAAGCTACTGCAAGCGATATTGTAACTCACGTCTTTAGGTTGCACCATTTGACTCTGAGGGCGCTCCCGTCGCAAAGTCTCTGTGCCCTGTCGCACTAACGGGGGCCGGGGTGCTGCCTTTTCAGGGGACCTTTCCCTACTCCCTTGCTGTAGATAGAAAATGTAAAGGATTGTCGTTATAGATCTTTTTATAGACTGTGAAAGAAAGTCCGTACACAAACCCCTAACGATGACGCTGTTTAAATCATCTACAACAGATGTTAAAGGCCAATGATGATATTTTTGTACGGTTGCACATAGTTGACAAATCTGCTGAAACCGCCTCTTCATCTCATCTCTGTAGCGCCATCTAGTGTATCCAACGTGTCTTGTAGACCTTACGTGGCACCCTCAGGTATACCCCATTTGGATTGGGGCCGTCCGACTGGCGAAGTACCTCTACCTTACAATAGAATACAATACAAAACTCTTTATTGCACACCAGAGGACACAAGTACAGATACAAAAAATATGCTAGGTAGTACAAAGGGCGGTCTTATCACTAATGTGATCTCTTACAGACAACCTTGGTATGGAGAGAAGCACAGGATTATGACAGCAGACTGGTAGTGCACACAAAAGCAACATTTACAACAACAACAATAATAAAAAATAAAAATAAAAATACCCACAGATCTATAAAAATCAGAGAACCCTTACAGCATATCGCAACCACACCAACCACACAATACAGTTTTTAACAGTAAGTCCGTAAGTTTTATATAGGGAAAAGTGTCTTTGGCGGTGGAGGGGCTAGCATGTTGTTATTAGCTGCCAGAGCAGCGTGTCTTAGGGTTTTTAGAGGCGAGCAGCGCATTGGTGGTACCACTGACGGCTAACCGAGCCCTTCGAGGTACGGAGCGCGTAGTATGCAATCTTACGACGATTGAAATAATGAATTTACTAAAACCCAATGACAAAATTTTTTTTTACTATAGTTCAATATATATGATGAGGATTATAGTTTGTTTTAATTTGGTAGTATATTACTTTATAGGCAGATTTTTATCTGAGGATTGTGACATCGGCCCTAAAAGGTACACAACTACACACACATTTCAAGTATACCGTTCTATTAAAGGACTTTCATTCGTCATTCCAACGCCCATACTCACATATACATTAGCCGGCCGGTCCACCGCAATGGTGTAGGAGTCCCTCCGGGCCGGCGCGGGGGGTGCGGGGCCCGCGGGGGGCGCCACCGCCGTGGGACTCAACGCCGGGTTGGACGCGTACACTTGCCGACGGAGCATGGACGCTGGGACACGGCTTGGGGCGTTCGCTGGGTAATAAACTAACAGTTAAGGCCGATCCACACGACACTAACTTATGCTTGCAAAGCGCGTTTGTACAAACAGTTGCGCAAAAGTTTGCGCAAACGAATCGTGTAGACGTAAAATTTTCTAATTGTACAAACGCGCTGTTCAAGCATAAGTTCGTGTCGTGTGGCTTCAGGGTGAATTCGAGCTAGCATCAATCTAAAAGTTAGCACAGCAAATTCACTTAGCTCAACAACATTTCAGCAACGTAATGCTCATATTTCTTCTGAAATAAAGAAAGAAAGGCTGCGCGCAACCAACGATGATTGGTTTTAATATGTGAAAAGATTAACTTTTAGATTGACACTTCAATTCGGCACTAGATTAAATTTACCCTTAGATTGGCGTCTACTAAGGCACGATGAGGATCTTCAAAATCCATCAGACAGATAGCGCTAACCGAGAAACTGGTGTAAAATGACGGATCCATTCATTTTATACATTGACATCAGATTTCAGGTCTTTGCAACGCCATCTGGTGAACTTTGGAATCGCGAAAGAATACCTTTATACTAAATTAAATATAGGTAAAAAATTTAGGTATATTACTGTGGAACGGAATGGCGGAATTTCAATATTCATGGGGCCATCAATAAAAGACCACATAGTCCAACCATTATACATTTTGGCTATATAGAGATTTGTTTGTTGTAAATGGTTCGTTGCCGCCGAGGAAAAGTGATTGCGTTAATTGATTTTCAGCATAATTTCAACCCAAGTAAAGTCGATAATGGTATAGCTGCTACGTGTAAGATTTATCAGCACCAAAACCAAGTGAACAATGTGGACTCTGCCCACCCCTACCGTAAAAAGGCATGACAGTATGTATGAATATGTATGTATTCTATTATAGACCCAATTTGTAAAAAAAAGTCGATACTCACAGCCGACGGGTAACCGTAGGTCCTTATGGGAGCTGTACTGCCGTAGTTTAGATGGCGGCAGCCCACTGGCGCGCGGCGCGGCGATGCCCGTGGGCCCTGAAATGAGACGATGCAATTTTTTTTTATAACGGAGCCAAACAAGCAAGCGGGTCACCTGATGGGAAGTGATCACCGCCGGCCTTGGACACCAGCAACATCCGGGGGGCCGAATGCGTTGCCGGCCTGCGGGGATATAGGGTCGTTTCATCCCTTAGAAACAGAGATAGCACCGCTTATTCAAATAAAATTGTGTTTATTTCTTTATGTTTTATTGTGTACAATAAAGAGTTAAATAAATAAATAATAAAATTTGGAATTTAAAGTGGCGCCATCTCTGTTCCTAGGGGATGAAATTTACGATACTGCGGGCAAAATGGCTTATTTTTGTCCTCGCTTACCTTATTTATATATGCAAGTGACACATGTACAGAAGGCCGCAATTAATGTTAGGTCTGTTTACATTGGTCAAGTGTTCAGCTTATTTAACAAGTAAGCAACTAGACCGGTGTTAACATATCGGACAGTTGCAAGTCCGTACAGCATACTGTCACTGTCACAAGCCACGGTTCTTGACCAAGGCAAGTCAGCCATTAGCCTGTTTGGATTTTGAATAATAATACACTTGTAAGTGTTGTATGTCGAACTACCTGAGTTATTGCGGAGTTTTAGATGACCTGAGTGGTTCAGTATTCCACACAAGAGGTCCCGGGAATCGATTCCCGGCCGAGCAGAAAAGGAAATGATTTCTGTTACGGGTCTGGGTGTTATATTATGTATAATAAGTATGTATTTATAAGTAGTCTATCAGTTATCTAGCACCTATAACGCAAGCTTTGCATCCTTTGGGGCTAGATGGCGCTGTGTGAATTTGTCTAAGCATATTATATTTTTATTGATACATTACCTTGCGTATATTGTGCCTTCTGTGGACTCCTCGCCCGAACTGGCGGCGGGGCCTTCTTCTCAGGGCTAAGTTTTGCGGTCAGTATATCCCTTTTAGCTAACGACGACCTCTTCACCATCGTCGCCGTGTTGATTGTCGTGGTAACGGCGTTACCATCGTTCCTCGCGTGGGTTGCCACCGTGTACGACTTGGCGTTCGCATTGTCGTATATTGGCGATATGGTGGTGTGCAAGTTCATTAGGTCGTGTTTTGCTGATGCTAGCGCTGAGACGAGGGGTGTGGACGCCACGTGATGCCCTGCAATGGAATGGGAACAGTGACAGACAGATAGACGAAATCAGTGGTCGAATTGGACTTACGAACTGGTACGCATACGGTACGAGATTTGAACATTTTAAACCAGAAGATAGAAGGAAGGATGGAATCTTTTACGAAACGGAACGCAAAGGGGTAGGCCCACCCTGAGGTGTTATCTATCATAGATCTTACAAAGAAATGCTGTCAATGCGAATTAGTCCGTGGTATTTATATCTTTCGTATATGTGAGTCTCTTTTGTTTGGGCGCTATCGACAATGCCACGGACTAACTCGTCAAGCTGTCAAATGGAAACCAATGCCAATGCATCGCCTTTATAGCCTTATAGATGTGCGGTGTGGAACGTGGGGTGTGGGGTGTGCGGTGTGGAGTGTGTGGAGCGTGTGGTGTGCAGTGAGGAGTGTGAAGTGTAGGGTGTACGGTGTGCGATGTGGGTTGTGGGGTGTGCGGTGGGGGGCGTGGAGCGTGGAGTGTGCGGTATGGGGTAAGGGGTTTGCGGTGTGTATACTGACTGTCGTCGTGGTGGTCGGGCCCACTGTCGGGCGGGCTGGACGAGCTGAAGGTGCCGGTGTCGGTGCTCTCGCTGGAACCCACCATCGCGCGCTGCGCAGGCGTCCACTCCTGAGGGAAATACGGAAAAAAAATGAACACACAAAATAGGAATGTTGAATAATTCTTTTGCTTCCATTGAAGGATATTAGCCTGACGAACAACGAAGCACAAATATTTTTTAAATAACTTTAAATACAAGCAAGGTAATTACGTTTGAAATTCCAAGTTAGACAGAGAGGTTATATCGGCTGGCGACGTCACGGGTAAATATCTCCATTTTAAAATGCGCGTCCTTTTTGTGAGAAAAATATAGCCAATAATCTTTGAAATCTTTTTACCCATAATAATATTACCGACCACCGTGTCGTCAGATACGTACCTCATGCGTATATCCCTTGTCAGCCGAATCGATGAGCGTCAACGTCGCCGAATTGATGTCAATGATGTTCTCGTCCTTCGTGAAAACCATCGTCGAGTCCATTGCGATTGGCTTCGGCGGCGACTTCTTGAACGTGGCGTTCCTTTTGGGAGGCTCCCGTGGCGCCTCCTCAGGCTTATCATGACCATTGGTCAGCGCTCTTCTCCTAGCCAGCAGTTCTGAAGCATTCGCTATACTCTTCCTCGGCACCGTGACTTGTACCGGCTGTGTTGGCACCACCTTCGTCGGCATAGACTCCACCTGGTTTGGCAACCTTTCCGATTCCGCCGGCAACGCTTTCCTCGCCAGGGAGAGCTTCTGGCGCGCCTGGATTATCTCGTTCAACTCCTGTTTGTCTAAAGTCACGTTGAGACTTGGCTTTCCGGTGTCTCCAGGTTTTTGGACGCCCATAGCCGTGTAGAATGCGTCGTCCCTCTCGAAGGTAGCGTTCAAATTCTCCTTTTCGGCGTCGTTGTCTCTGAATTTGTTGTTGGAGAAGTGTAGCGTAATTGTTTCGCACAGTTCGTTCGTCGACTTCAAAGGTGGTTGTTTGTCAGTATTCTCGTTCAGGATTTTGGTGCCGTGCATCGAGTCGATCTGGCAAGCTTCCTCTTTCGATTTCGTATAGCTCTCAGAGTTTCTGATGCCCGATTCCCGTTTTGTGTAGCTGTTGAACATGTGCACTCTAGGTCTTGCTGAGAGCAGTCTCTCCGACTGTTCTAAATGGGTGAAAGTCGCTGAGCTGAATATGTTGTTGGAGTCGATACTGTCTGATGGTTTTGAAGTGTTCGAAACAATGTAGGAAGAGTTGACCGAGTTCACCAAACTTGGAGGCATGGAGTCCATGAAACTGTCGTGGTCAGGGTATGTGGTCTGTGAGAGGAAACTGGTGCTCATGTCTTTTTCGTCGAGGATGCTGAGGGTCATGCTGGTCAACATGGGGTCTATGCTGTCGCAGCCTGGTGGTGGAATACCTGAAAAATATTTTTTATTTATTTCGCTATTCCTTTCGTTTGGGGGCGGCACGGGCGGGGGTGAAATCTGACGAAACAGCCCTTCTGCACGCGCCGAAGTGAAAGCTCGTGGCAAATTGAAATGACGTCTTTTATATCACAAAAAACCTTAGATAGGTAGATATATGCCCAGAACAACTTAAGCAAAGATGATCAGCTAGAATCTGTAGACAGCGTTTTCTGTTGTGTATTTCAAACACTGCGATCTCCAACCCTCCTGCCAAGCGTGGAGATTATGGCAAAACAATCCTCTTATGTGGAGGAGGCACAAATGCAACAGTGGACTGTCATGGGCTGCTGATGATGACCGAAAGTCCCCGACTAAGTCTAGATACAAAGTCTGTATTAAGTCGTTAGGCAGATGACGCCACAGACAAACACAGATGTCAAACTTAATCTACTTTTTGCGTTGGAGATCAAAAATCGAACAACTCACCACCTATACCGGAATCCTTATGCGAGGCCATGGACTTCCTCCCATCGGTTTCCTGGTTGAAGTTCCCGGAGCTCTCCATCATCAGGGAGGAGACTAAACTCGGTGGCGACATCCGCATGAGGGACTCCGCCCCGCCGCTCTGGTACATGTTGAGGCTGCCGCGCTCGTGGAGGATGTTCGGGAAGCCCCTGAAGATTATTATTATTATAATTTATTAAGTAAAAAGATACAAGTGTAGTTACATTTAAGTAGATCTGTCAAACTGTTGCGCAGTTTTAGGTCAGAGTACTCTCTTAGTAAACCATAACACTTATTTGTTTAATGTTAGCATTACATAGGTACACTAATACAGTAGATGACAACGTGATGGCAACGGTTAGTGATCCGGGCCGAGCGCGATGAATACACACTGCCCAAGTTGGTGGCGGAGGTTGGTATTTGACCCCCGTACTAGACTAGCAGCTCTATAGACGAGCTGCTAATTGGACCCCGTGATAGTAACATATTTTTTGGTTATTTAACACTTTTTTTATACCACTAAGGTGGAAACAAGCTGACGGCCTGACTGATGGTAAGTAGACACCGCAGCCTATGGAGGTTTTTAATACCAAAAGCATCACCCACGCATTGCCGATCCCTTAAAAAGCTTTTCACCTCTTTCTTAAAGAACTCCATGTTGTACTCTCCAGGGAAAACCTCTCCAGGTAGCTCATTCCACAACCTTAGTGTGCGACCAATTTACTAATACTATGAGGCGTTATTTTGTGATGCGGATTATATTACGTAAATCGCGTGTTTAAAAACTACACTTTCATATTTTATTGGATCACAATGCAATAAAATGTGGAGCGCCGTAACAATTCAGCTGCAGCGCGGCATTTAAAGTATTTTCATTCCATAAAATCCTAATATAATATTAAACGGGTCAAAAATTACCGTTAGTTTTGAAAGAGAATTTAATATTACGTTCATGTGTCATAATTTTCTTGGACCTTAGGTCAGTTTGCACCTCAAAACAGCTTTCATTAAACCACACATGCCATGGGACATAATAGGAGTTAACTCACTTTAGAAAGGTTAATGACAACAAGATTCGGCCAGACGAGCTTTACTTTCGCTACGTTTTTTTTCTTCAAAGTTCTATTTCCTATAGTTACGTCGGCTGGCCAGTCATCGCTGGTAATTGTCAAGAAAGTCGGAACTTTTTTGTTCGCCCTCATGATAGACATGATGAATGAACTTAAAACGAAATTGAAAGCGCACTCGTGTTTGGACAGCGATGATATGTGTTATTACCACTGTCTAGGATGAAACATTGTATCTTGTAAATGTGAATACAACAAACAAACACGTTACACGTTAGTCATACGGGAATACACTTTTGAATGTAATAATCTTTGTGTTGGAGTGGTAGACAGTTCGCATTCTCCAAATTGGAAGATTGTCAAAGCAGTTACGTTTGAAACCGTGTTAATTTCACTGGACAAACAAATTATCGGCTATTACGTCCATATAGTAATAGACGTTTCGACACCTATTGACAAACTCTAGCACGTTATGTTGCCAATTGATAAAACTTACTTTTTGCCCTTACAAAAGATTGATGTGGCCCGCTTGCCTGTTTCTCAACCGTGTAACAAAAACAGTCTCTAAGAACTCGAAATACTTATATAAGCTAGACCTGTGCAGTAGTTCACGACCTAAGACGGATGAGATCAGATGGTAGTGGCCGCCCCTAACAAATTCAGAATATTTCTAGTAGAACACTAGAAAAGCGGACCCTAGGATTGACCGTTAGGATGATGATGACGGTTATACGTATGTAGTGGATAAGGTTGGCTTTTTTTATTCTACCCAGTGACAAAGAAGCAGATAGCCCACCTGGTGGTAAGCGGTAACTGTCCTGTCGCCCATAACATTTAGGTTGCAGGCAACAAAAATGCAGAACCGCAGGTGCGTTGTCACTGTGAGGACTAAGATGAAATGCTTCATGTCTGTAATTGCGCTGGCCACCTTATTCATCAAACCGGAACACTACAGTTCAAACATATTATATATTACAACACTTATTGAATATACGTACTTATTGAAAGTGTTGTGCAGGTTATTGGCCGGCTGTGAGAGGTCTATGTTGATTGGCTTCGTAGGAATGTGTTCCGACGATAGACGTCCAGATACGTCCGAGACCAGCGTCGTCTCGACGTCTTCCAGCTGAAAGTAAATCCAAATTTGTTTATGGTGTTTAACAGACACTCGTGTGGACTATTGTTGTTTAGAAGCAGATTAGCTAAGGATTCCGTAGAACTGGGAATGGGATTTTGAACTCGCTTGTCAAGCAACGAAACCCTCTACAAATATTGAGACACAAATTTAAAATAAAATAGGAAAAGCACAACCTAACATTTAGTGTGAAAACTTACTAAAACGTAGTTTCGGTGGGCATTCAATTCCTTCTTGTTGAGCCGTTAATAATTCAACAATGCTTTTTAACCTTGATAATAAAGATCCGACCAACTAACGTTCGCGGCTAGGTACTAAACTAACAAGGTAACCAACTAACGTTACTTGTCTTTATCTATACTAGGTATACCAACACTAATCTTAACCGAGAGATGACGGAAACCCCCGAGAAAGATATACTCAAACTAGCGACCCGCCCCGGCTTCGCACGGGTTTTCTTGGCTTTTCTTTACTATGTAGTAATATGCATGTATAAAACCTTCCGCGGAAGAAATTCTCTAACTGACGGTGAATATCGCATCTAAATCCGTTGCGTGGTTTAGGAGGAGTGAGCGGAAATTATACTTTACTAGCGACCCGTCCCTGGCTTCGCACGGATTGTAACCTCGGGTAGTAAATTTTCCTCTGGATTCATTCTGTTTATTGATCTGAAAACCGCATGAAAATCCGTTCAGTAGTATTTGAGTTTATCGCGAACAGACAGACAAATAGTCGCGGCGTGGGACTTTGTTTTATATTATAAATTGATCATATATATGGGTACTATATCCTAAATGGTTTCCGAGTATCAAAGGGTACTTTTAGTCCCGGATTCCGCGGGCTGCTCCCGGCGGGTGTAATGTAAAAAGATGTGGGACCACTAGTCCTTAAAATTAGTAAAATGTACACCGATACTTCTTATTTAGTCTTAAAAAAGTATTTAACCTTTAAACTGGACTGGAGCCTCGCTTTTAAAGAATATGTCATAGCTCACATTTCTATATAGACCTATTGACCTTGTTAACACATCTTAGCACTTTGACGGATGGCGTCATTTCCGATACTGCACTGTACGTACAATAAATGAGGAATGTTTGAGTCAAGATTAGCCGAATTTTATAATTCCGAGTTTTCCGAATAATGAATAAGATTTATCTAGTACCAAGGAAGAACGCTGTTTGATCTCACAACAGGGCAGATCGAAAGATGTGGCAAGCAACTTGACTAAGTGCAAAGCTTAAAAAGCACGGCTAGAACCTAAATAGACAGGCAAAAGAGGTATGTCAGGATCGTAGCTGGTGGCACTCGATAGTATCCGCCTACCTCTGGGATACGGATACGGGCGTGAGTGTGTATGTATGTATGTAAAATCAAGATGCGATTCGGATCCATAGAGTAGGAATTTCTTGAATTTCTATGACTTTTTTTAAATTTTTTAATGCTTTACGGTAGGCAAACAGACAAGCGGGCAAACAGACAACCTGATGGAAAATGGTCACCGCCGCCTAGGGACATCAGCAACACCAGGGGCGTAACCAGTGCGTTACCCGCCGCTAATGTGACCTCTAATATACCTCTTGAAGGATCCCATGTCATAATTCGAAGGAAACACTGTGGCTGGATTATTAGAACTTATTTCAATTTGATTATTAGGAATAATACTGCTAATTTTCCAAATTAACAGGGATGAAGCCCGGGACAGTCTGGGCTAAGTGGAGGAGGAAGAAAAGCGGACCCTGGCAGAAGCCGGGATTCGCCGCTAAGATGGTAAAGACAATTGGTAAATTTTCCAAATGCAGCTTTTTGTTTTTAGTAATTGAGTAACTCAGGACATACACGCAAACTGTGTCAATAACAATTCAAATACGTACGGTTTATGCGCTTTATCTCTGTGTGAACTGGTAACAAATATCTTAGGCTATGAATGAAGTGGTCGCGGTCCCGGCCTATTTATATTTCAACCCAGTTAATTGTCTAGTAATTATAGACTGCGGTGTTGGGATTATAGCAGTAGATTTATATCTAGAATAGTGTGTTGTGTTGACAGGGTACGGGTAATAAGGATTCAAAACAATAGAAATGCGAAAACAGAATAAATTATTGGCAATTATTATTTTTTACTCATTTATTTTATTGAAGAAGGTTACAAGTACAATCTACTCTATCAAAATATTTTGACATTAATAAACATTGATTACAGTTTGTCAATGCCCTATATTCCCTATCGTAAAACTACTGAATTAAAACGTTGACTAACAATAATCCTACTTCTCTGACCCGACGTGTTATATCATTCATAGACGTAGATAACAGAGCGTGTCGACATTGCTTTGTTTTTGAAGCAACGAGGCGGACCATTACGTATATTTTTTCGATCCAGCGATCGAGCTAAACATTTATATGGCGCGTAAAAAGATAATGTTTTAAGCTATTGCGGTTATTATCACACATTTCAAAGGTATGTTCCGGGTACCCATGTTGACGAGTAGTCTGATATTTCGACGCAGTTGCATGCATCATGGTAAAGGGACGATGAAATATGCCTTTAATGCACGTAAAAAAAGATCGTTGACGCTCGAACTATAAAATACGACACACATCTCTGACATTAATTACATTATTGTCGACTCCAATTAGCGAATATTCTCTGAAATTCAAGTTCGATAATAGGCACGCGTGTGTTAATATACCTTAAAATTGTGACTGAATTCACGCGCGGTCGGGACCGTACGTAACTTTGATAAAAATGTAATCTATTTCTTAGCACGCGATGCTAGGATCCCGCTCGCGAATTGTTTACTAACACACGACACGAACGGTTATGTAAGTTGCGAATCGACGCTGCTCTGGGTGATATTTTTGCACCTATGACAACATCAACTCATGCGCATCTTTGTCAGCGGTTCGATAGGATGTACCTACTCATACCTACGCACTGCACTCGATGTGTCACCTATGTTACAATTAGTTTTTCGCGGCTGTATTTATACACACCTAATACGGGCATTTAGTCACCCTGGTTCATGAAGAATGCTTTCCATTCAGTCCAATCAATCAAAATATACATTACTAAATTTCCGCTCGCGTCTCCGCCCACGTGGGCTAGATACAGGTTATAATCGCGCGAGTGGAGGGGAATAAGTCCTCAGTGTGCAAAAGCTTCGATGCCCTGCGATGCTGGCAGAGTAGAGCTAAGCCATCTTCTAGAGAATCTAACTGTCGTCGCAACACTTAAAACATGTCTTTAACATCTACTTCCTTATTTTCATCTGCCAAAATGGTATTTTAATGGCGCAATGAATGAGCTAAATAAAATTATGATTTCCTGATATAACACAAACAGATCCAAGAGTACTTCGTGGGAACAATAAATGACTGAAATTAAATATCTTCAAAGTCTATGGAGAAGCAGTAGCCGAATAAAAAACGTTTTATTATTAATTCATTCATTACTATTAAAATTGTCAAGTTTCTTGTCGAATAATTTCGCAAAACGTGCATTGTTAAGCAACTTTTAGCAACAAAAGTCTCGACTTGATCTATTTGAACAGTTGTGTACGCTATACAGGGTGTAAAAATCCCGTCCGAAATGAAAATAAAATATTATCTTCGAGAAAATAAACCTATTGAGTAGTAATATTTTGTAAGGAAATCATTATTAAAATTTTCACAAAAAAAAAATACGGTGACAAGACGACACTACCAAATAAATAGCGCACCGGCCGGTGCCGCTTGACTTTTGAAATTTAAAAAAATAATATTTTCAGGTAATTTTTACGTAATTTTAATAGGATTAATTCAAGAAAAATTCTTAAATTTGTAATACCGATAGCTTCACGTATCATACAGACTTATTGGGTACATAACTACATGCTGTACCTACCTACAATGCCGCTTTTTGTTCAATATTATGACGCAAAACCTCATTTGTTTGTTATCTAGCCATATTGCGGATTTTTTATTTTAGCGAAATTGTTGATTGCGTGATATATCTCGTTGCACTTTGATAAAGATAGTTAGTACCTACAGATAAACTAATTTCTTTTACAAACGATAACTTTATATGATTTCAATCTCATTTGGATAATTTTGCATGTCGTTGTTCGATATACCTACTGTCCTCAAAAAGTTGAAACTCATACTTTTAGAACTAAACCACTGAAACGATTTATAGTTCACTAAAGATTTGTCAAACAGTTGTCAAACTGGGTTTTACTATGATATTTGAATACGTACAGTTCTTCTCCCCCCTACGAAGGGTATCGTGTGCATTTCTCGCGTAAAAAAAGGTTACAAACGCAGGTGCGGTTTTTTATTTAGGTGCATCTATGGCGGTAAACGGAGCTCTTGTTCAGTTTAAAATGGCGTCCGTAACACGTAAGCGGCTCATCATGATCAGCCTATACTAGTCCGCTGCTTGACATAGGCATCCCCCAATGACAGCCAATGCACCCTGTCCTCAGCTTGCCGCATCCAGCATCCACCCGCAACCTTTTGCAAATCGTCACTCCATCTGGCCGTAGGGCGTCCCACACTACGCTTACCGCGTCGCGGTCTCCTCTCAAGAACTCGTTTACCCCAGCAGTTGTCGGTTCGTCGGCAGATATGGCCAGCTCACTGCCACTTTAGAGTACTAATTCTGTGCGCTATGTCAGTAACTTTGGTTCTCTATCGGATTACTTCGTTGCGAATTTTCTTTTGTCTTTTAGAGAGACTGCGAGCATAGCACGCTGAGCGACCTTGAACTGGTGTTTAAGCCGTACCATAAGTATCCACGTCTCGACACCGTAGGTCATGACAAGTAGTTCACCCGTAAGCGGTTAAAACTGGTTCACACGTCAATCTATTCAGCTGTATAGGTAGGTACCTATTTTTACACTTATTATTTGATTATTGAACTATCTGATTATCAATAGAGATGGACAATAAATGAATCTAAAATAATAGCTATAGGTGTTGGGGGAAAAAAAGCAGCTGTTTTTTTAATACAATCAACATCGCCTCCATAAATCAATGAGCTCATTCCGTGTTTTTAGATATAAATATTATAGTATTACGTTACGCTAGTATATAGAAGCCTTTGATTACGTCAGATTCATTCTTGTTTTTCTCTAAATATATGTGATCATTTATGATTTCGTTTAATATAAAGGCTGTTTTTGACTCTCCATGAACTTCGACTCTTGTTATTTTTCATGTCGTCGTATCTGTCGCATCTGTCTGTTAACACACGCTAAGGTAGTCTATGTCCCGGAAAAGTAACAGGTGGGGAATCCAGGATGCCGCAGGATAGTCAAATCTTGTAGAGTTTACACTCTCATACACTCATACATACTTTCTCATACGCATCTTAAATGACCGTGGGTGGTCTCATTTTATCGGTCACGGTCGTAAATGGCTTAAACCGCGTCGTTGCGACCGTCTCAGCCCACACTGCCTGAGCTTTCCTTGTAACTAATATCTGCGAACTTGTAACCTTATTTCTATATAAGAAACTAACTGTACTATCCCACTAACATTATAAACGCGCAAAATTTATGCAGATGGATGGATTGTGGTGGTTGTTACTCATATACCCAAATACTGAAACGATTTTGAGATTTATTTTACGACTTCTAGCTTTCGATGGCGGACGCAGTTTTCACCCGCGTGCAGTTCGAAATGTTTTGATCCAACCGCGAAAATTGTAGGATCCCGCTGGATAATTGGCAGCTTACAGAGCATTCGTGGTGAAACAACTATTATATATAGTTATATGCAAGTGCTTTCGGGCGGCAGCGTAGTGTATTGTATTTAATGTCTCGGTGTTTTTATATAAATGTAAATGCGATTATAGCTTCGCGCACACTATGCAATAATATTGATTGTATGTTTGCGAGACAATACTTACCAGTATTGTCAATCAAAATGTATGGAATTTGGGTATTGTCAATATTCGGTCCATAGGCAATTATTATTAATATTATTACCAGGTGTGCATGCAGGCAGCCTGCTTGGACAAATCATCATTTCAGTTCCTGCCCTGTCGGGAATCTTACTTAGCTATATTTCTTGTTTCCAGTAAAAAAAAAACACTCACCTGCGACGAATCCTCGTCTCGGAAGCTTCTCCTCTTCATCGCGTACTCCTTTATGCTGTTACTGTTCTCCGTGTCAGTATCGACGTTGAACGTCTTCAGTCGCAGTATAGGACCTAAGGGCGCCGGCGAATACTTGTTGTACGTCAAGTATTTGTTTGCAGAATTCGCTGGGTTTGCATGCTGGCTGGACGGCGGTGACTCCACAATGTTCTGGATGCTGGGCCTCTGTACCCGCTTCTTGGGCTTCACGTAGGTTCTAGAATCGAACCTGTGCTTGTCGGGCATCGCGAGCACGTGATCTGAAACATTTGCGACTTACAGCAACCTCGAATTATGTATCTAATAAACTAGACAGATTTACTCCCAATAGGTCAAATCTGTACAGTTATGTGTCTTGGTCTCTAAAAGGTCTAGTAAATTATGATGCGTGTGGGTGGGACTTTACGTTCGGGGAAAATTGTAGGGCCGCCCGACCACTGATCGACGCTTGAGCCAATAAAAAGAACGACACATCAAATAAGTGGCCTAGATGCTCGCTCGGTCATTCCGTGCCGCCGCCATTTCCAGATATTTCGGAAGATAGCCGAGCGCAAAAGGTTAACGAACCCATTACTGCAAAATCGCATCCAAAAGCATCGGGATGGCCGACCGCGCGAGTTCCGACCTTGCTGCATTGCTATAAGCAGCATTTGCGAACTTTCAGGGTATGATGCAAACTAATTGTCTCATCGAATTTGGTCCGCTTCGCATCGGCTGGTCACGAATTGAGTGATTGGTAACGAAATTAGTAAACAATCGCGGTAGGTAAGGCCCTCGGTTTGTACGTGTACAGGATGTGCAGTGACAGTTGTTGGCGACTCGTAAGGATATGTTATGATCGAAGCAGCGTGCATGACCGTATGTGAAAAGGATTTACGATTACGATGGAACACTGATTGCCGACTGAAAGGGGAGAAAGGTAGCGACATAAGGTATGGTATACGAACACGGCCTAAAGTTTAGATTTTTTTTCTGAAGTGGAAGAGTTTTCTGAAGAGTTTATGGTTTAATGTACACGATTACCACTTACCATCAAGCTGGTTCTGCTAGTTCATCATAAAAAGCATCTAACTGTATTTGATTTTCCAATAAAAACTATACTAAGACTACCTACGTGGCAACGTACAACGCTGATGAATGGATTGATCGGCAGTCAGTTCCTTGAGAACAAACGATGTGTATTAGTTAACTAGGTATAAACGCTTCCTCGTTTTGTTCCGGTCTTGTAATACAAGTTTTTTTACGTTTATAGCAAGATTAACAAGGTCTAAGATACTGTAATAAGCAGAGTAAGCAAACAAATGTTTGCAACCACGGTTCCCGAGGATTTCACTTTTCATCCTCGTTCATTCCGAATCGCCACAAACATTCAACTTCCTTTCCTGGAACAAAAGTAGCTACGTACCCTATGCAATGAAGAATGTCTAACTGAAGCTACATATACCTACAATGTATAGCGTAGCTTAGCTATACTATTCCCGATTACATTAAACCGCTGTCGTCTGCTGCGCACCACTTCGACCGTTTTCAGGTCTTGCGTATGCACTCAAGGCAGTCAAGGGCACTCGCCCATTCTAGCCAGAATACGTCCCTCCATTGCCCAATCGTGGCCTCACTCAACAACAACAATATGTTTGCAATTACGATTTAATTGTTTCGTAACTTCTGTAGTTCAGCGGTTCAAATTTCGGGGCTACCGCGCTGCTCTTAACGCATCCTAATTGCAAGCAGTAGTTTCAAAAGTGAAACCTAAACCCTGCCTTATAAGAAGCTTGTGATCGTAATCGGACAGTGGGTGTGACAGTTGGCTCAAACAAAACGCGTTGTCTCTTACGAACATTTGCTTTACTGGTATAAAAAACGAAGATACATCGCTACAGGCAATGTGCCTTTTGATTCGAGACCTCTGTAGCTGTGATGACACTCAACGTAATGGACCGTATATAGTCAAAACTATTAGATATACAATGACGCCTACATTGCTAGGTATGCTACGTCCCCATACAACTGGTATGTATCGGTACCTTGCTTTGCAATCAAGGCCATTGAGCAGAGCTATTGATGCGCGACGGGGATATGCGTCGGAACGATTCACAAACACAAACAAAAGAGGTAATTTGTTACGGTTTAATAAGATATTAATATTGGAGAGCGCAAGTATACGGCGGTTATTGTAGGTATTATAGGGGTTGCGCAACGAGATCGGTAACAATTTAGATTTGTCTGCGTGTTAGATGAAGAAGTGTTGCGAGTAATGATTAATAATTAAATTATACTGTAGGCGAACAGGCAGGCCGGCCACCCCACTAGTATACGTCTTGAAGGATCCAAAAGAAGCACTGTGGCCGGGAGATCTTTCCACATTCGAAGTCCTGCTCGTTACACTGATCCATACAGTATCTTTATGGAAGTAAATAGACTCTTATTTGGACGGGATAAAATGCGTTTTCGTTCGTGTTATAGAAAGTTAATGGAAGACTTTATTCACACGCAAGTTAATAGCTTCTACCACGAGATCTCGTCAGTTTAGCTTTCAGTAGGCAATTTCCTTTAAACTTCCGGTTTATAGGCGATTCTTTCGTGGTGCAATCTATTCTTGCTTCGTTCACGGATATTGCCATCGTTAAATGTTACGCGTATTCATAATGAACGACTATTGAGTGTATATTTTACTTTGGTTCTTTAACATTTCGTTTTTTTTTTCTTTTTTTATGTTATTCGTCAGACAAACTGGCAAGCGGCAATGGAAAGTGGTCACCGCCGTCTATAGACATCACCAACACCAGGGGAGTTACCAATGCGTTGCCCGCCTCTGAAGAGACCTTTAATATACATCTTGAACGATCCCATGTCACAGTCCAAAGGAAACACTGTGGCTGGGAGCTCATTCCATATCCGGTGCGAGAAAGGTTCTTTCGAACCTTTGCGTGGTGATCAACAGAGGGTTTACGTAGTAGGTAGTTTTTTTACTATAACCATGATTTATTTACTGAAACCATGTTCAAAGTCACTAGAAGACACATCTAGATCTAGAAGTTACATAACTAACATCATAAAACGCATCCTACTTGCTAATTCATTTTGGGCATGTTAAATACGAAATAGTCACTTTCTGTTTTATTTAAGCACTCTCAAAATGATCGTAGTATGTTGCACAGAACCACACAATATATTATTATCAACTTTCACAATGCAAAACCAATCATTTACTATTTTAGACTATATCCTTAATGAAATGACCCAATGATATTGATCTCATCTGACTGGGCAGAATCAGATATCGGATTATGCACTACATACCAATTACAACACATTCTCTCTTTGGTTGTGTGCTGATAGCCTAAAGCTGTCTAACACATCAATAGTCAATACCACAATAATCCCATTGTTTTCATTTGATAGAAATATGATGGTATTATGCTCGATTTAAAGCATTTAAGCTGCGTAAGGACATGTTATTATAATTATATTTAAAACTAAACACTCGGATTAAACAACTTGAATAGTCATCCTGGTAATATTATAAGAAAATATGTGTTATTGCGTTGGTGTGTTGGTGGTTTAAATTCAACAATAGCTTGAAACTTATTGTATCAGGAAAGCCACAAGTAGCAACCACAACATACATTTAGTTTTAAAGATACTATAAACATTGCAAATGAAAACAATATTGTCTTGTCACAGCTTACCCCTTTGGGATATATTGTCTGCAGTGATCTGTATAACATTCCATTTAGTTAAGATATTGCATTGTTGGTTGGTTGTAACTTTTAAAGTACTTTAAATTGGTAATTGCACTATCTATAGCTTTGCTATATGTGTGTAAAGGAGATAAAACATATGTTGTCTGTGTCCTCCATTCATTGAACTTGACCTGTACCAAAAGCCAGCTGCATAGGATGCTCCGCTAATTTGAAGGAAGCAAACAAACAGACATTCACAAATTGCATTTGATACAATTTATAAACAGTACACAAGCAACAACAGCAGACAGTGGCACTTACCTTTGAGAATACAGTCAAGCATTGAACAGAGGTCATTCTCAAGTTGTAGATATTCTTCATCATCATAAACCGGCCAGTCGACTGACATACACCAGTCCACAATGTCCACTTTTTGTCCGGAATCATCTGGGATTTTGTACAACCTAAAAAGATGAAAATAACTTTAACAACTTTGTAGACTTGAGTTAATTACAGACACAACACAACAAAGTTGAATACATAAAGAAAAAGTGGAGAAGAAAGAGTAGTGATGCAGACCACTAGGATGATGATCAATAGGAAGGTGGCTCAAATCCAATTGTTTGCAGGCTTTTGATGATGATTTTTACAAATTAAAAGAAGTTGCAAAGGCTTTAATTCTGGTGGGAAGAATACTGGTGTTAGTGTTATGAGGCTACTTATAGGTATAATAGAAGACTACTAATATCCTAGAGGCTAGCTAGCTAGTCTAGGTCCACCATAAATCAGGAAATGGGCAGCATAGCTTTCTGTTAAGTATTATTGTCCTTGTCCACACTGTAATGTCAACACTGTGGAGATTACGGATTATAGACTAATGTGGAGAAGGTCAAGTTCAGTGAGCATGGTTAATGTGTGACATATATTAATAGAAATTGTCTGTGCTTCGGGTTTGGTAAAGAATTATGAATATTTTGTTTAATTTGTTAATGCATCATTATAATGCAGTATTTAGACAACCTACAAAACACTATTACCGTATTATCACAATTGATAACAAACAAAGACATTTAGAAACTAATAAGATTATTTTGTTATCAGAGTAAATTGTAGAATCTTTACTTTCAAATTTGTATATCTATATAATATATTCTATACATATATGTCTGTGATAGGGATAGACATAATAATATTATCAAAAGTTCAAAATGTGGACTCCAATTAGATTTCTCAGTTGGGTACCTTACTCAGTAGGAAAATAATTAGACCTGTACTGAAACAGTAGCTGTTCTTTGCCATCGTATTGTAATGGTTACGAATGAAATTTGTAATCAAATACAAGCAGGCAGCTATCTATAGCAGTGGAAAGTTGAGAAGGCATGACACAGGTAAGACATTCATGACCCATAAAACTTGTATGTCCTGCTTAGTAACGGTAACCATTTGCGTACTACGTACATACGTCCGTGGTACTCACCAGGTCTGTTCATCAGATAAATTAAAGGATTCCACGTCGATAAGACCAGAATCAGTCATATCTTTGTTTATATTTTGATCCACCTGATTCATAACACCAACAAACTGGAGACATCAATTTGGCACTTTACAGTAATCATATATGAATTTTATACATAAACTACATTTAAATAGTAATAAAACTGTAAATATATAAAGAAAAATAAGTAATTTTTGTGAACCAACACGAATTATCCGACAGGCAAGTTCAGTTTGGAATTTGACAGGTGACCATAAACAAACCAAATCAAGGTGCTGTTATTAGGTTTAATACTCTGTGACCCTAGTAATTCCAGCAGCAATCATAAACATGACTATAACAAAATAAAAATAACATTTGGGGTTCCGTATATTTTTGTTACATTGGTCGAAAACAGGGATATTGCGAAGGTAGTTTTATCTGTGCCGGAGTTGTAATCGGAACCTGACCCATACGATGAACACATGTTTGTTTTGTACACTGTAGGTACTGTACAGTAACTTTTACGACCTTGCAAACATGTGTTGTTAACCACACGAAGTACAATTATTAATTACCTTCAAGAGCAATTGTTATTTATTCGTGTGCCCATTAAAACTGCTTTAGTTTGTTAAGTGTGGCAATACTCATGTTCTGATTTGTCATCATAGTTATAAGACAATGTCAAACAAATGTTCTGTTAGTTTTTAGATAGATCTAGTTACTTTCATGTAGGTAGATTTTAGTAAGGTGACTGAAGTCTTTATAGTATTTTGTAAGAAATAAAAACACGAATAGTGTAGAACTTGTAGAGGTATTTTAGAATACAACAAATATTAATAGTGAAAGAACACGCAATCAACTTTTCGGCTCCATATCAAAAATTGTTGTATTGGTGATTATAAGACCGACCACCGCTATATGTAGGTAGAGCCTAATTATATTAATTATGTAGTAGGTACCTATCGCATGCATATCAACTTGCTTGCTGTTTTTATTAATGAATTTGTAAGTAGGTACCTACTGAAGTTTGTGTTTGAGCACTAGATTTTATTGGAGTAGGTAACTATTACTGTAAGTTTATAAATTTCAAACTCAAGCACGTAAGTATTGGGAAATTACACGTACAATAATAAGTTAGTTTTATTATATTTACTCCAAACTCTTTTGGGCCAAATTTTTGTTTTTTAACTATCACAGTGCATTCTCACGCTCCGCATCGCCTTGTAATCAATCCAGATTTAAAGGAAATAAAAAAAATTAAGCATGACTAGACCACCTAAAATTTTTATACCTATTTAACCTATTTTAACAAAAACCTGACAAACCTGTAATTGATTTGTGGATCATGTCTACAAAATTTCATAAAAGCCAATAGCGTAATACTGAAAATATGATTAAACTACGTTTCTGTGGAGCTTTCACGGAAAACAATAACCTTAAATTCGTCAAAAATTATCATTATCGTAACGAATTTCAACTTGTGATAATAAACAATTGCGATTTCTGACCAATTTTTATTTCTTGATCTCCTTATGTTTAAAGAAATATAACATTCGAAATTCAAGCATTTATGAGCAGCCAGGAGCACAGAACTTTCAGTGTGTGTGCTGTATGGATTTTGAATACTGTACCCTGAATTTTAAAAACCATGGACAATACGATTGTTTTTTGGAGCGGGTAACATTATTTTGACAGAATTTTAAACTATAGACTAAATTCCTCTTCCTTTTGTCTACGGACACGTTGTGAGCACGTTATATTTTTACTAGTTTCTAGTGAAAAATCGCAAAAATGTCGTCCCATCTAAACTGGATGATAATCCGTAACAACAACGCTTTCCTCGTGAAGAAGCGCAACATCAGAAAACCGTTCAGCAAGGAGCCTCACAATGTGACTAACCTCAACTCGTACAGATACAACGGCTTGATCCACAAGAAAGCCGTCAGCGTGGTTGAGAACCCCGACAGGAAGGGCTTCTCCGTGGTGTACAAGAAGGCAAAGGCGAACAACAAGCCCGTGAAGAACACAGTGCGCCGCCCCTTCAAAGCCGGCGCGAGGCGTTCGCTATTCAAAGTTAAGAGGCTGCTGAAGGCTAACCACTACCGCACAGACCTCACCAAGGCCACCCTTCGTCGTGCCTCCGCCATCCTTCGTTCCCAAAGGCCAATCAAAGCGAAGAAATCCAAAGCTGCGGCGGCTAAGAGCGAATAACTTTTCTATGTAAGCTGACAATAAAAAAAGTATAAAACTATTGCAATCTTTCATTAGTCCATGCATTGTTATAGCATACCTACTAAATTATATTTAGCTGTAATATGCAGATAATTCAGCTCATATTATAGTATACTTGGGCCAAATAACCGGCAAGTGTCCTGTGGGGTGGCCTAGGTATTGATGGATGGACCAAGTTTTCACAATTTTTATTGTGTCATCTTTAATCATAAAAGTGTCCGCCTCACGCAGTTAATTCAATTCGAAGGCACAGACAGTTTCGGTCTTGCCTGAAGTCTCTGCAGATTTTAGCCATCAATCGAAACCTCGATCAAAGATCTCGTCCAGATTTATAGCCAAGACCAAGACCAGGGTTCTGAGTCGGTATTTAACAAGTATACAGGAAAGGTAGGAAACCATGAGAACAAAGTTGCGTCGTGCTAGATAGTAAGTTAATACATATAGGAAGGAACATGTAATTTATAGGCAAGAAGATGTTCAAAACTTTATTTATAAAAAAACATGATTGCATGTTACAAACTGGGGTGTTTTACTATAAATAAATAAGTTTAGCCTCTGTGTAGGTGTACTATAACACAAACTACATTAGTTCATGATAAAATTAAATAATATTCTATACAATTATATATCAGAACTACAACATATTTTCTTGAATTGTGCAAGGAAACTAAGAAACCAGTTAATTATGCTGAATATTTGCATTAGCAGGAGACAATAATGTTAAAAATAAGAACAAAAAGCAAATTATGGCAAGAAATTGACTATCTCAACAGAAATTGTTATGCTACATTATTATTCACATAGGGGGTACTCATATTACTTCAATAATTTTGTCAAAATTTCTTATACCTACTATATGTTCACTTGCCTAGCAAATTCCTTTGTGCCTTTTGAATTCCATATAATACTTACAATCAATCTTAAGTTTATTATTATACATATAGCCATTGCAATAGTGAAGTGCCCTACTATATTATATTAAATACATCAATCTACAGGCTACACACTTTATTTGCTAAAACACTTTAAAATAAATTGAACATTGATTAAATAGTGACTGGGAACAATCAGAAATACCATTGTGCCAAACATGATTAATACATACTAAAACAGCTAATACATTTATTTGATTTTTACAGTATACATAAGAAAAGATATTATGTTATGTTGACTGGAACTTGATAATTAGTTCCTCTACTTTACCTCAACCTACCCCGTTTAGTTGTACTGACTCTGGTTTGTATGAGTGTCCATAGATAGCATTGCTATCTCATTTTACATTGGTGCAGGGTAAGTTGATGTGCTGCCTTCTATACATAAACAAAAAACACAGTCAATAATCAAGACTGAGCAATGGCAAATAAACAACAGAAATCAAATACCCTAATAGAAGCATTAGATACAATATATAAACACTTGTAGAGAAAAAATAAAGGCACACATATTTATTTAACCTATCACTACCAAAGGCACAATATGCAGAGTTATTTAAATATAGTGCAAGATACTAATACACATTTATTAAAAGGACATTTCAAAATAGTATAGGTATTGAAAATAGGTATTTCATTACGAAAATACTTTTTAAATCAAATCAGTTTTACCTACTAATACAGCAAGTGTTACATTCATACTAACTATAAGTACTGCGATTTTTTATTAAGACATCAATGCAACAGTTAGTCGATCCTTATCATTATAAGGTTAATATTGTGACACTTGAAACGGTATATTGCAAATATTAATCCTTATAAAAGAATAGTTAATTAAAAATCATAGTGTAGGTAATTGATTTCATATTATTGTATAAGTATTTGAAATATACTGTATAGTATAATAAGAATAATATATAAACCCTTCAACGTCATCAAATTCTCAGACATAAGGTATCCACTGTTTAACATAGGCCTCTCCGCACGCCTTCCACACCGATCAACTCTGTGCCTTTTACTTCCATTGGCTTCCTTCTACAACTACAACCTTTGCGGTGTTGTTACCGGTTGTAACCTTATGACAATATATATAGCTATTAGGACGAATTACAATACATATCTACAAGCTCATTTTATATTGACGCGTTTAGTTTATTTATGTTACAATTTCATTTTATTTTATACCACATTTTAGCTACCTAACACAGTACATACACTATTATAGGCACACATTTATTTTTGTTCAATTATTCTACAGTTTAAAGAAGTTTAACTTGTTAAGTTTTTATTTTACTGGACAAAGCATTTATTTGGAACACAACACAGAATAAGTTACTTGTTTAGTTAAAAGTATTATTTAAATAATACAGAAAAAAGTACAAAGTGATGAAAATAAGTAATAAAATAATTCAATGTGTTTTTTCAACTCAGAGATTTTCCAATGGAGATTACAGGATGATCGAATAAATGGACGCCACACTTGACAAAACTCTTAAAAGATAGAGTGGAGGTTAAATAATACTGAAATGGTAATAATAATATACAGTCACAGGTAGTCACAAGTGCCAATCGGCTCCGAGATTGTAGTGGTCATCATACAAAAATAAATACTGGTTTTTTGTTATGCCATGATGCCAGCGAAAATCATTCTTTTACATCTTGGTATGTCTTCGTTTGTTTCACATATATATACATATGGACAAATAGTCAAACCTCGACTGGTTAAAATAAAAGCTTTGACATTGTTAATTTAATTCTAAGCTGCCGTACTTATGATGTGACAATAGACGCCTGTTATACAGGATGCCTGTAGGCAGCCTTCGCAGGGTCAAAATAACTTGATTGAATTTGATTTAGTTGTTGTCATTTCTTTGTATGGTGATATTTCAAAAAATACTTTTCTAGAGAAAAATCCCCCTACTCAAAAAAGCACCCAGTGCGTTGGCAAAAACGGCGGATTGTTAAATCTCCGCTAATAGGTCAGATAATCAAGATTCTTTGCACTTTGTGACATCAATCAATACCATAATTAAGATGGACAGAAAAACTTATAAATAAATTCGGTTATTTTACAAATAGTCTCAACAATTGAGCACTTTCAAACAAATCAATGTTTGATCTTTACATCCGATGGATGTTACATTACAACTATACTTCTTGTGAAGTGAAGTACATGAAGTATGCACAAAATATACGCACGTGCATTATGTACTTATTTATTTACATACTAATAAAATACATCAATAAATTATCAAGTCATTCAGACACGGTATAATTATTTTTCATCTCATGCCCTAATCCACCCATAAAAATACACGGAGAGCAATCCAACTGGGAAAATCTATGTAAAGTTATTGTACCGCAAACAATATAGTGGAACATATCCAAACAGACTTATGTACTTACAAGAAAGTCTCAGAAAAAAAGAAAACAGGCGTTGAGAGAAGTCATCCGCGGACATTTTTTCTATGAGGAGATTCTTGTCCAAACAAATACCCCTGGTTTCTCTGCCCATTGACATTAAGCATTAAAAGAAACTCCAATTCTTTTTTTATTCTACTCAGTGACAAACAAACAGACGCAGAAAGCAGTAACTGCCATCCATAACTTCAGTTTTATCCAAATGAATTGCTCACCCTGTATATTTAACGTAGCTTCGTATATGAACAGTGCAACACAATGTGCCAAAATACTAACATAGGTACTTGTATATCAAACTACAATCTAAAAAAGTGTAAACGCAGTCATACAATGACTAGGACTGCGATCAAATTAAGTGTATAGCATATTAAACTGAACTTACAACATAATTTACTTAAAAATACATTTGTACAAAATATTTGTAAGTGTTACGTGTCAATGGTATCTATCGCCAAGTTCCACAACATCAATATTCCATTGTGGAATTGGAATGTAGGAAAGAATAAAATAAGAGAATCGATTTCAGATATAGTCGCTATTTAGATATTGCAATAAAATGTATAAAAATTGGAATGTGATTTAGTAAATAATTCAGTTTTTAGTGTGGCAGTGTTGTTGTGTAGGGGTTGTGCAGATATAGTGCAAATATATGTGTTGAATTAACACTACTAACGTCAAAGAATCTGTGCTCATGAAAGTAAAAGGTGAAAAAATTATGCTTTGGTGACCTTTGTGCTAATGTTATGAAACTAAAATGTGCAACTTTCATAACTTTGAGATCATCATAGAACACTAAACACAACCCTACATCACGATTAAAGCACCAAAACTAAAGTGTGTGCGTTTTATTATGATACAGACATAGAACACAAAAATTTATACATCCCGCCATAAAAATCGTCTGTCCAGGTTACATGAAGTAAAAAAATAAATTCGTTGTTACCTGTCACGAAAAACAATCATAAATGCAAACCGAGAAAACTTACAGAAAACAATCACTGAGACATTTACGTAAATGCATTTGTAACAATTCGGTCACCGGAAAAGGAAAAATATCACAGCAAAAAATCATACTACTCGCAGGCCAGTTTGCTGTCAAATGAGCTGAGGGCTATCCCGAACGCTTGCAGAGCGCAAAGAGGATATCTGAAGTCCATAGTGAACACATCTTCGGCTATCCGTCCGAACTGCATTACCACATAGTCCGGTTCTGAATCGTGAACTATTTGAAAGTTTTTCACACTCGCCTGAGTGACACGTCCGTGGAAGTTCAGGACGTAGGACTGCGTCTCGTCGTTCCAGACCGGTGTCTTGTTGTGGAGTACCACGATGTCGTCGAGGTTCTGAGCCTTCCACCGTTCTAGGAGGGTCTCGCTGTCGTCCTGCGGGGCTATGGGCACCCGCTGCCGGTCTGGCGTCATGCCGGGCAGCACAACTGTCATCTTGCGCGGCCCTTTGAAGCCGAGGACGTTGGTGTCCTGGAAATTTTGTTGGTGTTTAGTATGGGAATGTTCAGGTGAAGGTGTTGCAAACTGAATGTCTTGGGTAAATCCGACTAGTACTAGTGAATTCGGGCATTTTCAACCCCCGACGACAAAAGAGGGGTGATACAAGTTTGACGTGTGTATCTGTGACTTTGTGTGTCTGTTTGTGGCATCGAACGGATGGACTGATTTAGATGCGGTTTCCTCTATTTGAATTTAGCCAGTTTGATCGAGATGGTCCTTAGCTTTGTTTCATTAAAATCGGTTCAGTAGTTTAGTAAATATTTGAGATAAACTTCGTCGGGGGTTATCCGACTTTTTCTGTCGGTTAGGTTATGGTGTTGATAGTGTGATAAAAAATGTGAGCTGCAGAATTTTTTATACATGTTTAATTTTGATTGCGTATAAATTAACTAGGCCTGAACTTTTATGGATTCGGATTTCCCCCTTACTGTCACAGTTACAAAAACAATGTATCGTCATCAATGCAATTTCTAAAGCGTCTACTAAATGCGGACGTTATGTGTTAAATCGAGATCTTCATTTTGAAGAAGGTTCAACGGTGTCTGTTAAGTAACGTACAATGCGTTTCAAAAATATTGACCCAAGATTGCCATTTGTCATATGTTCGTATTACTTTTAGCACTTCTCAGCGGCATTATATTAATGTTTCAAAATTCACTTTCTCTTGTAAGTACTTGAAGACGGTTCAAGTTGTTTGAAACGCACTGTAATACAATGTTGACAGCGACAATGACGCCACTCGACCGCAAGTTGCAATCGCCGCCGTGTGGCGTCATGTTATTCCCGCAAAACCCAGTGTGGCTAGGTGCCTAGCTTTTCGTATTACAGTCAATGAAACTGGTGTTCTATAATAGTAGAACGAATGCGTATTTAGCCACAGAGTGCATATTGGTTAATGAAACTAGAGAATTGCGTTCTGAAAACAAAGTCTTGTTGTTCTTCACACCACGGAGTTACAGCGCAGATTCAGAAGACCAAGGATTGAAGGCTATCAAAAACCAACTTTAGTTGTTAGCTCTAGTTTTGATTGTTTTTTATTAAGTATTATTTGAATATTACCATAGATGGATTTGTTATGAGCTGTTTGAATTACTAGGGCTGGCTCGGCCTCGCACGGCTGAAACTATTATTCTTGCCGGTCCGAAATTACGTAAACCATACGATCGGCCAAAAAAGCGGTTATGAGTTTTAACTAACCGAAATGCCGCTAAAGTTACGTATTATTAGGGTATTAGCAACTGTCAGAAATAAATGCAATGGAAAATCAACTCTGTAGTTTTATAATAGACCACATTTTGGCCGTCAGTAACCCCCGGACAAAGTCTATAGATATATACACTCGAAATATCCCCCAGAGTACTAAAACTAAGAACCATCTGCGTTACACTGGTTTACAAATAAAGAAAACCTCCCATCGATCGGTTCATCCGTTCGTCAGATACACAGACCCACAGATACATAGATAATTAAATCATACATAGATCATTTATAAGATATTTATAGAGTGTATAATGATATAAATTAATCATGTGTGTTGACGTCAACAACAATAAATTATTTTGAACTTATTCTGTGCTCAGGTATTAAACATATACTCACATAAACAACCGACGCCAGCTCCTGTCTAGTCTTGGCGTGGTCATGTTTCCGCCAAGCCTTGCCGTTGTCGTAGACCGCGAACGCTGTCCCGAGCAGGTTGGACCGCAGTTTTCCCGCGAAACTGTCCGCTGTGCGCGTCAACTCGGTCGGATCCGTGGATATCAGGTAGTTGGATGTGGCGGATTTCTTGCGTTTCCGTGCTGTGGGGTGGAACACTTAATATTGTAAGGGCAGTCGCGGTTTAAAAACACACCACCAGTGGTACCGCCTACCTCCGCCGCGATTGTACGCCGCCATTTTGATGCAATTGAGTTTAAACCAATCGCAGCAAGACAGCTCTGGCTCTGGCTTGCTGCGATTGGTCCACACGAAATTGCATCAAAATGGCGGCGTGCTATCGGATATTGGCGGTACGGCTGCAGATGGCGTTACTGAGAAAGTGAGAACGTCCGTTGTCAAAATACAGCCGTGATATTGTCAGAAAGAACAGCTCAGTAAAATGGGGGATCGATTCTGGCCAATGACAGAACTTTATTCTGACATCAGACCTCAGCCGCTTATTACATTCGGCTAAATTCAGAAGCAAAAAGCTCGAGAGCATATCAAAGTGGTATGTTATTGCTCATAAATATTCTACGAGCAATACATTCCATTTTGATCTTGCTCTGGTTTTTTGCTTCTGAATTTAGGCGGCCAAATATAGCCAAATGTAATAAGCGCATTACGTATCAGTGGCGCCACATTGGTGGATTTTGTAACCGCAAATATCCACAAACTACAACAAAACAATAGTATAGTACAGATAGTAAATGAACATGAGGGGGGCGTCAATAGTGTATTCTTCAGTAGCTCTCTCATTGGCGACTTTTTAGATACTTTTTCTATCTCTAGGTTAGCGGATTCTTTCTCAATCTATCTTTCTCAAGATATCCGTAGTAACATAGGTCACCGACATAAGTTTAAGAATCGCTAAACTGAAGTGGCAATGAGCAGGCATGGTAAGTATTTTCCCCCACTCACCAGCCAAAAGGAACACCTTCTTCCCGTAGTCCTTCTCCAAGTGCAGGAAGTACGTGGGATAGAGCCCCCTGTCCATTCCCTTCCTGTCTCTGGCTATCCGGCACTTGTACAGGGTGCCGTGCCGCGCTGGCGTCACCACGAAAGTCTCCACCGCACCCTCGACGGACCCCTCCACTTCTGTTGCCTGTAAGGGAAGCGGAATTCTTGGGAGGTCGAACAAATATACATATATACACACACAGGGGCTGCATATGCTTAACCGACAGTCGTCGGAAAACTATCGACATAGTCTACGTTACACCTACTCAAATATTTCCCAAACTACAGAACCGATTTGAATGAAACTACGCTGTAACTTAAGCGACAGAAAAAGTCGGATAAATCCCAACCAAGGTTAGTCTTCGCTCAAATGATTTTACGGTTGAAACAAACCTAAGAAGCATCTCGGTTAAACTTTCATACAGATAAACCACATCCAAATAGGTCCATCCTTCGATGCCATAGATACACAAGTCAAACTTAAAACGCGTCTCTTTTTGCGAGGGAGATTAAAAACGGTGCGCTATGTTAGAGCCAAAGTTTGGACCACTGTGCACCTGTTTGGTACACGGTACAGTGCGCGACTATGGTTTCTAAGTATGTATTTGCGGAAAAGTTATACTGATATCACTCAACCGCATGAGGCAACTACAATTTATTGAATATCATCATCAACAGCCCATAACAGTCCACTGCTGGACTTAAACCTCCTCCACATCAGTTGAGGGCATTGCTATAATCTCCACGCTGATAGGTCCATTCGAGACGGTAGGTTTAAAAACACACAAAGAAATATTGCAACAGGTGGTACACGTCTGCCTCTATGACATTAGTCACATTACAACATCCGTCAAACGTGTCCTAAAATGTTATATTTGTAAAGTCAAAGTCAAAGTCAAATAATTTTATTCAATTTAGGTCTTACAATTTAACTCTTATGAACGTCATAGAAAATACAAATAACACAAGAAATACATTTGAGAAAAATGGGACCGCGGCCCGTGGCAACATTGAGCCGGTAAGCTTGTTTTGGAACACTGGGTGCATTCCAGATATTATTGGTAAAATGACGTAATATTGGAAATACAATGGTTTCCTTAAAACAAAAACCACGAGTACTTCCTTATTTCCTTCCGCAATTGAGTGACGGCATTGAGAGCTAAGATACCGACCGCTGAAGTGCTACTTCCTGTACCACGGTTGAACAGGCATTTTTTAGGCAGCGTGCCGTCGCGTCGTCATGTTTCAAATCTTGTGCCAGATAAAACGTTATACGACGAAAGATTCGCTTTTATTTATATCAATGCGAATCGAAAGAGCTAGAGTGCTATTTATCTGACCCGGTGGCCAAAGTCGGAACTAAGTGTTGCCATTTTGAAATGTCATGTCAAGGCCAACAACAGCGACGCTGTCACCGGCTCAGATAAGTTAGTTGCACTTTAAGACTTCTTGTCTCGATCTTTCGCGCGTTACAAAGTTCGTCTCGTTAGTAGTATTAGTATTCTGTGGTAATACGTAAGAAGATAACTAGAATTATTATTTTTCACAAGGAAAAAGACTGCAGGTGCATGCTGGATACGACAAGCCGGGGAAGGCCTATGTCCAGCAGAGAACTAGTATTGTCCAGTAGGCTAATTATGTAACTCTGTTGCTAACAATGATCTGATTTCAATAATTGAAATTGTTACTTTTGCGTTTACGTGTCATCGATTTCATGGGTTCAGTTCCGTTCCGGGTAAATTCCATTGCAATAAACTAAAACTATTAAATCGATTATACGTAATCGCAAAAGTAACAAATTTAATTATTGAAACTAGGATAATTGTTAGCAACAGATTTATGTAATTAGCCTAGTAATTATGAGTGTGAGAAAAAGTAACGAACCTGTTGCGGCGAGGTGTCCCGTTTGCGGTGCATCGGCGCGACAGCTGCGTCTGCGCACACGTCGTCGGCGCTCGCGTCGCGCGCGACACCGCATGGCACACTCTCGCCTTCCTCTTCACCGCTGGCGTCTTCGCCGGAGCCCGAGCCCACTGTGAGCACCTCAATCTGGTTGCCGAGCTCTGCGGTGACGTATTTTTATTTTTAATTCGAAGGCATGATTGTATTAGGTGGTCCATGGTTCGCGGGATGGACGGACGAGCTCGTAAAAATGGTAGAGAGCTGGACGCAAGAGGCATAGAGCCATAGAAATCATGAAGCGAGTTAAATCCATCGACTCGATAAGAAGACAAGTAAAAAAGTATCAAAATAAGATAAGTAAATAGAAATGTCATGTGGGGCATCAAACTATCGAAATCGCTTGACGCCACCTCGGCCACAACTGCGCGTAACTGTAGTACTGCGCAATAACTGCCAGGTGTCAGATACTTTGCGCAAACCACGTCCACCACGAATTCTATTGACTTATCTTATTTTGATTTCTGTGCACAGAGTGTTGATTTCTGTGTACAGAGTGGATTCGCCTGATGGAAAGTGGTCACGGTTGTCCGGGACATTGCGATCAGGTGAGCGGACGCCGTGATTGTGCTTTGCCGTACCACAATGTCAGCGTGCACTACTACTGGTGGGTTACTAATTGCGAGTCGAACAAATATAAATCAGTTATTATTCAATTGAAATTAAAATATAAGGCTACACTGGGGTTGTATACAAAACGGCGATTTTTGTTGACACGGCAGCGCACCAGCACATTGAACTATCGCCAGTACAGACACAGTATAACTTAAAATGCGCTTGTCTTCCAAAAATCAACCCTATGTAATAGAAACCACATTTAACTGTCTCCATCATATCTTGTCTGTACACCGTCCAAACTCTGCAGCCCACTATACTTTTAACTTCAACTAATTAAATTTAAAAAGAAGAACTGGCACTTTTGTGAAGTAGATATATTTCACTAAAATAAAAGTAAGTATGTGAAAATTATAAACTTAAATAAAGATATATAGTCACTGTGAAGCATAATGAACCAAAATAATTACCAACGTAAAACTTCATCGTTCCAAATTTTGTTGATAGAACCACACCGCACTAGCAGGAGCAACAAGACATCACGCACTAACGGTAATTAACAACTGAACAACAAAAGGCACTTTAAAGTTTGTGTACGTGCGTAGGTAGGCATGAATGAACGTTGCCTGTCCAGGAAGATGTGGGAAATTACAAGGAAACTATGACGGTGATGGGTGTTCCTCGGTTAGCAGACAAACAAATGTCATGCATTACGTCACACACAGAGAGAGAGCTTCGTACATAAACGACTTCAATCTGCCTGAGTAACCCTTTGCTTCTAATAAGATATCCTTTTGTAAAATAACTGTGTCTGTACCTTGAAGATATTGCAGGAAAAACAGTCGGGTTAAGGTGGGTACTGAGATGTAAGCATGCCTTAAACTTTTGTCTGTCTGTCTGAGCGCGTACCAAAAAACCGCTGAACAGATTTTTGGGGGGGTTTTCACAGCTTGGTTAGTAGTAGCTTGGGTCCAACTTAAACCCTAATCATATTTTGTCTAATTTGGTTGGGTAGAACCAGGGGTATCCTTTTAGCTTGACCTTTCCGTAGTAATAGCAAAGCTTTAAAATGTTCGCGTGGGTAAAACTAAATTACAATGAAGTATGGAAGATACCTACCTACATTATGGCATTGAAAAGGGAACGACCTGGAGTGAAAGATGTAGCGACTGCGGACTAGAATAGAAGTTGGTTTAATCATGTAGAGAGGATGAATAGAAGGACATAGGTCTACCTATCTACATCATCATCTTGGCGTTAATATCCCGGGGTCCGCCTTGACCATGATCCAGGATTTGGCGATCAGGTAATTACAGTGGAGCGACTACCATCTGACCTCCGTGACCCTGTTAACAGGGGAACCTAACCAGATTGGAACATGGTTACAAATTCAGTTGCCTGAATTTGCAGGTTTCATCACGATGTTTTCTTTCATCGTAAGAGCATCTCTGAAAAGAATCATTGGTACTCTCGCTTACGAGTCGGATACTCAACCGCCCGGCCACCGACGCTACGACATGCGATTAAATCGATGACTGGTCAGGCCGAGAGTACCCTTAAGTCAGTCAGCCTGAGAGTAGGTATGAAAAGGTTGATGAATGTGGAAGAAGCGGGCCTCTGCCCACTCGACTGGAAAAAGGCGAGACGTTATGTAGGTGGGTATTTTTTTATAGTAGCCTCCATAGCCTGTCTAGTAACAGCCTATGGAGTCAGAAACACTGGTTTTAGGCGTGTCGTTTTCCGCTTGGATCACACGGCGGCAAAAGCCGACCGTGTACCTAAATAACAATTATCTATGTACGTATGTAATGTACACATGTTTTTCTTCTTTTTAGGTACACAGTTTACCCTTGTAGTTTATCGCTTGTTATAGCTACCTACTGTATACACTATACAGAGTCATACTTCTACTATTTTATGTAGAACTGTCTGCTTACACAACACGTCTTCGAGGCTAAAAATAAAATAAATAAGAATAGGTAGCTTAATACATGGAAAAGAACATAATCTACCTATTGTTTGGTAGGTGAGATGATAAGATGAGATGTAGATAAGTAAAGCAAAACGAACTCGCTAAATAGTATGTTTCATGCATACAAATACCACTGCGTTCCATCTACAGCGCTAAAGTAGCTTTATATCCAAGTGTGATCAAGGTCTTAGCCGATTGAGAAATGTATGTTGACATTTTCGCTTTTCATCTTAGCGATCTTCATATTCTTATCGAGTCGATGGCAAATTACATTATATTTTAGACGCCCAAACATTATCCTACATTATATTTTAGATGGAGTGGCGGTCCATAGTCTCGTGCCTAACCCACCTGTGGTACACAGGCGTGAGCTTTATGTAAGTATGTATGTTAGATGCCCAAAAATTGGCCTCGCACACTGCATTTTTAGTGGCTTCGTAGAGGTTTTTCGTTGTGCAGGTGTCAGGGCACAAAGGGCGCTCTGTAAGTCTAATTTAAATATTTGTAAAAATTATGAATCCAGCAATTCCTTGATAGGTAGGTACTATTGGTGGTAGTACCAACAAACCTACGTAATGCAATAATGTCTTATGCTGGGTCTGGAGTTAGAAACACTGTGGTTTTACTTGTTTCGTTTTCCGCTTAGATGACACGGCAAAATTCGACTGTGAACCTACTTAAATAACAATTAAGTAGATAGACTTTATTAGAGACTAAACTGCTAAAAGTGAATGGTGTGCAATTAGACCACGTACTTTTTTATATACTTTATTAGAGACGAGACTGAATTGCTAAAGTTGAGTGGTGTGCATTTGCTTTGCGGTTACTGGACTAATACATTAAAGTAACAAAATTCGACCATAAAAACGATTGGTCAGTAGCAGGTGATGATTAATGTTCTAAACATTTTTTTTATTAGTCTCCACCCTCACACAAAATGGGGTCCACTTGATGCAAAGTGGTCACTGTAGTCTGTCGTTGTCATTCGTAAATTTTTTACATAAACAATAACGGTAAACGGTTCTTAACTACTTATAGTAATATAATTTAAGCAACCATCCATGAAAGCGATTAAAGGCTTATATTTTGCGACATGCCAATGTTATCTGATTACAACGCGTAAAGCTTATTATAAAATAAAAATAACTACCTATAAAGGTATATAGTGGAGTAGAAAAGTTAACCACCTACAAGGTAAATGAGTGCTACTGTTTGTTAAGCGTTATTTACTTAAAAACATGTCATATTGAGCCCGGCTTGCACCAAATTATGAAACACCTTTAAGAAAGACGTTTAACGTTTTTTTGTATGGAGTTTTTTGTTTAAGTATCATCTTAAATGCGTTTAAGAATTTGGTGCAAGCCGCCCTTGACTAAGGCCCTATCTTCGGATAGGGCCTGAGTCGAATGAGGCCTGATTATTAGAAACTTTTATCGGTTTCGGTTACGGAGCTCCAAAACATCACTGATACGTACGTTTACACTCCCTATCATAATTATTATGCAAAATGTATGAACACATTTCTTTCTCTTTCCTTCGTGGTAAGTGTACGTTTTCACAGTAAAGGCGGCTACTTACCATACTGCGGCAGGGCTGATCTACGACGCAGCTAAACAGTTAATACTAATCCTTACGTAGAGTATAAAATAAATTCGCAATCCGATGCGCGGGCGAGCCGACCTTGGTCGGACGTCCATTTACGTCCCCCGCATTCGAATGCAACTTTATTTTATACTACGCAAGGATTCGTATTAACTCCAATATGCCTCCTAGCCGCAGTAACCGGCTTAAAGTTCATTTATTAGACAACATACCGAAACTCAAAGTGATTAGATCGAGGTTCACGGCGACAAGGGCGGAAGAGGGCGCCGAGGATGCCGGCTCAAAAATGTGGCCTTGAGTGACAATGATTGATTATTAAACTTTTTGGTCTCCGGGACAAAGCCAGCGAACTCAAAGCGAACCAATTACAAAACTGGCCTAATATACCCTAAACAACTACAACTATTTATGGCAACTTTACCATAAAATGCCCTTAATTCTTAAGCAACAAAGAATGTTAAGAAGTGTAAAATAAAATAATGAAGTGAAGGAGCCATAAACAACATAGAATAATACCCCAACATCCATTTGAAATAACAGCACCCATAGTACTAGTCATCGGGCAGAGTACCAATAACTTTGCTATAAAGTATGACTAATCTTGTTATGGTTTGACAAATGAATGAGTCGACTGGCACCTACATAACCATCAGTCACTATTAATTATTGATTTCCATTACACTTAGAAAGCTACAGAAGGTATTAGAACTACATAAACTATTGCATCCTATTAGGTAGGTACATTATAAACAACGAATTTTATGTACTATGAACGAAGAGAACAGGCACCTTCTGGATAAGGTCTCTCCATCTTCAATCTAATCTTAGTTTTATCTATGATATATAGGTAGATCAAGAGGAATCTTACTAAAAAAAAGAAACATTAAGAGATATTCAGATAAACACAAATAGAGATAGCTTAGATTGTTGTTGGACTCCAAGCTACCAAACTGTTAAAACCCTATCAACATCCGATAAGTGGTGTTGTGTTTTGTGAAACAGAGATATAAAAATAAAAATAAATTCATTCACGTCTCAGTAAAGGGTTATATTATATATATGGCTAGTGTAGTTTTATAATAGTATAGGTTAACACTTTCGCTGTAGCTGACTCAACGATTGAGTCGAAATTTGAGGTCCACACGTGCCTATGACTCATCTGGCCCTACCATTTAATATACAGGCTACGATACTTAGCACTGCTGTAGCCTCTCTGGTATTTGAGTTAGCAGGGAAAAAGCTTGTGATATAGGTGAGGAAATCTGACAAATTATGTAAAATCATACACAAATTGTTCTAGATATTGTATCGATTGGTGAATACCATAGTAAATTTAATTAGTAGTATGTCTTCAAGGTTAGCATTTACAGACATTTAGGTCCCATACCCATAGCTACATTACGTATCTTAGTGTACCATGATGTAAAGCAGATATTTCCCATAATAATATTTTTTATTTTAGTGTTTGGTGATTGTTTGTCTAAGATGCATATTTTACTGACTTTTTAAACTTAGCTAAGGTGTGATTATAATTATATTGGCAGTGTGTGCAAAAGCAAATAGTAAAGGATCTACACAAACTCTACTTACCATCATATGTCGATATTCTATTAGTTTGGAGGGGTATTACTTGATCTGGATTGACTGGAGACATAAGAAATTGCATCGGACCATCATAGCCTGTTATAAAAGAAAATAAAATGCGCATAACAAAATTAAATATGACATTCATGCATGGCTCAACTTAAAACAGATAAAACATTTTGTTAAAGGTTCACTCTATATTTGTATGTTTAGTGTTTACCATGCAGCTCACGGGATCGACTGCCAGATATGGGACGTTTCGCAGATCCCACCCTGAGATCGTTAGCTTGAACCATTCCTGAGTTTTGTCGTTTCTTCTTCATCTTCTGTTCCATTAGTTGGCGCTATAAACAATTTCTGTCATGAAACAGTAGCCTCCATATACATACAGGTATTTATTTTATTCGGAATTTATTGCTAAAAACCAAGATATAACGTTTAAATAGTAAATAACACATATGATTCCACTCACTTGCTGTTCGAGCATTTGATCTCGAACACTGAACGAAGCCATAGCTGCCAAAGGATTATTAACGTTCGCTACACTATTAGTTACAAAATGAGACAATTATTTACAGATTTAATTAAAGGTTTATCTCAATATTCAATAGAATAATTGGCATTTTTCTAAGCTCACTTTTGTTTATAAATCATCTTGCCTACCGTTGCCCAGGAAAATAGTGTTGCCATATTAATACTTATTTCCCAGATTACCGGTAAAATAAGATACCAAGTGAATAACCGTTATACACAATTCAATGGGTATTCAAAATAGGAGACGGGGCGCCCGGCTTTTTGGCATCGGTAATTGAAATCGGCTAATTATAAAAAGATTTTTATCTTTTTATAAGCAATATTAACTATGAATGAGAATAGCAAGTGCAACGTGCTCGTAATTACTAAATATTTTTGGCTTTGTTTTAAATTAAGATCATTATTTTGTTAATTTTAAAGACTATTACTATTGTACAAGACTATTACCTATAAGTGTTAAAATAGGTTCAAAGTAATAAAGACAAGTGTTAAAGACGATTACCTACAATACCTACAAGTGTTAAAATGGCAGGTATTTGTCTGTTTTAGTATTAGCTTATTTATAGTAGATACTATCATGTAGAATATTGTATGTCCGAAATGTACAACACTATACTTAATAAGAAATTATTGTCAGTGTCCTACAATAAACGATTTCTATTCTATTCTATTCTATTCTAATTTATGACATATTACCCCCCTCAACAAAATCAATCCATAAAACCAAAATTTTCGCATAGGTACAAGCACCTACAAAAAGTATCTAGAAGGGCCCAATACTCGAAATATTTGGAATTTGTGCGTTACATATTTAATAATCCGGCTCTGGCATGGCTCCTGAAGGTTCCACTGACCATCTCGTCTCGAGGAGCGTTGGGATCCAAGGATCAATATTTCGAATAAAAACCATCAGTTGGAGGGGTTATATATTGCCTCCGATGTCAAGGCTCGAATCTCCGCCGCTTGGGCCAAATGGCGGGAGCTCACGGCTGTCACCTATGACCCTAAAATCCCAATCAAGCGCAAGGGACTAATATATAAAAGCATAATTAGGCCTGTGATGCTCTATGGCAGCAAAACTTGGCCGGCGCTGACGAAGCACGTCCGTTAACTCAACGCCAACGAAATCAAAATGCTGCCATGGATGTGTGGCATTATGCGACTGGATCGAGTGCATCCGTGGCAGCCTTGGCGTAAGAGATATAGCGGATAAAATCGAAGAAGCACAGCTGCGCTGGTATGGCCACGTGTTGCTTAAGCCCCAGGATACGTGGGAAATAGATGCCTGAATCTGCCGGTGTCAGGGAAGAGATCCCGCGGAAGGCCCAAGAAGCGGTGGATTGACATCGCCGAGGCGGATGCAAGAGCCAACGGCTTACGACGTGAGGATGCCGAAGATCGGTCAAAGTGGAGAAAGCAAAGCAGGAAAGCGGACCCTGGCACCTGATGATGATGATGAGTTGGAGGGGTTATATAAAAAGACTTTTGCTATACAAAGCACCTGTCTCCCCCCGCATGGTCTGCCCCACATGGAGTTCTACCTGTAGGCTGGCGTAACCAAATATTCAGTTCCTCCTACTACATTCCATCGAGAGTCAGACTGTCCAATCCCTTGCTAGACAATACTATAATCGTCCGCTATATTTCCGTCATCGCATTCTCCGCCAAAGGAATAAATATACCTACATATCATCCACATGATTGGATCCATAGGTTCGAAGCGCAGCGGAGATCGATTGAGTACTGCCGGAGGAGCATGCAAATGTAATTGAATTAAATACCTACACTGTATGTACTGTACATGTATTGGCAAGACCCTTCCTTCCATTTTTTTTGTATTGTCAATTTTTATATGTAACCCGCTAACTAACGAGCAGACAACCTGCTTGATGGAAACTGTTGGCCATAGGTTTCATATAACATAAAGGGGGGCACCCAAGTGCGTTGTCATTGTGAGGACCAGTGGCGAATCTAGGATTACGATTTAAATATATATGATTAGGTTCGAATGTAACGTCTTATTTTTCACTTTGAAATAACAAATTAACGTGATTGAGATAAAGTTATCTAAACATAAAGCAATAAATGAGCCACCGTAGCGAGCTCCAAATATCAATTTTGCCGAAGTATCTAAATAAATGAAAACCAACCCTAGTTAAATATTGTGCCAGCGCAGCAAGCTCGAAAAAATCATTTGACAGTTCTGAAAACCTTTTTTTGCATTTTGGCTGTGTTACTGAAGTAAATTTATGAGCAAGCATAGCGAGCTCCAAATTACTATCAGTATAGATACCTATAATAGGACCACGATTACTTTTAAGAAACTTGTCATAAGTTACCATCAGAGTTTTTTTTTTTAAATTAGTGATTCGGACTTAGCGTGGTCTTATTATATCTCAAAACTGGAATTCAAAGTTATTAAAATAAGACCACGTTAAGTCCGAATCGCTTATTACAAAAAAATCTCTGTATGGCAACTTTTTAAACGTCATAGAACGTCATAAAAGTCATAACAAACAATTTTATTTCTGTAGGATTGTTTATTTTCGTGAGTTATGAAAAATATTGTTATATAATAGGTAAAACAATTAAAAAGGAAGTGCGGGAGATAATTTTCAGCATGATTAATAATTTTGACAAGCTAAAAGTACAAGTCCAAGCTAATAGTGACCAAATTACTGAATGTTTACAAGAAGGACTGACAAGGACAGTTAATTGCCATATCCACACTTTATAATTTTTACCACTGTCAGTCAATACGGACTTATCGTGGTCCTACTATAGCTATTTTTTGAGCCCGCGTGATAGTAAATAATAAATTGAAAGAGCAAGTGGAGCGTGATTGTAAATAAAACTCACCTATATAATTAATAAACGAGCATAGCATAGAGTCCAAAATTGTTGGCCTTGTGATTGTGTCAACGTTTAGAATCACTTAAAAACGTATTCAGTTTAAAGGTACACCAAGAACTCAGGTTACTTTGACAGATTGCGGAAAAATTAATTAGTATGCGTACTAAACTTATTTCACTGGCAATAATAAACTATAAAGAGGAAACATAACTCGACGCTATTCGCATCGTTATTGTACACCTTCTGAAATTAGTCGGGTTAAACACTCGAATTTGGGCGCTAACTGCGTCAAATGCATCAAGGGGAACGCTAGGTCGTTTTCACGATACGTCAGTGTGCTGATTTCACAATGGCCATATGTTAGTTTCTTTTTCCGCCACGTTCCTTATTATTTATGTCGCATCGTTGGCGGCATACATAAAACGCAGAACTAGCGCCCTAATAAATTGACAAAAGATTTTCGACGTTTTCTATTTGCACAATTTGTGTGAATAATATTTCCCCTTTTGCTTATTATTTGGGTAAATTTAGAAATGATGGGTAAATGTCAAAGTGACAACAGCATTTAAATTTCTTATCTGTGCTTTTTCTTCTTTCAAAATGGCTCCAACCCGGAATATTCTGGGATATTTGAATCCCAAAACTTTGAGTGTAGTTTTATCCAGTAATGTTTCCAAAATTTCTAGCCGATATGTACATAAATGCAATAATTGTGACACATTTATTCGTGGCCCTCTAATATGTCCTGGATTGACCTACACGAGTTCAAGGTGTAAGTTTTACATGCTTTTATTACATCATCTTATCTACTTTCTGTATACCAGGAAACTTTAATAGCATTCATTAAGTGTTTGTTGTAATAACATATTCATTTGTATGACCAAATATGTACCAAAACAATGTCAGCTGACATTGTGAAACATAACCTCAACGTTCAATATTTTCAGATAATTTTGTATCAAAACCTCGATACATCCACACAACTCGCCCTTTTGGGGCTCGGGCCGACTACTACAAGGTATTAGGTGTATCGAAGAATTCTTCTTCCAAAGATATAAAAAAGGCATATTACCAACTTGCCAAAAAATACCACCCTGATGCCAATAAATCGGATCCAGAGGCTTCCAGGAAGTTCCAAGAAGTTTCTGAAGCTTACGAGGTAAAAATTATGTTTATTGGCTGTAATGTATCTTGTTTTGATCTGTATTTCACTGCATACTTATCATCTATTCTTTACCTTGTAGATATTGTCAGATGAAAACAAACGCAAACAGTATGATACTTTTGGCACAACATCTGATCAAATGGGAGGAATGGGAAGTGGTCCTGGAGGCGCTGATGGTTTCACCCACCAATGGCAATATAAGTCCACCATTGACCCTGAGGAGCTATTCCGTAAAATATTTGGAGATGCTGGTTTCAAAAGTGATGTCTTCAGTGATTTTGCTGAAAGTCAGTTTGGATTTGGCACTGCCAAAGAGGTATGTGTGTTTTTTTATATCTACATACTTTATTGCTAGGAAGACATATCTGGACACTGGCAGTCTATGGTAGTCAAATGTAAATAACAGGCTTCATACTATGGAAACAACGGTAGAAATCCCAAGAGACTAACAGGTTATTGGAAAAGGTTAGGCTTGATTGCAATAGCCAGTCCTAAAAAAGACTGACATAGAGTCTTTGGGAAAGAGGAAATGGAGAACCTGTAACAAAATCTATTTTCTTAGTATTTTAAAGATTTTTTATATTCATTTACATTCTTTATATTCTTTCACAAACATTTGTCCATAACATGTGTCCATTATGAGCATTTACTAGCTTATTTTTATAATGGAACTACAGTAATTATAGAGTCTTATTAGTAAACTATTTTTATTTAACAAGGTGTAATTTACTTATTTAGCCTGGTTTGCACCAAATCAAATCAAATATGTTTATTCAGTTTAGGTTTTCACAAACATTTATAAACGTCATACAATACATGTAATAAGAATGAATGCCAGGCACCACCAAATTCTTAAACACATTTAAGAATTATGTTTAACCTAATTTTGTATGAAATGTTGTATTTATCTTAAGCTAAAATCTGTTTAATAAATGTCAAATAACTTTATGAATAACATGGTTTGCATATACTAAAATCCTCTTGTACAATTTTTACTTCTGGGACCATAAAGATGTCTAAATACCATAGTTTTTAACACAATTCCCACATTTATATTTGTTATATACTTTACTTAATATCAACAAAACGTTGTAGGTAATTGTGAACCTGAGGTTTACTGAGGCAGCCCGTGGTGTCAACAAAGACGTAAATGTCAATGTGGTGGACACCTGCCCTAAATGTCAAGGGTCCCGCTGTGAGCCAGGCACCAAAGCCATAAAATGCACGAATTGCAATGGCAGTGGCATGGAAACGTTTTCAAGAGGTATGAAATTAAATTATTGTATATATTAATATAAATTAAGGAGTACAGGCCTTATGGTTTGATTTCTATGGCGACGACAGATTATGATTCGCCATATTGTGTGCTATGATGCTAGGGAATTCTAGTTTTTATGCTTGTTCTTTTTAGGCACATCCATAAGCTATTTTCTATGACAGACATGTTTACGTATGCCCTGTCCCCTTAAAAGTAGTCCTTTTGTCATTGGTCATCATATCCCAGTAATTCCCGATTGCCTCAAACTTTAGGCGACGCGTAAGTTGAATGAATGAATGAGCACTTTATTGCATAAATACAGGATACAGTCAAGGAGATATTCCATACAAGAAAAGCATTGCAGCAATCTTCAAGCTTAGGTGATAAAAACTAAACTCGTTAAGTCACTCTTAACTTTATCAGACCGATTTTGTGACGCCTAAATGCTTAGGAACATGTTTAGCAACATGAACACACTCACCTCAGTTTAGTGTAATTGGGCATTAGTCTTTCACAAATGAGACTATTTAAAGTGTTTTGTTTTGTTATTATTGTTTATGTTTGCATTTTAGAAATAAGAACTCTCAAGCTATAAAGCTGTTGTGTTTTAATACAATAATAATTTTCAGGGCCATTCGTTGTGCGTTCTACTTGTCGACACTGCCATGGAACTAGAATGTTTATTAAATTCCCGTGTGGAGAGTGCGAGGGCAAAGGACAATCTGTAAGTTGATTTTGTATTGCTTGTTCTAACCACTTATACATTTATCTATCTTTGAGGTTAGTAATTCTAGATTGAACTATCATTATCGTAACCCATAACAGTCCACTGCAGGACTTAGGGCCTCTCTCTAACCAAAGGGGAGGTTATTGCCATAATCTCCACGCTTGGCAGGCGAGTTGGAGAACGCAGTTTTATAAATATAACAATGGAAAACGCTGCTGCCAGCCTACGGAGACTAGATATTTTGTCTCAAAAACATTAATAGCCTTATACGACACCCACGAGTGTAAAGGCTTGGTGCCATTCTACTCTGCCAGACACCACATGGCAATCTTCCCTGATACTGGCAGCTAATTCCCACATATCCCTTTAACACCATACGCAACAAAAACTACGATTCCTCATGCAGGTGCAACGCAAGAAAGTGACTGTGCCGGTCCCCGCGGGCGTGGAGGACGGACAGACTGTGCGGATGAGCGTCGGCAACAATGAGATGTTCATCACATTCAAAGTGGAGGAGTCCAGCTATTTCAAACGCGACGGGCCTGACGTACACACCGATTGCTCGGTAAGTATGAAAAAAAAAAATATATATATACTAAATAAATATGCCTGGACAAATTCACATAGCGCCATCTAGCCCCAAAGTAACCAAAGCTTGTGTTATGGGTGCCAGAAAACTGATAAGCTACTTATATATATTTTAAATACATACATACAGAGCGCGTGCGAGTTCATGTCCATCGGGCCCGACCGTCTAACTCGAACGGATAATACATCGCCATCTCACTCGCTCAAACCGCAACCGAGTGAGATGGCGATGTATAAAACCTTTCATAATCGCTACTCGAATTTTTTAAGTGGTCGGGGCAGACGGGCATCAACTCGCGCGCGCACAGTTGGTAGTAGAGATTGTACCACCTGTACTTCTTCCACATTCGTCAATGTTTTCATACTTACATCTCGGTTTAGGATACTCTTGATCTGACGTTTTTAAAAAAATACAATAGAGTCAATTGCATGTCTCGGTCTCGCAGTATTTAAAAATACTCAACAGAACGTGCTGCTGACATTTTCTGGTTTACAGAGGTGTTAGCTGGTTCACCTCTATCATATTATTAATGTGTTGGTCTTTGATATGATACAATATAGTATTCTTTTTTAACCCCCGATGATAAAATAAGGATGGTATAAATTTGATGTGTCTCTGTCTGTGGCATCGTAGCTCCCGAACGAATGCACCGATTTCGATGCGGTTTTATTTATAAGCCAGTTTAATCGAGATGGTTCTTAACTGTGTTTAATTAAAATCGGTTCTGTAGTTTAGAAAATATTTGAGTATGCGAAAACTTGGTTGAGGGTTATTCGACTTTTTCTGTTGGTTTATATGTTATACGGTAGGCAAGCGGGCTACCTGATGGAAAGTGGTCACCGCCGCCTAAGGACATCAGTAACACAACGTCACCAGTACGTTGCCCACTTCTAATATTGAAGGATCCTGTGAACACTGTTGCTGGGAGATTGTTCCACATTCAAAGCGAGGAATGTTCTTTCGGAGCGTCGCGTGTACATCACATTTTGTTCAAGTTTTTAATTTTGCAATTGTTTATTATAACGATGTTTCCTTTTTTTATAGATTTCCATATCGCAAGCGTTGTTGGGAGGCTCGGTTAGAATACAGGGTCTGTATGAAGACCATACACTTCAGGTATGTATAATTTCATTTCTTTTCTAAACAAATATACTTGTTTCACTACCAAGCATTTCAAATACTGCTGTGCAATTGGACTGAAACAACTGCTGTAAAATGGCGGATCTGTTCTAACCAATGACAGAGCTTTACGTCAGACCTCACTTCTCAGTAGCGCCCTCTGGAATCGCAAAAATCCTCATTGCATGCAACTGTATTTTGTACTTATAAATCTAGACTGGGTGACATGTATTACATATATATGATTTTCTTTTTCCAGATATTGCCAGGGACATCCTCGCACAGTTTGATCAGACTATCGCGAAAGGGCATGAAAAGGGTCAGCCAGCACGGCTATGGAGACCATTACGTGCATATTAAAATACAGGTATCTATAAATTTTAAATATTAAAAACTATGGTGCGGTTTCATCATCATCATCATCTTTCCGTCAATATAAGAGCTCGAGAGCTCAAGCGGGATATCTTTATCTTAAACCTCTTTACAAAGTCATAAAAATTTACGAGCGAGCGAATGAGATGAATGAATCATTTGGAATTTTTCAGCATTTCCAGTACCTATGTAAAATGCTGGTGTGATTGTAATCACAAAAGTTTATGAATCAAATAATTAGGGAGTAGCAAGCAATTTGCAATTTCAGACAGGTGGAATAAGAGGTGGTCATCTGCCCATTGTTGTACATTTTTATACCACTAAGGTGGCAAACAATTTTACGTCCCGACTGATGGTAAGCGGTTACCATAGCCCTTGGACGTCCATATAGTCCTTCGCTGGAGTATAAGTCATCATCAGCCCACAGCAGGCAATTTCCAGTATTGGACTGCAATCTTAAACCCACCTACCAAGCGTGGACATGCTTGTAAGTTCGGCCACAATAATTCAATACATTTCAATTATTCTCAGGTACCAAAGACACTGTCCGAAAAGCAGAAGACGCTCATATATGCTTACGCCGAGTTGGAAGAAGACACGCCGGGCCAGATTCACGGCATCTCTTACGACAGAGACGGTAAGAGAAAGTGATCTCAATTGACGTAATAATTAGCTAGCTGATCAAGTCTAAGAGTCGATCGAGCCCTGTCACTATATCTCTCTTACCCTAGGAGATTAGCTGTGTACTCGAGTATAACTACTGATAGCTCAATGAACTATTACCACACCATTGTATGTGGCAGTGTTGTCAAACGAGTGCGTTTATTTTGCAGAGAGGGCCAAAAAAAGCGGTAAAAGCGAGAAAATACACCCGTCGAATTGCGATTCGGACGGTACCAATCGGGACACGAACAAGCCTCGGTCTTTGTTTAGTAGTTTCTACGATGCGTACACTGATAACAGACCGTTTTTCTTGTTGGGTTTCGCTATGTCGGTGTTTGTATGCGTCTACACTATAATGAATGATCCCTTAGACAAGTCGGGGGTGCGCAGGTACTTGAGTGAACGGGGGGAAAGGGAGCGGGCCCAACAGGACCCGGAACCCGACTGGCCCATGGGCTACGAGAGAGCGATTCGGAAAGAAAAGGAACTACACCCAGAGTTGTATGATGCGTGAGCGAGTGGACTTGTTTTAAACATTCACAAAGAGTGCATTTTTAGTAAAAATATTTTTTACACATAAAGTGCGGTATGGTCTCAGTTATTGATATCGACACTGATGATGCATTGCTTGATTAGAGTTATGTTTTCCACTGTCCAATTTTTATACCAGAGGGAGGCGACCTAGCTAATGGGCTACCTTAAATAACTTTGAAATCTTCATTTTAATTTAAAACCGTAGTAGAAGGATTCACAATAGATTTTCTATGTACAAGACAGGAATAAGGAAGGATAAGGAAGAAATAGGTACCTTTAAATCTGAACGCGTAGGTAAGCATTGCCAACGAGCCACGCGACAGAAATTTCATTGGTAACAATGCATCTTTGGTTTTTGTATCAATACTGAGATTGGGTAGGTTAAAATTTACTAGACACAGTAGTGAGACTTCTTAAATGGTTTCTACAAGTCTGTTTACTACAGACTCTAATGTTAGATCGTACAGAATATAAGATTTAAAAATGAATTTAATTGGTTGAACGGCTTGAAAAGGTAGACGCACAAGAACTGGGGCTGATGCCAGTCAAAAATCCCACTAGATGGCGCCAATGGCGAGTAAGATCTATTGTCAAAATACGTCGTGCTATTGGTCAGAGTCAAACTTCTAAAAGTTGAAAAGTTGTATTTTATATTTTTTAGTTGGATTTTAGCAAATACAACGTCGTTATTTTGAACAACAGCGATAAGATCTTACACTTATAAATACGTAGCCCCAAGTAATTAAAATTTATTAAAATTTTAAATGACAAAAAGCGTACAATATTTGTAATTTAATAATTTTTTTAAATCATTTTGAGTCACAGAAGCACAGAATGGTCTCTACATGGCGTCGGGCCATTGTTTACCTTTTTACCTTTGACTTTGGTATGAATTATAGATTGCTTACGTCCGTTGTTTCGTAGATGAAATCAAAGTAGCTTTGTCTTTGTACATATGTATAGGCACAGGTCTATGTCTAATTCAGTACGTCCTAGCGGGTACGGTGACGTCACATTTATCTTCGCGGCTGTCTCGAGTCGAGAGCGGTATTTGTCGCTCCCAACTTCTACGATTCATGCATTTACATTGCAGGCAACAAAACTGCAGAACTGCAGATGCGTTGTCACTGTAATTGCGCTGGCGCCCTTGTCCTTCAAACCGGAACACAACAATGCAAGCATTGTTGCTTAGCGGCATAAATAGATAGGCATCCGTCACACCAAAAGCAAAGGTACAGGTGTAGATTTTTAGTATATTACCTACAATTTGCTGCAATAATCATTTCTATTGCAATCCATATCGAAAACTATTTCTACCACACTATTATTCGTGTGGTACTCATTTATAAGACTAGGAACGTACTGAGTTACACACCAGACCTAGTTGTACTGGTTACGCTTTATTCATGTTTAAATAATTTAATGACATTTCATTGTATAAAAACCAAAAGGGATATAGTATGACTGTCATACTACGTTATTTCATGTAAATATTAATGAATGTGAATATACGCAATTATAAAATGAAAATTTGCTGTTTTATTTATATCCTTTTTGGTTTCCCTCTCTTGCTAGGGTTACAGGGCCCTAATCGAGATTCGCCGTAAAATATAATTATAGTCCATTCGCCGTAATAAAATAGTGACGACTGCAGGGTAAAGGTGTTTTCACAGTAGAGTAAAAATTAATACAATTTATATTAAAAAAATATTTAGTTTAATGAATAAAAATCAATTAATCGTCTCAAATAAATAAAGTCATTAGTAATATTTTTTAATCATTGTCACTAGAATCTTCATTTGTATTTATTATGAAAGAACTTTGTTCTGCGTACTGCATGTCGTCATCCAAATTCCACATAACATTTTCTTCTTGCTTCACGTGGTCGCAGCATTTCTTCCATCGATTAGCATATATAAAAGTTATTGTATTCTTGAAAGTTGAGTTCTTGGTACCAACATAATTTTTGATTTGGGCCTACACCAACTCAACTTGAGTTTGCAATGATACGATGGTAGTCGGAGAATATAAATATCATTACTTTTAGGCTAAAATCCTCTACTAAATATTTTCATTGGTCTCTGTGAACTTAGCTTTCTAATTTGTTGCGAGCGGATCAGTCGAGAGGCGGAGCTAGGCCGGCGGCAAACGATGAGTCACTATTTTCTTTCGCGAATGGACTTTAGTTGTAAGTAATGGTTTTTAAATTTTTTATTGTAATTTTTTGGCGCTTTGGCGTGTGGCAATAAAGCAAACTAATTTGTGCCACTCGATACGGTAACAAAACAATAAATATTCTAAACATTATACCCCGGTTGTATGCTCGCGCGCAAGGGCCCGGCGTCCGTCTTGACCATAGATAGATAGATAGATAAATTCTTTGATAAATTATTTATTGCTCACACAAGAAACATTACATTAAAAAGTTCCGACAAAAACCATAACTAGTTGTAGGCAAAGGCGGCCTTATCGCTGCAAGCGATCTCTACCAGGCAACCTGTGTCTAAAGAACCGCTTGATACATAGGCAAGTCAACAACATATACTTATACTAGCGAACTTACACTTAATACAAAGTAGATATATACACCTACATGCAAATATACACATATAACAAAACTAAAATATATGTAGACAACCCATGACCTAAGACTTTGCAGGCCAGGTAATTACAGTGGATATTGTTGGGTAGGGAATAAATACCTTTTATTCAACATATCCATGGCAACCTCATAGTTGGACCAGGGTTAGAGTAGGCAACCTATATATTTTTTTCTTATTTGAATAATATTCTCTCGTATAATGAACGATTTTTTCTGAATAACAGATAAAGCATCTTAAACCAGCTACTCTTTTTACATTAATTTCATATTTCATTGTGTTAATTTCATAAAATCGAACAAGCCTTGTTCCCTTTGGCTATCTGGTATGGACATCCTAGTCATCACATCCCATAACTATTGCATGTTAGAATGGGACAAAGGGACGCGGTCATTGCTATATCTCTTGGCTCGTGCTTATAGTGAGTCTTAGTGAAAGGACATAAGGTATGTTTTTCTATTTGTCATTTTTAATTGTTATCAATCCTACCAAAACAGTAGTCAAACTCTAATTAAATGAATTCGGTTCATTTGTTCACGCATAATACACAAATAAAAAATTGACCAATAACGGTAAAAACCCTCTTAAGTAGGTTAGGGCAAGCAGTACAATTATGTATACGGAACTAGAAATATGTGACGGAACTGTATCGGTGAGAAAACGTTGCAACTTTGGGAACGCGACATTCAATAAGGCTGTTCTAAATATATAAATACGCATATTTAATTTTGAGACTGATAAAATTCAGAAAACCAAAATCAAGGCACTTGATTGGTACCGCTTGAATACGAATCAACGAACATGTCCGGGGGTTGAAATCCATACATCACTCGCTATAGCACTAATTCGCATAACAATCTGGATGCATAATTTGAAATAATATACCTATATTAATAGCTATAATCATGAAAATCCATAAATTGAAACACCTACTTTCGCTGCGGCCGACGCAACAGTTGCGTCCGCGAGCAGCGCTACGCGTGTGCGCACGACGCACCTGGCCGCTCCATTTAATACGCGTATATGATTCTTAATACTGCTGTAGCATCTCTAGTCTTTGAGTTAGTAGTGGAAGTGTCAAGTTTTTCATAGTAGGTACCTTTGTAATAGAGTTCCCCTTGTATTCTTAACACTACCTTCACCACAATTTCACATCGTTCCTCGTTAGATTTTTATTGAAATTGAAAAAGTAAATGAATCATGTAAACTAACTAACAAATGGCAATGTCGAATTTAAATGGTCAATTGGCGCCCTTTTGTTATTTCGCTGTTACATTGACCGAATCTATTTAATGAAGTTCAAAATGATTTAATGCCTATTATACCTCAAAACTCTGAAATGTTACAACTAAACAAGTAAAAAAATAACGACAGAAACAAACTAAGTATTTTTCAAACTTACAAAGAAAGAAAGAAAGTTACAAACTAAGTATTTTTCAAACTTCATACACCTGTGAGTCAGTTCGGAGGCCCGATCTAACTCGAATTGAACGTCGATCGTCGAATCGTCGTGATCTTTAAGGAATATAATCGCAAATCAATCTCTACCCAGCGGAGCTGCCTTGGCTGCGTTCAATCGAGTTAGGCGGTGGCACCCTATAATAATTACGTTATTATTACAAAACTTTGGGTTTTGTGCTGACCTATTAAAGTTACATTTTAATGATGCGTTTTCAATATATGGATTTTAATAAGGACACCATGTCAGTTGGTTCCATAAGAGTGGTGTGGCTCGCTCGGTCGGATCTTATTTGTAAGTGTTCCTAGAGTCAGTGTTCCCAGCGGTAGACCTTGGGCAATCTCGCTTTGCCAATCAATATAATATACCTATGACCATTTAAAGTGTTACAGCAGCTGTTAACACTTACAAATTAATTCAGGCCGAGAGGTCAACGTCCGTTATTCTAAACTGATAGTTTGTTATCATGAATTAATTTGTTCTTATAGGTGAGACGATATAGTTGAAAATAAATAATTGTGAGTGTTCATTAGAATTTGGTATTTAGTCAGTTAGTACATTAACATATCACTTAGGAATAGTTTTAATTAAATCAGTTTACAAGAGAATTTCATTTTAGTGTTTATCGTCCGTAGATTAACACAGTTGATTGATACCTTTGTCCGTGTAAAATTTGATGACTTTTTGGGGAGAGTTCATCTTCTACCTTATTATAGAATTTAGTCTCTCTCTTATTAGTAGTTTACGGACATAGATTTTCTGTACAAAATATCATTATTAGCTTAGCAGTTTATCCGAAACAAATGTTTAATTAGATATTAGATTGGATTACATTGTTTCCTGATAGATGTATATGGTAGATGTGCTCGGCTATATACGAGATAGATTAGATAATAGACAATAGTGTATGAGAATAATCAACATCTGAGCGGTCAATTTGGCTGCCGCCAGGGCCCGCTTTCCTGCTCTTTTTCCTCTTCGCCCGGCCTTCAGATCACCTCCATGGCACATGCCGGCGTGTCCGGAATTGCACATGAGAGGGCGTCAAGCAAAACGCAGAATAAAGGGCTCAGGAGAGAACCCTGGTGAACATCTAATCTGCGGGTCCACCACGTAAAAATATTTACATTAACTTCATGTTCTTTTTTATTTTGAAGTTTACCCTCGTACCAGGCGCAGTAACGGCGTCGCTGTTGTTGAAATACAAAAACATAAAATAAAAAAAATATAAATGTTGTCACAGTACCCAAACTGTTCAACCAGTCTTTGAGTCCCCAGTGGAAGACCTTGGTTAACCTCGCTTCACCAATGGTATTAGGAGACACACCTAAAGAGTGGTGAGTTCGTTGCTTCTTCAGCACCGCAACGAAAAGCCTAAAAGTACGAACCGTAACCCATATATACAATCTGACCCGCTCAACCCGTTAGGGTCAGTTCGTTAGGGCCTCGTTCGTTAGTGAGCAGGGGTACTACGGGCAGGTGAGGTCCGCTTGGGCTCATGACGTAGTGGTATCCCCTCTCCCAACGTATTCTTAATGTATTCAATTCAAATTTTGTATCAACTGTTGAACTTAGTTGTAGATTCGTGTTGTATCTATATCTTACTTTACATCATCATTATCATGATAATCTAGGCGTTATGTTTCGGTTGCGCCCCCGCCCGGCACACGAGGGCCCGGGGTCCTTCCTACTACTCTTGACCCACTTCGCTCGGTCTTCGGCTACCTTGGTGGTAAGCTTATTGGCACGCATATCGTTCTTGATGACGTCAAGCCATCGCTTCTTTGGCCGGCCTCTTCCTTTCCGTGCCTGGCGGGAGTGGCATGGCCAGACATTTGTTCCCTACGAAATTTGCCGGTCTGCGCAAGACGTGGCCAAATCATCGAAGACACATTTAAATGGGGTAGGCACTCGAAAGGAGTTAAATATTACTTGAGTATAAATTAGGGTCTTCCCTTTAGATGGTCTTGCTAAATCTCTAATCAATCTGAGTGCTTTCCTAAACCTATACGAATCGATTAGAATTAGAAGAATGTAGCACCAACCCCAGCCATTGACTGGTGTCGTAAAAGGCGACTAATGTCACAGAGGCAGACCATCTAGTACCTCCATAAACCAGGATATGGGCAGCAGCGTTTTCCGTTCATCATATCAGCCGAAGGACGCCCACTGCTGGGCATAAGCCTCCCCAGAGATCTCCACAAAGGCCGGTCCTGTCTGTGCGTTCCGCATCCAGCTGGTACCTGCGATCTTCACCAGGTCGTCGATCCACTTGTGGGAGGCCTACCCTCGCTGCGTCTTGCAGTAGGCGGTCATCACGCATTTTCTGTTGAGTATTTTCGAACACTGCAATCGCCAATCCATCTACGACATCAAATTACACAGAAAATGCGGAGACGTGCGACGCAGCGACAGGGCGCGTAATCGTGGTGGATAATCGAAGATAAACCTTCTTACGACAAAAATTACGCTATGCGATATAACTATAAGGTTTATTTCAGGTTTCTTTGACTATTTATTTATTTATTTTATTTTACTATTCGTCTCCGCCGCGCGCCCCCACCTTCTATATAAACTCGCGCCTTAAACCAAAGAAGATAATATATTACGCGCTAGAACTTTTCATTTCAAAATGGATCACAAAAATTCTTTTATTTTGTTTTACTGCTATGAAAATGCATTTACATTTTTTTGACAAACGTATAGGACTCTACCAGCTCCCAAAAGTTACAAATTCTTAGTTCGTCTCAAAAGTTTGACACATTGTCTATGACTCACAGCGAGAATAGCGAGATGGACTTTTTCGAAAAGTGGCAATAGTGTCAACTCCACGGATTAACGTTAAATCAACTAATTTGTTAGTTGAACAACGAACATGACGGTTAATGGTGAGCGAGCTAAGCCGGCAGTTACATACTTAATAGACTCTGAGGGTTACGTAGGTTACCCTACGTTATCGAGTACAAGAAAAATTCCACCTTAGCGATAGTAAACGTTTAGGAGACCCATAAAACGTTGTTTTGCCGGCACATTTTTTTTTATCGCAACTTTTGACTTTTCGCAGCGATAGTACTTACATATCCTCTTGCGTGGGGTTTGTAATTCACCTTAAAGAATAGTGACTTTAATCTGATTGAAAAGCGAAACTTCCAAGTGGATGTTTGTGCCAGGTTGTGCATCGGCAGCCCAGTGTTTTTTGGGTCTCCTAAACGTCTGCTATCGCTACAAATTGGATTTTTTCTTGTACTCGATGGCGTTGGTTAACCAATGTCTCTATTCTCAACCCCACATTCTAATCCCTAATGAGTTTGCTGATTTTGGCACAGAATGTACCTAATTAGAATAAGGTTTATGATAAGCAGTGTTTTGTTACCTATTTCATCCGCTCTACAGGTAAAAAAGTATCCGTGTCGGAGCGCCAAGACCTCGTGGACGCTGTGAAAGACGCTCTCAAGGAAAAGAAGTCCATCGAAGGTCCCGCTGCCACTGAAGATGATGACTTGAAGGAGTCCAAAAGAAGTAAAGGATAGATAGATAATGTCTTAGACTCGCGCGGAGTATAGCATTGCATAACGGCACCACAAGCGAATTTGTGAAATGTATTTATAATGGTTTAGCAACATGGTTTAGCAATCGCACAGAGGTCACGAAAGTCTATTATACGATAAACCTTGTTTAATGATACTGAGTCAAACGAAATGAAAACGGCCGAATTTGATGTTTTATACACTTAGAATTAATTTACATTTGAGTAGCAGTGGTCGCGGCTTTGAGAGCCCGTTCTTTATTCCGGGGTAATAAAGACTACGTTCGTGTGTGCCAGAGCAGTCGCGCGTCGCTGGTTGTACCGACAGTGGAACTGCTGACCCTTGCATTGCTGACCGCTGCCACTCCGGTGTGAGCCTTAGGTTTCATATAACAAAAATAATAGAGCCGCTGGTGCGATATATGGACTAATATGATTTGACTCATGCCTGTAATAACATTGGACTAGCTACCGTATGCTTCAAACCGGAACACAATAATGTAAGCATTTTTCTTGGCCGGAGACATTGATAAGGCGGTGGTTTCACACCAGAGGGCAGAATCGTGATTCAATTAATTGGGCAGGTGTGTGCGTTTACGTAAATTGTTATAAATTGTCTGGACAATCCCTGTACTGATTTTTGATGCTTATTGAAGAGTAGAATGGATACTTATGTCACTACATTAGTACCTATTATACTAAATATTATGCTGTGCTCCGCGCCGTCCTTTTAACAAACTATTACTTTATTTATATAAATAACAAAGACATTCAATTTTATTGTCGAACTGGGAAAAATAATTTAGTGTTTAGTGTTTTAGAGAAAATAATAAATATTGTAATCTAAAGCGTTAATAAAATGCTTTCCAAGAACGCACTCAAAAATTAATAGATTTATTTCTATATCATATATGCTAGCGTTTTATTGTTATCATATTTTGAATTGTACATTCTACGCTTAGTTTTTTGTTATGTTCATTTTTACGGTTAACCTTAACCGTATGCCAGAATTGTACGCGTATGTTCTTCGATTTATTTTACTGTGATACAGTTAGCATATTTTGCTAATAAAGATTCTAAACATAAAATCCATAAGAGCCACTAGGGACGTTCTCAAGGTAAAGGAACCGGCTGTCTAGACGAGAACCAGATGACCAAAATATATACCTAATATGGTTAATTTAAAGTATACAAGACCTTTAATTTGAATTTCAGTAAGTATTCCTCCTAGACTTCCATTTAACACTTTCGCTGTGGCCGACTCAACAATTGCGTCGAAATCGGCGTTACGCGTGTGCGCACGACTCACCTGGCAGCTCCATTTATTACGCGCGCGACGATACTTAGTACTGCTGTAGCCTCTCTGGCATTTGAGTAACAGGGAAAGTGTTGAAGGAGCTGGTTCATGTGTATTCAATAGGTAATTTAAATTTACTATTCTTGAATAAATGCTCTAATAATACAGGTATAGTGTGTGTAGTAGAAGTAACTGCACCCGCGAGCTCTCCCCATGTGGTCCAAACTGTGGAGATATGCGACTTCGGAGCGGATATCTCCGGATTCGTGTGGGACTTAAAAACTTTCTTTCCGAGCTGCAGCCATACAGTCTGCAATCATAGTTTTGGCGACATTCAGCTCCAAAGCACTGCTTTGCATAAATAGAAAATCAGTTGATTTTTTTGCATAAGACTATGTTCTCTTACAATGGATTTAATCTTCTGAACGTCTCTCGTGTTGAATATAAAAACAGAATAAGCAGGTACCTACAATACTGACGCTGGGTACAGAAGGTAGCAGATCAACCTATCCACCACCAGTATAAAAAAAAACTAGCATCAATATAGATGTGCGTACAAACCGGAGTCGGTAGAAAGTGTGAACAGGGTAGGTTGAGCTGCAGTCTTCTGTACGAGTACCTGTCAATTCCAACTCCTATATGTATTTCCGTAACATGCATGTTACCTCGCTAGTTTTATGTAATCAATGCCAAGCTGTACATAGAGGTTGACTAGTTTATAGGAAGTGAAAGGTAATTAAAACAAATTTAATTACTAGTCTGTGTTTCATTTATAATTAACATCTATAATAGTAAAATAAAGAAATTGCTTACAAATAACTAACAATGTAAAGAACGAAAGCTTTTTTAACCCAATGGATAAAAGTCGTCTTTTATTTGTTTCGTCGGGATGTAAGGGTCATTATCTTTTGGATTAGGTCCATACTTTTTAAGTTTGTAGCTCCATTGAGGGTATGCGTACTCATAATACTCTCCCGCTGTCAAATTTGATAGTTCATACACATAGGAAAGGTAGAATCGGATGTCGGTGAACACCATGATTCTGTCTTCGTTGTACCGGATTTCGAAACATCCCATCCCGACCATGTCCAAACTGTATCCACCCTTCCATGTCAGCAAAGGTGCCCCGTTGGGTATCCCAGCGTAGCCCCTCAAATTCTTGAAACACATGAACTTCCCCCACCACTTCGGTAAGTATATCTCGCAGTTCACCAATTGAGTTTCTTTGTCTATTACCTCGTACTTGATATTATAGTTCTCTTCTATATGACTCAAGGTTAAGAAGCCGGAGCCTGAGGATAAAATACAGATTTGTATAGAAAGAAGTATATCTTCTATACATATAATAAAACAGTAAAAATTATTTAGGACGTTGAAGAAATAGTAATAGAATAAGAATTTTTTAAAGTTTTTTCTGTCTGTTTGTTTGTTTGTACACCCTAATCTCCGGAACAACTGGACGGATTTGAATGAAACTTTTTTGTTGTATAGCTATTAAGCCTGGGCAATATTTAGGGTATAATTTATTAAAGAAAGTAGAACACCTGATGTAAAACCTTAATAGACCAGCTAAACGACAGCTATGACGATCTGAGTGGCTAAGTGGTCAACATGTCGGTCTGCCACGCAAGAAGTCCCGGGTTCGAATCCTGGCCGGGCAGAAATTGAAATGATGAATTTTAATTTCTGTTACGGGTCTGGGTGTTCTATGTATAATAAGTATGTATTTAAAAAAGTATTAAAGTAATATATCAGTAATCTAGTACCCATAGCTTTGCTTAGTTTGGGGCTAGATGGCTTTGTGTGAATTTGTCCACGATTATTATTATTATTAAACTATAAGAAATATGGCAAAAGTACTTAACGGATTTTGATTCGGTTTTGACTGTTGGTAGTTTGGGATTCAACTTAGTCGTTGAGCTCTCTAGCTTTTGTAAATGTACAGCGAATTAGTTCAATCCTGCACCATTTAGTGGACCTTTGAAATACTACGTTGGATCCGCACTAGAGGTTTTCATTGCTGGTTTATTATAACTCAGGCAATTTTTAAGATGTTTTATAGCCTAAATGTTGGCCGGTGAAATACACTATTACTATACAAAATTGCATGGAACTCCGTTCAGTCTAAACGTGTTCAATTACTTGTTTTAAGGCTCTCTGGTTGGTTTCGATTATCATCAATGTACAGACTTTTTGTCTTTACGATTTGATTATATGTATAGAAGAAAATGTCAATAGGTTGCGGATAGTGAGATACAGACATATCAAGTGTTCCAACTGCCTGTCTGTTCAGGAATTATAATAATGATTTTAGATGGGGACAAATGCGTCAAAATTTTTGACTTTACCCATTTACCTGCAAAAATGATATCCCAGTCAAGCCTGTCTCGAACTCCTGCTATAAATCCTCTGTAAGCAAACTGGAACCTGTCTGGTACTGTGTCATAAAGCCATATCTGATCTTTAGTGTGTAATACTGCTAAGTCGTGCCTAGGAGAATGCTCTCCTCTAGGTCCGTGCCAATGCTCAGGGTTCAAACTTCTGGTAATTAGTTGACGCACTCGCCAAACACGATATCTGTCAAGGAGTTGCAAGTATTTAGGTTATAGACTAATAATGAGGACCACGGAAAGATTAAATGTAAGTATAAAATAACGCAATATATAGCGTAGGGGCCTAGCCACTAAACAGATAATACCGGTCACCTTCACTCGTTCGGATGGATAGGTATCGCTTAGAGGGCCTACCCTGATAACCAAAAAGTGAGATACCTACGTTAGACGGCACCCAGCTTCTGGCGCTAATTCATTTTAGGCATTCTAGGCGCTCCGTGTAGTAGGCGCGGATACAGCCCCTAAAAAAGGTTGTGGGCACAATCACCTGAAAATCGGTCAAGTGCGAGTCGGATTTTGCAGCAGTTCTTTCTTAAACTTACTTTACTTACTTATATACTTTCACAAATACTGCTACATTTTATTTTACTTTAATTTTACTATATAACGTTAGCCTTTGACCTCTAGGGTTGTGGATATGCCAATCGTGCCCACAACGCTGGATCCGCGCTTGCCGTGTAGGCAGGTCCTATTTGTACGGAGGGCATCGGCAAGAGAGGCTCCGTGCGCCAACGCCTGTCGGTAGTAGCGCGCGCTGAGTCGTTGGTAGGCACTTCCGGCAACGAGGGGGTGCTTTTTTGTAATATTCAGGTGGCAAATAAGCTTACGGCCTAAAATATGTACCTCGACACGACTTTTTGTATTTGAAAATAGTTTTCTTTAGTTTAGGCTGTAACTAATTAATATGGTAGAATAATGTTTAAAAGTATTTTACCTTAGAGGTCCGCTTGAATGGCAAGTGTTATGCTATTCAAGCGGACCCTAGACCCTCGCGATGATGATACTACACTGTAGATAGATAGATTTTGTGATAGCATAACCTGTTTTATCTACGATGGCATACCTGTAAGGCGTAGTATTCAGGCCTTTTCGCCCCAGCGCCCATATACGAAGATCGGTTACCCTTTCCATGTGTGGCCAAAGTGGGTTTAATGCCGTAAATATCGTCCTTCTATTTAATATTAGTCCAACAGTAATTGGAATAAAATCTGAAATGTGATCGTTGTTGATAATAATCCTTCTGCTGACATACAAGGCTATGAGGACCCAGCTGGAACCCTAGTGGCTTGAGCGGATCAGATAGCAGTAGCAACAGGTATAAACCTAACCGACAGAAAAAGGCGGATAACCCCCGACCAAGTTTAGTTAAACTCAAATATTTTTTAAACTACAAAACCGATTTGAATGAAATAAAACTAAGAGCCATCTCGATTAAACTGGCTTCCAAACAGAGAACCGCATCCAAATCGGTCCAGCCGTTCGGGAGCTACGATGCCACATACACTCGTCAAACTTATAACCTCTTTTTTCGTCAGGGGTTCAAAAACCATATGTGCCTATCTACACCACATATTTTAAAATGACCTAGGAAAGCGCTTTCTTGTTGCGATTGTTTTATGACTCCTTTCGCGAGTGAGCGAGGTGAATTATGAAAGCTATTGCTATTCAACCTATCTGCTGTCCTGTCCCTGCTGTCCCACTGTTCGCACAATAGTTCACACTCACCGATAGATATCCCAGCCACGCCTTGCATTGCGCGGCAGAAGTAGAATTCTCTCTCATCTTGGTGTCTCAAGTACGCTCTCAAACTATAGCGGGCACACTTCGGCCACTTGAAAAAGCTAATTCGTGGTTCCTCGTCATCTATAAACCTGGCCTTTGTGGTTGTACCCGAGTCCCAGAATCCGTGGACATAGGTTGAAAGCTGCATCCACCTGGTCCAGAGTGACTTATTAAGCAGGTAGGTACCGACTTAGATCTCTTGTTTGTGAAAGTAAAAACTAAATTTGGGGCTAACCATGAGTTCTTATAGCAGGACCAAAACAGAACTGCCCTGCTTACTTACTAGACAGCGCTATACGTGTCACATGAGCTTGCCTCGTTCTAACCAGGGCAGTTCTGTTTAGCTCCTGCTGTAAGAGCTCATGGTGAGCCCCTTATGCCTATTATTTCACACATGGACTCATATAGGTAATCTTAGTACTTACATATTATTTCAATGCTTTCGCGTGCCTACTCTGACTGAGAGCTGATGGCAATCAGTAGGATTTTCATGTTATTTCAAAATAATAATTGTTTTTTATCTAATATTTCAAACTGATTACAAATCCGTGAATATGGAACACTATACACCTAGTGCATATAGAGAATTGCGTCAGGAGCGTCGGTGGCCGAGCGGTTACAGTATCCGACTCGTAAGCCAGAGGTCCCGGGTTCGAATCCCGCTCCGGCCATGTACCAATGACTGTTTTCTGAGTTATGTACATTAGTTGAATACTAACCGATGCTCTTACGGTGAGGGAAAACATCGTGATGAAACCTGCACATTCAGGCGCCTGAATGTGTAACCATGATCCAATCTGGCCAGGTTCCCCTGGTAGCAGGGTCATGGAGGTCAGATGGCAGTCGCTCCACTGTAATTACTTGACCTGCCAAATCCTGGATCATGGTCAAGGCGGACCCCGGGCTCTCGTTCTCGAGAGCACAACCGCCAAGATGATGATGATGATATAGAGAATTGCGTACAACTTTCATTGTTATTGTCATTTTTTCATTCGATTGATCATGATCACCCTACCTGCCACCTTTGTTGACTGTGTTGACTGTTATGATCATTTTGAAACATAGTTTCGAAATGTTTCAGTTTCAAAACGAAACTTTTATGTAAGTAATAAAATGGAACGAAACTTTTGGAAACTTTTTGTCACTGCCGGCATGGCAGTACTGTTTCAGTCAGATATCATTCCTTAACATTAACCTAAATGAAACCGCCTCCAAAAAGAGGAGGAAATATCGTTTTTAAGTAAAGTGGGTAACAATGTTCTTTTTTTTGTAAATAGAGTAGCCAGGCTCGAGCCTGGCATTTGACCGCCATCTCACCCAGATTAAAGTGACGATGCAGCCGACGATGGAGTATGCCTGTCCAGGCACAGACTCTCACTCACACACACACTAGCCAGCAATAGTCTCTAGTACCTAGTAGTAGTATCTAGGCATCATCCTAGTCTTGAACACACTCCTTTGTAAAAGACCGACAGAGCAAAACCCTACGCCGATGGTCGAGGCTCTGCAGCTTAGCTTCAATCAATTGCGGGTCACAAATTTTTCCTCCGACCCAAAGCGGCCAGTTGGTATTTGGCTGATCCCTCCTAAATATGGCAGCAGTACCTATAACCTACTTCGTGCAGGATCAGACTTTTGCTTTAAACAATGAAAGCAACTGCTACCAGATTGGCTTTGCCCCAATTGTAAACTGCCTGGAGAGCTTCGTTCGAACTACCAACCATTGTCTCTCGACAAGACTGAATGTCGGCCCTGTTGACTTTTGCCTCCGACAGATATATATCCGTTACTGTGCTGTCATCCGCGTTTCCAAAGGTACCGGGCAGGTCGACAATATGCAGCAGGAAGAGTCGCGGACAGAACCGGCCCCTGAGGCACTCCTGCGTCCATAGTTTGAAGATTACACGAGTAACCATCGAGAACTACATGGATTGATCATCCACTTCATATAACAAGCGCGTCGCTAACAAGTAGTATAAAGGCTGACAATGCTGACATGGTGTTTGAAAGGGTAAGTATAGGTACTCCTGACTGAGGTGGTCTTGTTTTCACCAGGTCAGGATTAAATTCACAGCACTTTTAATCTCTAGGTTTTAAAATGTCTACTTTCTCAGATCAAGGATGTGTTACTTATCGGGGAATAAAACTTCGTTATCCGAATATATGAAAAAAATATAAAAGATTATGGTAAGTAGGTAAACTTACCTTCGTATAAGTAGGTACCTTTTAAAGGACGGTACATTTTATAAGTACCTAGGTACTATATCTACTTAACAGACAGCATGTAAAAATTGAGATTACTTACCCTAACAACCAAATAGTAAACATGTTTCTATATTATATTTTATAATTTCATATGTTACATTATCCACTTAAAACATTTCTTGTTTTTTCGTTCACTGTGTTTCATAACGAACGAGACAACACCTTGAAATTAAATGAACGCCGCAACGAATACCTTTCTGACTTAAATTAAGTTTGTAAACATAAATGGCATATTATGCAAATAATAACGATATATATTTACCTAGGTAAATTCATGAGGCATAACAACAAGATCATACATGGAGAATGTAAATAATCACTTCAGGAATTTAGTCATACTTACGTTAGCATCAATATAAGGAGGCTCCACATGATGGCCAAAACTCCACGAGACTTGGCCAATATGAAAATGTAGGAGTGAATAAAAAAGTAATCATCTTGGCGTTAATGTCCCGGTTATACTCTCGCGCACGAGGGCCCGGATCCAGGATTTGGCAGGTCAGGTAATTACAGTGGAGCAACTGCCATGACAAGATTGAATCATGCACGGGCGTACCCAGACATATAAGATGGGGTAATCGTAATAAAAGTAACCCAAATTCATAAATGTAACTTAAATTGAAAAATTTGCCAGCATAGTGCGTCCGAAATTTTTCGAATTTTGTCAAAAGACCTAGGTGAACTTGATACCTAAATATAACATAAACCAATGACTGAGTATGCGCAGCAAGCTCGGCTCGGACTTCTTGGTTACATATTGGCTCTTAAAATCCGATTAAGCATGCGGCGCGCTTGGTGTGTAGGCATATTTAAAAATGAACGAGCGTAGCGAGCTCAAAATTTTTCGAACTTTGTCTAAAAGAGTTGGAGCAAACGTCGAAATTATAGGTATTAATCAAAGAGAGTTTTCCAAAAAAAATTGGGCCTTTTTAGTGGTGTGATTAATAAATGAATGAGCGAGCGAAGCGAGCTCGGAAATTTCGGGTTGTAAAACCTGGAGCAGAACAGCGAATGTGTAAGCGAGCGGAGCGAGCTCGATATTTATGAGTTGCATCCAAACCAATCGCAGCAAGACAGCTCTGGCCCTGGCTTGCTGCGATTGGTCCACACTCAATTGATCAAAATGCCGGCGTGCTATCTGAGATCGGCGTTACGGCTGCTGCTTCCAAATGCAGAAAAAATAACGGGATGCTAGTAGACATAACTATAAGAAGGCTAGGTATATTAAAAAAGACCACACGACAGCGTATTCTTTCTAGCTTATTTATTTTCGTGTGTTTTCTGCGAAATGTGCTTCACGGCGTATCGCACTTGTGGCAGTGTTCGCTCTCGAAGAGGCGGTACCGTGCGGTGGCGCTGTTGACCGCAGCGCCGCTGTACCGCCGCACCGTGGCCACCATGAACGCTAGGAGACACATCGCTCCCTCCACGTATATCGCGTACAGGAGCCGCGTGGTACCGGACACCTGGAAAAGAACTTGTGGTCCCAGGTTGGAGTACTTAGTAGAGTCGTACATCATCATCGTCATAGCCGATAACAGACCACTGCAGTAGAGTGCCTCGTCCACGAAGGGAGGTCATTGGCATAATTTCCACGCTTGGCATGCGATTGGAGATCTCAGTGTTATAAAGATAACAATGGAAAACGCTGCTGCCCATTTTCCAGCCTATGGAGACTCTAGAAGACAGTTTTGCCTCAAAAACATTACTGGCCTTGTACGATACCCACGAGGTTAAGGGGTCGGTACTATCCTACTCTGCCGTCTGCGTCCGAGGATAATCCGATTTAGTTGACGCGCCACCTCGAAATCTGGGTTCAACAAATCCCTTGCAGCCGAAATAACTTTGTCTCAGATCAATTTTCCATGGACGTAAACAAACACTGTACTGCATTTCAATTCAATATAAACTAATTAGTGAAGCGTTTTGTCTTGTCATTTGCTAGAATAACTTTATTGACCCATGGTTCTTTTGCTTTTAGCATTTTCATACACAGACACCGTATCACACACACACACACACATACATACAAATACAAGTGTAGCATAGTAATATTGAAATGTATGAAAATGTTAACTGCAAAAAGCTTTATTAACTTAGTTCAAAAGTCATAAATTTCTTTTTTTTATATCGTACTTGAAATTCATGGGAAGATGCAACTGTCTCCCGTATACCGGTCTGTAGGTACAACGTGTGCAACGATTATGGAAATAAATAACTTTTTTTACCGTGTGAAATCACATCTGTTCTTTTCGTTTGGCGGATTGAGACGCAAAAGTGGTTATGTACATCCATGGTAATTCATCTGATACAAAGCGTAGGTATATGTTGAGACACGTACATGCTCCAAGCCGCCGGTGGTGGTGAATTCCACCGGGAACATGAAAGTTCCGAGAGCTGTCTTCGAACGGCACACGCCGAAGGCGATGGCCCCGCAGGCGTAGTACAGCGCCACCGTGAGAGGCACTGATCTGCCCCAGAACATGAGTCGGAAGACTACCTGAGGGTTGAAAGATGTGGGGGTAAGGCTTGGTGTTGCCGTCACGCGTATTTTTTTATCGTTTATACAACCCAGGTGGCAAACAAGCTTACGGCCTGCCTGATGGTAAGCAGTCACCGCAGCCTGTGGTCGTTTGCAATACCAGGGGCACCACCCACGCGTTGCCGACCCCGTGAAAACCTTATGGTCGACTGTTAGCGTCTACCTGTAAAGTGTAAAGCTAGTGTAAAGTTGTACCTAGTCCGCAAAATAGCACATTTTCTATTAAATTCACCGGTACGTAATCGATACAAGAATTTTGCATATCTATACTAATATTATAAAGAGGAAATGTTTGATTTTTTGTTTGTTTGTTTGTTTGTTTGTTTGTATGTATTGAATAGGCTTCGAAACTACTGGACCGATTTCAAAAATTATTTCACCGTTGGGAAGCTACACTATCCCCGGGTGACATAGGCTATATTATATTTTCTAAAAAATTACGGATAATTAATAAAACTCCAATAATGTAACCCAAGGTGTAAAAAAATACCCAAAAAATTCCTTACATCGCGTGTGCTGCGAAAACTATTGATGATAGAACAAAATAATGTACTACGACTTTGCAGAACACATCATTATCTACAAAAAGTGTCGCAACAGTAACATATGTCTAACTATTATAGTTATGTCACAATAAGTGTTCTTTTATTTTCAAAATTTAATTGAAATGTCGCCGCTAAAAAACGCTCTCTGTACCTTGGTATTAATCCTTATCAAAATCAATTACTTCATATTCACGACTGCTTCAATACCTTTATATAACTTTTTGAATTATTCAATTCAGACATTCCATTCGAAAGATATCACGAGTTTAAAAATGTGAAAATTAGAAATTTAAAAAAGTCGTGTGTTCGCCGCTCAGTCCGCTCGGCTATCTAGGCAGCACGGGGTACGGGAGGGGAGTCAATGTCAAGAAATAAAGAGCCGCGCGGCTCATGTTTTATAAACTGACAAAACATTGTTATGATCTATATCTAATCATGAAAATGGTGTCTGTACATTGAATATATTTACAAAAATGTAGTTTAGGGCGATGAAGGAATAGTAATAAAAATTTTGTCTGTCTCTTTGTACACGTTAATCTTCGAAACTAGACAGATTTAAATACTTTTTTATTGTATAGCTATTAGATAAGCCTGGGAAACATATAGGGTATAATTGATTTTGGAAACAACAGTTGTAGAATCATAATAGCCAGCTAAACTATCTATAAGAAATATGGAAATGGCCTGCAATGAATTTTGATTTTTGTATAGTACATTACGTACAGGCACAGTTTCGTAGTTTGGGGTCTAACTTAAAATCTGGGCCATGTTTTATCTAATTAATTTGGGTAGAACGAGATGAAACAGCTTGGCCTCTCCGTATTACTTCGTAGCTTTTATACATTAGGGAGGTCATTTGAAGTAGTCGCTGGGGAAAAATATAAACTGCCCTAAAAACGATTTCCACGCGGACGAAGTCGCAGGCAATAGCTAGTAAAAAATAAACCTCTCTTTTTACACTTTTTTTTAAATTTAAATTGTTACACGTTGGATTAAATTCTTAATTTTGGATAAAGCTTACTAATCTCGCCGTCTATGACGTTCTTGCAAAGCATACTGTAAAAAATAAGACACCTTCATCTGTCCCGTCCGCTCAGACTAGCGCGTTTTCTGTCCGGTTGCTACGCGGTGACTATGCGGGCACGACGTATATACGGTCCCATGCTCCTCGACTGGCTGTGCTGGTGCAATATCCTATTTCCCCGGACACGATACGAAAAATAAATGATTTAGCCTCTATATGTTTATCTCAACGTTTGACGACCTGAGTGGCTCAGTGGTCAACATACCGGCCTGCCACGCAAGAGGTCCCGGGTTCGATTCCCGGCAGGATAGAAATTGAAATGATAAATTTTAATTTCTGTTAAGGGTCTGGGTGTTATATGTATAATAAGTATGTATTTATAAAAAAAAGTATTTAAGTAGTATATCAGTAATCTAGCACCCTTAGCACAAGCTTTGCTTAGTTTAGGGCTAGATGGCGCTGTGTGAATCTGTCCACGATTATTTATTTATTATTTATATGATAGATAAGTACTACGTAGGTACCTAGTACCTATTCATAGCGATATTAGAAATGTTATTACATTTCACCTAATTAAGACTCACCAATAATTTCTTCCGACAACTGGTTCGTGTTTTTAATGAGTCAGAATTTCGGCTGCAGTCTGGACTGGCTGGAACATATTAACGATTTGTATCACAAACATATTCTCATTTATTCATCTTCTTGATGCAAACAGAGCTTGGTATTTCTTTCGCTGTTCTATAAGTTCTTAGGGATTAAAGAATAGGGATTCTAGGAATATTCCCTAAGTTTTATTTTTATTGCCAAGGGAGGCACATAGACGGACGGTTCACTTGATGGAAAGCGGCCACCGTCGCCAACTGGACATGTGCAAACCTCTCCTGACCTGATGCCAGATTCTTTTTAGTATCCTACATACGTTTTGATTCTTTATAACACATTCTGTGGTGTAAGCTATGTATTTTTATTATTATTATTATTACCTCTTCGGCCATCCAGGAAGTTCTTGCTGGCAGTTCCCATGAAGGGCACCTTGTCCAAAAAGCCGCTGACTCGATGCATGGAGCTCTCAACATGGACTACGACGCATGTGCTCGCGTTCACCACTGCGAATATTGCATAAATGTATGAATAAATAAATAAATAAATAAGCATAAGGACATATTCACACAGCGCCTCAAAGTAAGCAAAGCTTGTGTTATGGGTGTAAGATAACTGATAAACTACTAATAACCCTTTTTTTGTTAAATACATACTTAATATACTACACCCAGACCCGTAACAGAAATTAAAATTCATCATGTCAATTTCTGCTCGGCCGGGAATCGAACCCGGGACCTCTGCGTGGTGACCGGCATGTTAACCAACTGAACCACTCAGGTCATCAAACGTCATGTATGTATGTATGTAAACTCTTTATTGCTTAATAAATACAGGAGTCACAAAAATAATTTTACATAGCAAAGGCGGGCTTATCCCACAATTATTTCTTCCAGCCAACCTTATACAGTCTGAAATGACATCTAAAAAGCGGTGGAGGCAATAATCATCAAACCATCCATCATCAACTGTCATGACTTAGGCCTCCGCCATATCAGTGAAGACTTGCACGGTTGGCAGGTCGGTTAGATATCGTCGAGTCGAAAGTATACAACAGAACATGCTGCTATCTATTTTCAGTAGGCCAATTACGTTACGCCGTTGCCAACAATCCTCTGATTTTAGTGATTAAAATTGTAATTTTTGGGATTCCGTATCATCGATTTCACGGGTTGCTAACAAAGTTCCATTGCAATAAACTGAAACTATTAAATCGATCATACGTAATCGCAAAAGTAACAATTTCAATCATTGAAGTCAGAGAATTGTTAGCAACACAGTTACGTAATTAGCCTACTGGTCTACAGTGGTCTTAGCTATTCTGCCTATCGCTTTGGTTAAATTTACTTTTTTATATCACTAAGGTGGCAAACAAGCTTATGACCTGCCTGGTAGTAAGGAAGGACTACCATGGGTGGAGGCGGGTCTGACAAACGACCCAAGGGTTTGGTAGTCCCACGTTCCGTCTGCTACTGTAAGTATCCAAAATTCATCCCTTTCTTCTATTGTTTAACATTGTAATGCCGCTTTATTATCTGAATTTTGTTAAACTGTCCGGCTGCATCTTCATTTCTACAAAACTATCCCAAAAATACCTTCTGATGGATCTCTCCCCTGCTAGAGTATGTCCTAATTCTATTGATTCTATTCTAAAATAGTATTTATAGTAAAGAACAGCCCGTGTAAAGTCGAGGCGGGTCGTTAGTCATCATCATCAGCATCATATCAGCCAGAAGACGCCCACTGCTGGGCATTGGCCTCCTCCACAGATCTCCACAAAGGCCGATCCTGTGCTTTCCGCATCCAGCTGGTACCTGCGATCCTTACCAGGTCGTCGGGCCATCTTGTGGGAGGCCTACCCAGGCTGCTGGGTCGCTAGTAATATACCAAAAATGCAAAGTAGGTAGTTCTGTAAGATTTCGTTCAAGAGAGGTATCCAATGGCATTGGAGCGAATTAAATAACAAAGCGAATAGTCCTTCCCGACATGTGCCGTAAATAGGCCTCATTGGCTCTGGGTTTTAACTTTATTACGGCCATTACTAGTGAATTAGCTAAATCGCTCGGAAAGCGAGTCGTATGTGGAGTTGAAAAATCCGAACATCTTATAGTGAGTTTCAAGAGTAATTAGAGACCTAATATGTACCTACCTACGTTAAAATAACATTAGAAGGTTAGATTCTACAAAATAATATTGCTTCTGAATTCTGCTCTAAACACCCGAAAAGAAAAGTTTTTTTATATGAAATTGACAGGTATTTGACTCCTTTTTTAGAGTCAAATACCTGTCAATTTCAGGTACACATCAAATCAAAAGTCCACAGCTGGACTTGTACTCCACATTATTGGAGGATTACTCTGTTGTCTGTATTTTTCAAAACGTTTCTATTTATAGAATAAACGAAATATTGCGTTGCTATACAACGCATCTAGGTCCACAAAGGTTAGTATTTTTTTACATTAAAGTAAATTACCTACTTAATCCGGCACGGATCAAGTTGTTTTCGGAGATCCCAGTGGCTTTTAGAAATTGTATTTATTTTCTCTGGCTCTTTTTTACCTGGGGGGGGGGGGGGGGGGGGATGGGTGACCTTGTTGACCTTTCGTGTTACTCTCACAAGAGACCAATATAATACACTAGGTAGTCTTATTTACTTTTGTCGAATGGGTACTTAACTGTACTTTAAAGTTTTTATTTGGTCACGTGTGTTGCGTTAGCCGTAGGGATACGTGTGGGAAATAGGTGCCTAAACCTGCCGGTTTAGGAAAGAGTTCGTGACGCAGGTATAATAATCAAATATACGAGTATGTATCGATATTGAAAACGATAAATACCTATAATTTCTGAGTCTGTTGTAGGTACTTCCTAGAAGTTCTAAGCATATTACGAATTTAGCATTGGCGACCGTTGGTGCGGGCCACAGACTGGAAAACCCAGTGTGAACTAGGGATTTTTCAGTAGTCGACTCACGGTCTGATAAGACTCATGGTCAGTGGAGTCCTGACACTGCGGAGCTAGCCAGTAGTTATTAGACATTTAGGATTAAGGGGTTATTTTTTGTTTTTTATGTAGCAATCGCAAACGCCCATAGGCTGCGGTGACTGCTTACCATCAGGCAGGCCCTGCGCTTGTTTGCCACCTGTGTGGTATTAAAACAACAATGATTGCTATAAAAAGTACCAAAACAGAACCATTCAGGAAGGTATTCTCTTCCAAGAGACCTTTAAATGCTTGCAACCAGTTTAAGTAGTAAAGCCTACAGCTAAATTCTATCATCGCACCGCTCGCCACCGACAGGGAGTTCATCCTCACACCTTATAGCCAAATTGGTCACGAACTGGGCGGTTCCAAAGAAACTTTCTCCCACGCACACTAAGGTTGTGGATTGAACTACCTGGAGAGGTTTTCCCTGGAGAGTACACAACATGGAGTTCTTCAAGATAGGGGTTAAAAGGTTTTTACGGGGCCGGGAACGCGTGGGTAATGCCCCTGGTATTGCAAACGTCCATAAGCTGCGGTGACTGCTTACCATCAGGTAGGTCGTAAGATTTGGTATTAAAAAAAAGGTGGCAACTTACTGAGATATATGTGTCCAGGCACCGCCAAGGCAGCGTAGATGAGCGCGGCCGTCCGCCCGTAGATTGTGTGAGGCACCGGCGCGCCGAATCCTGCATCGTAAACGGACAGACACGATATGTATACACGATATATATACACATGTCATATAGCCGCCACCTCCCGCTCCGCTTGGGCTGCGGTATCTACTGCTGAGGACCTCAAACGAAGGCAATACGAAATCCTAGCCCAGGACTTTATATTTCAGCCGTTTGGGGTCGAGACGTTGATACCGTAGGACCTAAGCGCTAAAAAGTGTTTACAGAACTAAGTAAAAGACTACCTAGACACCATAAGTGCTCCGAGAGCTGGCTTGTTCCTCCGACAGAGAATGAGCATTGCTGCCCAACGAAGCTACGCAGCCAGCTTTCTCGGCATAGTTCTGGCGGCGTAACGGCGTAACGACGACTTTTTATTTTTAATGTTTATTTATAGTATTTCATAAATAAAAAAAAGCACTATTGACTTACTTATTTTATTTGAATATTGTTGTCAAAGTCTCTTTCAAGTCTTCATTAAAAAGAAAAGCAAGAGCCGCAGCATCGGTTAGAACAGGTGATTGGCCTCGAATATTTTCCACAACAACTTTTCCATGTGATATATCAATGAAAAACTTACCCAAAGCGGTCATAACGTAGATTGTGAAGAGGAATGTCCCGGAAATATCCCAGAAGCGGCCCGGGTTCGATTTGGCACCCTCTCCTACTGCGGCGATGGTCAACTCGTGCTCCTCTTCTATGCGTGCTTCGATCACCCGCCGCCATTTTGAAGACACCGGAGTCACCTACAAAATATACTTGGATAATTCACACAGCGCCAGCAAGCCGTATAGTAAGTAAATGCTGCGGTGGATGTTTGGCGTCACGCGACTTGATCGAGTGCGTAACGAGTATATCCGTGGCAGCCTTGGCATGAGAGATATCGCGGATAAGATCGAAGAGGCTCGCTTTCGCTGGTTTGGTCACGTGTTGCGTAAGCCCCAGGGGTATGTAGGAAATTGGTGCCTAAACCTTCCGATATCAGGAAAGAGGTCCCGCGAAAGGCCCAAGAAGTGATGTATTGACATCGACGAGTCTGATGCGAGTGCCAATGGTTTGCGACGCGAGGATGCCCAAGACGAATTGGGCGAAATGGAGGAAAATGAGTAAGAAAGCGGACCCTGGGAGAACTGACCGCTCGGATGATGATGATGAGTAAGCAAAGATTGTGTTTATAGGTGCTAGATAACTGATAAACTACGTATATACTTTTTTTAAATAGAGATTGTTCCACTTCCAAAGATCCTGACAAACCACTCTCGCGTCTTCCACGTTCATCGACCTCTTCATCCATGAAGACGGTTAAGGCGTGAGGGTAGATATGTAAGTGGATAAGCATTACGGAGGTGGACTTGCCACTTTTTTGCTCTCTAAGTGGAAAAAGAAGATAAAGGAGGCTCAATTTTCAAAATTCTTCGAAACAAATTGCATAAACCAGTGAAATTACAAAGGCAACGCGCCCTTTTTACAAGAGTTCGCTACATTATAAATTGTCTAACATGTTTAGGTACACCATTTCACAAAGAGCTAGAGGTAATAAAGCCTAGCTGGCGCGACATCTTGCTACATGCATAATGAATGAGCCAGGATCAGTCGAGGCGAACACAATTGGCCAGATTGAAGTAATTCATAGTTCAGACAGCGTGGTGGATGAGATGATTACGCGGAGCTAGTTGGATTTGGAGAGTGACCGGTGCATTTTACTAGAACATGACGTCACCCACTCTGCCCCCCTCACCGCGTAGGCGATATACCAGTTGAGTTGTTGACCTATAGCAACAGTAGAAATAAGGTCAATGACTAGCAACGATTTTGGTGTGGCCGTGTGCTAAAAATAGGTACGTACCCATAACTAGTGATTTTTTAACTTATAGTGCGTCCAGACCTTGCGTACCATTTGTTAGATGTGTTTCTCAAACGCATGTTTTCCTTGCAGCTATTTTCTTTTCATTTCTTATTTTATTTCGTCACAATTCGGTACAACGGCTAGGCGGGAGCGACACGGTATCTGTGCGGTGACTGTGCGGGTGGTGCGCGTTTGCTGCAGGGATTTTTTGTTGTTGCTGGCAGATAAGTGACAGTTGCTGTCAATATTATAGAAACCAAAATTGTCAAAATATTTAGGAAAAATCGTGCAGAATGCGTGTAGATATGTCTGCACAGCGCTCATTCCTAGGCAAAATTCCTTAATTAAACTCCTAAAAAAACCTTTTAGGTGTCCGATCCGAGTTCTAGAAAATGCTATCTAAAGTAGCCACAATACATAATACTGAGCGAGCTCTGTAATACTGGTTTGCTATAATCCGTAAAGTTTATGTTATCGCGTTGCAAAAAAACGGATTAATTTAAAATCCATTGTATTTCAGTTAGTAATATTAAATTCGAATCCAGGTGGCACCGCCTTTGGAACGCCTGTGAGTACTTGGATACCGCTACCTACCCTAGCTGGCTCACACACATAGCAGTGCGAATCGTAAATGACCAGTGGTTGACGAATAGCTATGAATTAAGTTTTAATTATGTTTTAAATGTAGGATTGACAATTGATTTTATTTAATTTTAATTTTATTATAATTTAATTATTTCATTTTTACGTAATCTAACATTAATGGTATTTTGCTTGAAAAAAAGAGATTTATCATTAATTATAATATTTATTATTTAACGTAGACCTTCTGATGCAGTGGACATTCTGATATAGGTAGTGGACCATATAAACCTAAAGGAAAAAGAAAGGAAAGGGACTATATATCTGATTATTCTAGTATTCGGATCGAAAGCAGTACGTAAGCGCTTTTCTGCTTAACGTAGGTAAGGCAATTAAACGGCTTGTGGGCTGATTTACGCGTACAGGAGCCTCGTAAGTCAGGTCGTGAAAACGTTTAGCTTAATTCTTGACCTTTAAGGGTCGGGTAACGTTAATATCCTGGTAAATCCTAGTACCTACACGTGCGAGTGCGTCATCATGTGAATGGAGCTGATTATGGCTAACTTACTTACTTACTTACTGCGCTGGTTCAGCGACCCAAAGAGGATCTTGGCCCGCGACGCCAAAAGACGCCACTCATGTCGATCCAAAACGTTTTCTTTCCATCTCGGCCTCTGAAGCTCGGATAGATCCTTCAGTTAGCGGTATCTAGGATATCCCACTGGACGTTTCCCATTATCCAAGATTATGGCTATTCCCTTTACTATTGTGGAGAAGACACAAGTCTGACGATGATGACGGTATCCGGCCCGGCAGAGTGGACGATCACATAAAGTAAACTGTGAATACGACGGAAGTCCCCCGACCAATAGGAGACCTCAAAATCGTCCGTCGCACGACAGTTGCCTTTTAGGACAGCGCCTAAAGATTTTCAACCCTCAGGTGCAGACAGATCTCGCAATAAATTAAATGTTTACCCTATAAAGAAAAAGCGGTAAAACGGCTAATTATAAATAAAAAGTTTACGGTTGTTTTTGGTATAATCGCTGTAGACTTAGTTACAGACTAGTAAAACTATTCCAAACTTGTAAAAGCATTCAATCTTCAATATACAATTACACCTACTCACAACGCCGTGCCTGAACTACTCCCACGCGCTGCATATAACACATGTGTTGCAACAACGCAAAACGTATGACGACAGTTATGAGTCCAGAATATCTATACTAACGTGCCAGGGGTACGCAAGCTGGGTCCGCAAGTGAAAGGTCAACCGAGGGCTGTGCGCGCCCACGCGATCTGCACTTGAGAACGCCTGGCTGATGACTCAGCTTGTCTGGTATATGACAGCGTGGGATGGGTAAAGTAAAATGGAATAGGAAAACATTTATTTTGTCACTCCATACTCCAACAACTTGTAGATTCAACATTTGCCTAGCAAATCAGAACATCTGAGATATACCCTTCGAGACAAATCTGATCTTAATTTTGAAGCCCACAGGTTACATAAATCAAAATTTATTACGAATTTTGGTTCTGTAGTCTACAGTAAAATTCCAAAGTATATTAGGGACTATGACTGTTTATTAATATTTAAAAATAAACTTGAAGAATTGTTAATAGCAAAAGCTTATTACAGCTTGAAAGAATTCTTTGATGACAAATTTAAATAACAATAGAAAGTTTTAAGAAGTTTTATTTAAATTATCTCCTAACGTTGATGTTGACCAATAATGTATTTATAGACTGTATTAATTTCAATTATAATTTGTGTACCATTGCTAATTAGTTTTAAGTGTATATCACAACAGTGTGTATAAATAAAAAAATAAAAAAAATAAAAATTAAATAATAATGGTTTAAAAATGACATGTAAAATTTTGAATTTTATGAAATAAAGAGTATTTGAGGATTTGAGATACTTCACAAAAAAAAGTTACTCACATAATATTTTTATTGTAAACTACAACCACAAAAATCTAGATAGACGGCTCGGTTTTATAGAGACTAAATTGTAAAAAAGACGAAAGATGTCGTATACATATACGACACGTACTTACTGCTACAACTCAAAAAGGTCATGGTTCAGTGTTGGCTGAAAGATCTACTTTTTGATACTTATTCGTTGTAATGGTACAAGAAGGTCAGCACGGTTTATACGTTTCTCGCTCGGACGATTCGGATGTGGAATGAGCTCTCAGCCACAGTGTTTCCTTTGGACTATGACATGGGATCGTTCAAGAGGTATATTAGAGGTCCCCTTAAAAGCAGACAACGCATTGGTAGCGCCCCTGGTGTTGCTGATGTTAATAGGCAGCGGTGACCACTTTCCATCAGGTGGCTCGCATGCCTGTTTGGCTGCCGTATTACCTATATAAAAACATACTTGTTTAGTAAAATATGTAAGAACGAAAGAAAATGTATCCTGGCCCACCGTAACCATTAAAAAGATTTGGATTCAAGTTAGCATACATAGGTAGACACGGTACAAAGCCACGACAACGAAATTTGGGCCGACATGGCGTGTGCCAGGTGTTCTTGCCAAAATAATCTTTTCCCGGTGGGTATTATTATTCCGTTTTCTTGAAAAGGGTCTTTCGCCACCCATGTCATCCACATCACAGGCCGCAGTCAATATGTTTTAAGATATATTTGGTAAATTGTAGTCTGCGTATTTCAAGTGAACACTATAATCTGGACGCCTTCAATGCTAGAGTGAATAGGCTGTTCCTAGACAGACATGCTCCATCTTCGGCCGCATCATCATTTACTACCAGGTGAAATGGCGAGAAAAATGCCTGGATAGTCTAATTAAAAAAAACAAGTCTTTCGCGCATACTGAGCCGCCCGACTCTACTTTACAGAATATGGTAGCCAAACAATACTATTTTAAATAGTATTGTGTTCCTGCTGGTGAGTAAGGTTTCCAGTGCTCCATGGGGTGGGAATTTAGGGAGCAGTGGTTTTGGCTGTGGAAGGGAATTTGCCTTTTTAGGGCAGCAACAGGTCCCGAGGTTTTAATCCTGGTGCTGCTGGTCCATAGGCTGTGGTGACCACTTTCCATCAGTACCTCTAATATCTATAAAATTGGTAACAGCTCAGCTAAAATGAAGGTTTTTCCTGGTGTGAAGGTTATATTTAAACGTCAATAATATATTATCAGCCTTTTTAGGAGCATCGGTGGCCTAGTAGTAAAGGTATACGACTCGCAAGCGAGAGGTACCGGGTTCGAATACCACTGCCGCCATGTACCAATTACTATATTCTGAGTAAAAAAATGTAGATTAGTGAACACTAACCGATGCTTTTACGGTGAGGAAAAACATCGTGATGAAACCTGCACATTCAGGCGTCTGAATGTGTAACCATTGAACGATAAGGTCAGAACACCGGAACGGAGGTCAGATGGCAGTGGCTTCACTGTTATCACCTTGTCTGCCAAATCCTGGATCATGCTCAAGGCAGACCCCGGGCCCTTTGCGAGAGAGCACACCCGGGATATTAACGCCAAGATGATTATTATAATTTTTATATTAGAATTTTTATCCGTTATATATTTAACCGTTTCTTTCATAGTTTTGATATTACATATTTATTATACGACAGACAACAAAATACTTAAAAGTGTTTGTAGGTAGGTATTCAACATTGAATAAAAAAGTGAAAAGGAAAACAATAATGAGAAATTCCACTCCGAGTCTTGTTTGTTATTTCCAAATACTTAAGTACGTAAATTCTTTGGAAAAGGAAGAAAATTCGACACCACTTTCAATCGTGTTCCAAATAATAAAGTTATTGTTACAGAAATCAATTATGTCAATGTTTTTATTCGAATCGGCCATTGTTTGTGTATGACATTGTGTATGACATTGGAAAATTCCATTATCATACCGTGTTCTACAAAAACGTGCGAGTGTAGGGTTCAGTAGTAGCCTGTCATAATGTGCGTAGGTACTTAGGAGGGGGCTTTTCAAAACTAAAGTCATAAAATATAAACAGACCTACTTCCAATTTCTTTCAATAATGTTTGTGTGAAATGTTTGCAAGTGTTTCATAAAATAGGTCGGCGGCGGCGGTCCGCGGTTTACCATTTGATGACCCCTGGTATATAACAATGTACAGAAGGCAGCACATCCACCTACTCCTAACCAGTATAAAAGGAGTTAACATTGCTATACCTACACCTATAGAGATGCTGGTTCATCTTATAACCGGTTTACGGTAGGAACCTTCTTATATATAGTATCCCTTCCCTCTGTAAATTTGTAGGTATGAACGCTTAGATCTATTAAACTTCGCAAGAGATTTTAATACGGTTTTCAACAATAGATAGAGTGATACAAGAGGAAGGTTAGGTTAGGTTAGGTTAGCGGTGGGCTGGCTAGTAAATAATAAAGGACAAAGTAAGTCATACTTAATTCAGATACACATCAGTTGATGGCATTGTATGTTTTGCAACGAATATAATGTAGTCACACATTTCATATCGAATTTTATAAGGATGATTGTTCTGTTAGAAAGTATTAAACGGAGTTTTATTACACAACGTAAAATACACCGTGAGGTTTCGAATATACAAATGATACCGTGACTGTTTAGATACATGTTGTTGTCAATAGGGAAATCTAAACACGTATGAATTTCAAACTCGTTTGGGAGTATGGCACGGTGTGGGTAGTGTATTTACGATGGGTGTCATAAAGTGCTACGAGATACGTAGCATGTTAAGACGACAACCTACGAACGTTTGTAGCAAAGCTACGCCGGTCGTAGAATTTTGGTTGTTCTCAATGTACTACTATGTACCATTTTTTTTATTTTCGAAGCTTTTTCCGTCTTCCTTTAGTTTCTCTTACCACACGAGGTATGACTTCCACACTTCCTTTGACATGTTTTCGCGCTATTCTGTGGTATATACCTATTGTCTACAGTCTGAACGCTATGTGCATTATCTATAAAATTTTGCTTTTAAATATCCGTTTCTCTCATATTTATTAAATGTGTATTTCTTCTTTTGCGTATCTGGGGGAGAAAGTTAAAATAAACTTGTTTCCTGTCCCTTCTTTCACTTCATAACTAATTTGTTGCGATTCCCAAGATAGTAAATTATTAGTTTGCCTTCGGGTTGCCAGAGAGTCGAAACTGTCTTTTCCGGTCCTCGCTTCAGATTGGGGTGGGACCGCCTAACTAAATCGAATAATTGTTACGAACTCTGGTCTGATGCAGTGCATAAACCCATTTTAACTATGACGACCCCTAAATAATAACACATTTTTGACATATTGTATATGGTCATAATAAAAATGTGTATTTACATTTTCCTATATTTCTATAGGAATTCAGATAATAAACTACCAGTTTCAATACAGAGCGGTCAAGAGTAAGTCCTAACGAGTTCAGAGCGCGAGTACCCTTTCTTCTTCGATTTACAAAAATTCGGACATTACTCGGATATATAAAGCGTGTTTCGAGAAAAAGACAAAGCAATTAAGTAAGTCCTAAAGAGTTTGAAACGCGGTTACTCTTCTACGAATAGAAAAAGTTCGGACATAACTCGAAACATTGTTTCTAGAAAAAGACAAAGCAATTGAGCATGACCACGATAGTAATGATCGCAAGGGGGACGTCAGATGCCGTGTCTTCAGCATAGTTTCCCTTTGGTGTAGGGTGATCAACCCTGTGCTCATTTTATTGGACAACAGAATGGGACTACGAAGCACTTTCACTACACATTCAGGGTGTCCCGTAAGTCGACGTCAAGCCGAAATCGGGTGATAGTCCAAATCATAATAGATACTAGAAAAATAAAAAATTAAATCTAAGTCTTGAATTTTTTAAATTATTGGCATTTCTTTTTTTCGAGAAAATGTACACCCTGTGATGGTTTTTTAGCTCCTGTTGCTACAAATCTTAACTTTTTTTCAATTTTATTTTTCTTATGTAATCCCGAATAGTGCTAATCTAACCTATTACTTAGAATTCTAAGTCAACTGCTCCAGCTTGGAAGAAAGTGTCACATTATGCCGTACAATGAATAGACAATTAATATTTTGTCCAACTTTAACGGACTGTACTGAAAAAAAAAAGTACTACGCCAGGTTGGCAAGTAGCACCAAAAGTTGACGCATTTAATTAGGATTCTAAAATGGTATAATACTTGCTACATTATTTATTTGATTACGGGGGAAAAAAATTCCTTCAAGAAACCCAGTTTCGAAAAATTTTTCATTACCTACTAAAAATTATTCTAGTGCGTTCAAAGCTTGCCTAAGACCGAGTGAGACGGAGAGTCATTCATGAAGTGTGAGTGAGACAGGTAGTGACGCTTTCGAGTCAAATATTCTATTGGGTGAGTGAGACAGATAGTGACGCTAATGAGTCAGATACAGATAAAGTCATTTTATAAAGTGTGAGCGAGATAGATAGTGACGCCACTTTTTTAATATTGGCACACGCAATACAGATCAGTACGTTACGCTCCTTCGTTTACTACGCATCTTTCCGTATTCGTTCGTGTTATTTCGTATTTTCGACTTTTTGCTTCGTTTATTGGACTTGTTTGTTTGCTTGTGATTTGGACAGTTTCGATCTCTTTACAACGACCTTTGCTTTCTCCTGGACTATCGTGTGATTGTGTAGTGCCACCATGCCTGTGTACACCACTCAGGAATATGCCAACATGCACTTTATTTATGGCGAATGCAGAGGGAATGCTAGTGCTGCGGCTAGACTGTATCGCGAGAGGTACCCAAATGCTGATCGTTATCCAGATCACCGAGTTTTTACAAATGTGCACCGTCTACTCTCCACAGAAGGCATACTTCCAAACCGACCACATGGTGAAGGAAGAAGTTCCTTGCCTTACGAGGACGTAGTACTTCAAGCAGTTGAAGAAGATCCAAGTATTTCGGTACGTGCAATCCAGCAAAGCACAGGAGTGCCCAAAACTATAGCTCACCGAATTTTACAAAAACATGAGCTCCACCCATACCATGTACAGCGAGTACAAACCCTGCATCCTCAGGATTATCAACTTCGGGTTGCGTTTTGTCAAACGATGCTACAAAGACACCGGGAAGATCCGCGATTCTTAGAGAAAATTTTGTGGTCGGATGAATCGACATTTAAAAAAGACGGTTACATGAACCTACACAACTTACACGAGTGGCACGTAGAGAATCCGAATTTAATGAGACAAGATAGATCTCAGTATCGTTTTAAAATAAACATGTGGACCGGAATTTTAAATGGAAGAGTCATAGGACCTTTTGAGTTGCCCGAGATCTTGACTGCTGAAGTTTATTTAGATTTTTTACAAAACAGTTTACCTAGTTTACTGGAAGACGTGCCACTCAGTATTTACAGAGAGATGTGGTATCAACAAGATGGCTGCCCAGCGCACTATGCCCGCTCAGTTAGAGCATTTCTCAATGAAGAATATCCGGGCAGATGGATAGGTCGGTCTGGTACGATTTCGTGGCCAGCCCGTTCACCGGACTTAAATCCATTAGACTTTTTTTACTGGGGAGCAGTGAAAGAGAAAGTTTATTTTAAGCCAATCGAAAATGTAGCTGAGCTTCGGCAAATAATTACGGAAGCAGCTGAATTTGTCAACAACGGAAGATTTGCCCGTGTGATAATCCGATCTTTTTTAAGAAGATGTCGAGCTTGTATTGCAGTTGAAGAAAGGCAGTTTGAACATCTTTTGTAAATAATAAATCTTTGCATCTAATTGGTGTTTAATTTTAAACTTAAGGAAAATTTGTCCTTAATTTAACAAAAAGTTAGCATCTCTGACTTGAAAGCATCACTACCTGTCTCACTCACATTTCATGAATGACTCTCCGTCTCACTCGGTCTTAGGCAAGCTTTGAACGCACTAGAATAATTTTTAGAAGGTAAAGAAATAAATTTCAAAACTGGGTTTCTTGAAGGATTTTTTTTTTTCCCGTAATCAAAGAAATAATGTAGCAAGTATTATACCATTTTAGAATCCTTATTAAATGCGTCAACTTTTAGTGCTACTTGCCAACCTGGCGTAGTTCTTTTTTTTTTATTACGGTCCGTTAAAGTTGGACGAAATATTAATTGTCTATTCATTGTACGGCATAATGTGACACTTTCTTCCAAGCTGGAGCAGTTGACTTGGAATTCTAAGTAATAGGTTAGATTAGCACTATTCGGGATTACATAAGAAAAATAAAATTGAAAAAAAGTTAAGATTTGTAGCAACAGGAGTTAAAAAACCATCACAGGGTGTACATTTTCTCGAAAAAAAAAGAAATGCCTATAATTTAAAAAATTCAAGACTTAGATTTAATTTTTTATTTTTTTAGTAACTATTATGATTTGGACTATCACCCGATTACGGCTTGACGTCGACTTACGGAACACCCTGTATTATCGGGTTTGGGACTACGCGGGTTTATCGTAAAATAAGTTTGTTATTGAAAATCAATAACAAAATATTGTTGATATCTAAGTCGTACTTGAAGTGAGTATGTAGTATGAGTAGGAGAGCGCGAGTTTATGGTCAATCCAAATACATAGTACCATTGACAATTTTGCTGTTCTTCTTGTTTAAATGCAGGACACGGTCAAAATGATAGCTAAAATATGGGACTTCCTGTAAAATACAGGACAGTTTGTCAGCCTACTTTGGGGGTTAGTTCACTTTTACGCCAGTAAAAATCGCGCTCAATTGTTTTGTCGAAGCGATACTGTCTAATTGATACTGTTATGTTTTGTGAGCAACAAAGTGTTTATCTATCTATCTATCTATCTAACTGTCATAGAGATGGTAGGTACTGCGGCCATCTCGGACATAATTTCTTCGTATTTTCGCGTCCGATACGCAGTACGTAAGCGCTCCGACTTATTTTGACATCATAGGAGTCGTCACAATGAAAATCTAAAACACAGCGCTTGTGTTTGTTATCTTTTCATGGCTGAATCACTGAACTGAACCGATATATTGAATTTTTTATGGTCGATATACTGGATAGACAAAAATAGCACGGCAACCACTTTAATGCGAGACCCTATATGGTAAAAGATTGTAGGTAGTGTTAGCCTTTTTACGTATGGAGATAGCTGAACCTAGGACGTAGGCTCTATTTATTGAACTCTGCGCGTATTATGTAGCTAAGCTAATGACTACTCTATTACCTATATGTGAAAATATATAATATATACAGATTATAAATTAAAGACCACATTAAGTCCGTAGACTGCGGTGACTGCTTACCATCAGGCAGGCAGTAAGCTTGTTTACCACCTTAGTGGTATAAAAAAAAGTACAGCTCCGTGCGCGGCGTGCACGTGTCAGCGTTCGGGTAGACTTAGGTAAGACGTAGGTATCGACTCCTGGGTCCGCTGACTGGGTCCGCTGACTGGGTCCGCTGACTGGGTCCGCTGACTGGGTCCGCTGACTGGGTCCGCTGACTGGGTCCGCTGACTGGGTCCGCTGACTGGGGTGCTCGCACGCACCTGGAGTCCTATTTTTCAATCGCTCGCCTCGATTCTAAGGGTTTTCAATTTTGATTTTCCGAATGAAAATGTCGATATTTTGATTAATGATGCTGATTTTCCGTTTTTCCATCGTACTCTTTCGGTGTTGCCAAAGTAATTTAAAACATATTGTATTTTTCAAGACAAAAATCAAAATTGAAAGCCGAAGCCTTCGAATCGAAGCGAGCGGTCAACAATAGAGCACGTGGTTTGAGCACCTGGTTCGGTTTGATTTGATCATACTAGGGATCGGATCGTCTGTAGGCTGCCTTGTTGAGCACACGTAGCACTCGCTGGGTAGGAATTGAAATGTATTCCATTTGAAATAGAAGTAAGCTGTAGTAGTTCGTTTTTCATTCTTATTATATCTCTCAACAGAGTAACTTGCTTATAATTTTATTTATCTACACTCATAGCGTAATATTCCAATTACATGTTCGAAAACAGTTGTTTAAGGATACACTTTTTTCACGCTAGTCTATAAAAATTTAAAAAATTACTTTTCGATACAGCATTTTCCATACTATTTTCATTACAGCTGTATCGAAAAATAACTTTTTAATCATTATGCAACACTTTTCTTTCATAAATTTTTGTCGGGCGCCGGGACACGGCTAAATGTAGGCTGAATACCTAAATGTCTTCAACAAATTCAAAATTCCTGTTTATATTTGTGATCAGTTCATAGTCTGTGGTTGTGATTGTGTACATTTGGAATTATTTTCCCGCTAAACAGAATATTTTTTCTAATTGTTGTAATTTGTGTTTCTTGTTTAAAGCAAATAAATAGATAAATGTGAAAGAAGTAAAGTGAATTTCGCTTGATATCCTCGACGCGTAGATACAACAGAACTGACTCGCAGTTACTTCCAACAAAGTTGAAAAAATTATAGGTACGAAATTTTAACATGAAAATATGAGTGTAGATAAAGTAGTGTATGCAACTGCATATAATTAGGTATTAAAACACTCGTGTCAAACTATCATCATACTCGGCTACGCCTCGTATGATAAACAGACACTCATGTTTTAATACCCCCTTTTATATGACAGTTGCATAAACTACTATTATTTGTTATTCCAGTACATTATAATAATTCACCTTCAAGTTATTATTTTCCTATGTTTATGTTTCTTTTATATTTTTTTCTTTATGTTTTAGTTTTGTTTTGTAAATGCTTTGTGTAATATTTGTAAGTAAAGTTCCCTAACGAGCTGTCATTTCAGTCCGTTTTCAAAGCAGGCTGTCAAAAGATACGTCATTAATGTTGGGGCTCACGAGTTTGTCTCCTATCTCCCCCTTGTTTGACTGAGCTTCTCTCTCCTTTACTCGTATAGTATTTATATGGTTATGTATTCTTGCTTTCTTACCCGCTCACCACGTTTATTTCTAGCTTTATTATATTTATATTAATTTATTTTAAGTTATCTATCTATTTATCTGTACATTATCTCTGGTTCGGTTATAATTGCATAAACCGTTCCCCTCCTTCTTTTTTGTCTAGTAGCTTCTCTTGCACCGCCTACCTTTTTCTTTATCCATCATCTCCTGGTTGACTGGTAGATAAGGCTATTTTAGCTTTAAGTCCGCCACTGTACTATTTTGTGCATGAAGATTTAATAAATAAATAAATAAATTGATGAAAAGTAAGAAAAAATAATCTAATATTTGTGCCTATGTTTTAACACGCGGTGGAATATTCTGAACATCTTTAGTTAAATACAGAGATGACCCGACCTCATTCAAACACGCATATTATAACTGAGAAAGGGGCAGGTCATCAACATAAAATAAATAAATAAATATTATTGGACAATATCTTTTCAAACATCATACGAAATTATTGAATTTTTTTTTAAATCGTTTATGTAGTTTTTGAGTTTATTCATTACAAAAATACAAATCAACAATTTTGTACTCTTTATATATTTTTTTCTTTGAGTGTAGACAAATTTTCAAAGACAATCGATGACTGTCCACATCGAACCACCGATCAATATCGGCCAACTATTCTACTACATGTTTACCGCCTTAACGCCAGATCAAGCTGGACGCCAGACCAAAGACATCCGGCGGGCACTTATTAGGGCTCATGCAAATAGCGAGTCCCGCTAATTACGCTGCAGGCCGCTCTAACGAGGCCACTTGTCAGCGTAATCGAGTTTGGTAACACCCGCATCGGGTTTAATCCGGGAAAGTGCCGGCTTTCCGGGTCATTCGCTGTGGCGTTGCTTTGTATTAGCGGCGGAAATGGCCCTTTCTACTAGACTGACCTTTAGATGGTGGTTGAGTGGTCTTCTATTTATTTTATCAGAGAGCTTAGCTGAACAGCTGTTATCTCTAAAACTGCAGAATACTACGGAATAACGCGGAAAGTCAATTCAAGTGGTTAAGGAAAACAGCAAAAGTTTCAGGAAAACGTAATAGCAAATTAGTTATCAACCAAAATAGTACAATAAGATACAAGTGTGCCTCGACTGTCATGACCAATATTGTCGAGGCGCGCGAGGCGCAGGCAAGTGCGTATAGGTGAGCCGAGAGTGTAATGATCAATGCACACGCGTTTCATACGACGTTATTCATAACACATGCCTTGAACTGTATAGTTATTAACTTTTAATTATTGAAACAATTACAAAATATTTATACGTAAAATGGCGCGCAGTTTTCTTTTTCTTTGCGCGCAGGTGTCAGGTAAGGGCGCAAAAAGAAAAATCAACATTCAGCCTAAATTAAAAATATACAACTTAACTTAAATGAGGGTGTCATTACGCCCTAGTACGTAATAGTATAGTAAAAAGTACGCGTTCGTAATATCATGGATTATGTGCTTAAAAGTGATACACTAACGTGCAAGTTACGAGCAAGAGTGATAAAATATCTTTACAACCGATGTAGCTAGCTAGCGTACGAACGTTCGTAGCTCGTCGTCTCAATGTGCTACGTACCTCGTAGCACTTTATGAATAACATCCTAAATACACTATTATTGCGCACACTGTGCCTTACAAACGATTTTGAAATTCCTAAGTACATGTTTAGAGTTCCCTACGTTCGTAACCAGTTACTGACCAACGTTTTTTGTCTGTTTGTGCCTGCATATTTCAATCGTACGATTAGTTAAAACAATTGGACAAACAATCATATTATGAAAACGTAATTGTCGCTAATGATTTTTGGTGAATTAATTGAAGTGCCAGGAAACTCCCGCTCTTTGTATCAATATTGACATTGAAAGCGTAATGTAAATAAGCGAACGGGTTGCTTGGTTATCCTGGACATTTCCATAGGAAAATATTTCCTTAAACTACCGCCATAAAACCGGATGAATCCGGAAAAATAAATTTAAAAAACAGTAATTTCATTTGGGATGTAAACTCGGAAAACTCGCGGTCGGTTGTTGGAACTATTAAAATTCGGGTGCCATGATGATATATGCATGAAAAAGGGGTTGGCTGTGGAGAGCTTTTTGTTCTGGTTTCAGTGAGGCGATGAAAACGAACTTTGTGAATGCGAACGAAATTGACGTGTAGGGAGAGTTTTTTGAACAATTAATGCCAAAATTTCCTGCGCGGGGTTTTCCTCCATTGAAAGTCGATGCAACTGTTTTTCAGCGAACATATTGTTGTGATGCGAATACGTAGGTATGAGTCGATTGCCGAAAGCTGGCGCGCTCTATACAAACGAAGTTTGATCTTAATTTCCCTATTGTTTTATTAGAAAGTTTGTAAATGTAATTTAGAATCCAATATCTATGTCTCTGGTTTGTCAGAGTTTCGTTAAAATTAAACGGGATTTATGATTTGTGAAACTTATCCGCTCCCATGTGCCGTAAGTATTATACCGAGTTATGTAATAAGTGATTAAACGGAATAATATAGGAATATACCAAATTATACCATAAATTCATATCAAAGTCATTCTTCATAGGTGAAACGCAACGCGCCGCTCGCGCGTGCATTCGCCGCGCGTTCGCGAAAATGGATGCTCCTGTACCGTTTCTAATCCGGATGGGAGTCCGGCGTGTCAGTCTGACTCTAAATGCATTACTACTGTTGATGGTACCACACAGTTTAGTCCAAAGCTTTCGAACATAGCCTTCTAGTAATCGGTGAACGTCTTTGGTCTAGACAACCTCAACTATGGCCGAGTAGCCAACCATGAAGCTGTGGCGGCTGTGAGCGTCTAGGCTAAATTCTTAACCGAAAATCAGAGCCGAGGAATTCTCACAGGAATGCTATGAATTTGAAATTGTACCCGTTGAGTCTGAACGTTGCCAGGCCCGGATTTGGTATTCAGATTTAGCTTCTCACAATTAATTTGACAGGAAAATGCTTAATATTTATTTTATTTATCAAATCAATATGATGCATACCTATTGCTTCATATTTATTTTTCTCTTTTTTTATTCAGGATTTAATTAGGGGGAGGGTTCAAGAAAATAATTCAATAATTAATGTGCATGAAAGCTGTTCCCTCCCATTTAAGAGGGGGCTTAAATGCTGAGGGTAATCGTAAGAAACCAATATCATTGACGAAGAACTTAACCAATTCGGCTATATAAAATCGGCTGTACAATGGGGAACTGTGTTCTGAGGAACTTTTCGATCTGGTGCCTACAGCACAATTCCGCCATCGCACCACCCTCCGTGGGCTGGGTACTCGTCCTCACTACGTAGACCCTCTGTTGGTCAAGACGCGAAGGTGCGAAAGAACGTTTCTCGCTCGTACGATTCGGATGTGGAATGAGCTCCCAGCCAGTGTTTCCTTTGGACTATGATATGGGATCCTTCAAGAGGTATATTAGAGGTCTCTTCAGAGGCGGGCAACGCATTGGTGACTCCCCTGGTGTTGCTGATGTCCATAGGCGGCGGTGACCAATTTCCATCAGGTGTCCCGCTTGCCTGTTTGCCTGACGTATAAAATAGAAAAAAAAAAATTACTAGAAGTGAGACTTGTACGTCGTGACCCAGGATGAATATGAAGAAATGCGAGTTTGGCTCGAAATTTTTGGTAAATTGTCTCATACAATCCGAATCGATTAAAAAATGAGCGAGCGTAATAAGCTTAGCTCTGTATTTTTGGTATATTGGCTCTTCAAATCAGAATTGATTACGCCGAGCGAGTGGTGTAAATTAAAAAAAATTAGTGAGATTAGCGAAAAGTAACAAACTAATGAATGAGCGAGCGTAGCATAAAACCAACTTAGAATTATATGACAGAAGGAAATGTCTACAACATAAAAATTTAACTACGCGATAAATTGATAGTAATATATAATCCATATCTGCGCATTCTCACCATTAGGTCGTCCTGAATCCATCTCTGGCCTTAAACCCGGCTTTGTCGAGATAAAACTTCGAGCGTCGTGGCGTGGTACCCGCATATTTAGCTCGAATACTCAATACGCGGTGACAAAACCACAAATTGCGAGCCGCGTGACGAATTCTGAATTTTTAATGGGTAATCACGAGGATATATAGAATTATATGATAGAAGAAGGAAACGTCTACAACAAAGAAATTTAACTGCGCGACAAATTGATAGCAAATTCTTGCCATTGGGCCGTCCTGAATCCATCTCTGGCCTTAAACCCGGCTTTGTCGAGATAAAACTTCGAACGTCGTGGCGTGGTACCCGCATATTTAGCTCGAAAACTCAATACGCGGTGACAAAACCGCAAATTGCGAGCCGCGTGACGAGTTCTGAATTTTTAATGGGAAATCGCGAGGGTATTTTCACGCCATACACGCGTTCGTGGGGCACTGTACGGTTGATTACAATCATTGGGTGGATTGTTCGCGGGATCAATTTTTAAACTTCGCGTCTGATGTGGAGGTGCGTGGATCCGTTATATTCATATAACATAACGTAACGTTATGGTATTAAAAAATATTATGTTATTTTTAACGTTATAATATAACACTCTACTATAATTTTATGTACCGTATAACGGTCGTCGTTTTTCAGTTTGTATTATTATTTACAGTTGATTTAGTACCTTGTGGAACAAAATCGTATATTAAAATGCATTATTAATCAATATTACCACGTATTACCACGTACAAACATTCGTTTTGCGACTTTCAACGACGTTAATCGTATACATAACAGAAAAAATAACACAACAATATTATGGTTATCTTGTGTTGTATGAAATGATAAATTAATATATTAGTAGCAGAAAAAGTATGTATTAATATTAGGTATTATAAGTATATTTTTTACTGTTATAATATACCCGTTATCTAATATAACGAACACCTCTAGTCTGATTTCGTGGTCCGATTTTTTTATTCCTGCCCGTAGCTGTTTAGCAAAGATAGCATTGTCCCTTTCTTGTTGTTGCATGTATGCTATATTATACCATGTACTGTACCATGTGTGAGATAGGTGTAATAAACGGTTTTTATTTATTTATTTTAAAGAGATAGGAAAAGAAGACAGCGTGGTCGATGTGTTGAAATATTTATGACAATGATGATTACCTATGTCTTTATATCTATCCAATATCTGGCCACCCCCGTGACGGTATATCAAAGTATACCAATAAAGTTTATGATTATGATAATGATTATGATTATGATTACCATACCATTAGTAGGCTTGTTTCTGGGAAGCTATATTTAATTTCACTTATTTTTCGTTACCGTACCTTGGTTTACTAGTAGCCCAATATTTCGTCGGTTATCCTAGAGTGACTGATTTATTTATAGGATTGCCTACAGTGTATTCAATATAATAGATTTCGCTAATTGGTAGAGCATACATTTTAGGTGATTGTAACCTCGAATAACAGGCAATCGCAATATGTACAAAATAGAATACTTTGCTTTAAACACACATACTGATCGTAATAATACTAAAAAAGTGTGCACCTAAGTGCGTCGTGATGTGAACCAAGTTCGAGTTCCAAATAGTGCGCCAAATCGATAGAAAAAGGGCTCCTATATTGGTTATCGCCAATACATTATAGCACCACCCGCAGATGTCCAATCATCCCGTAACTGCTTCGAAATATTACTAGCGAGGACCTGTAATTGGCTTATTGGTTCTAAGATAATATTTATTATGTATTATAGTATAGGTGTTGGTAATCCAATAAATAAATAAATAAATATCGAGCTACGCGTAGGTGTTACCAGGAAAAATACAAATAACATGATTACCTCCAAAGAGCTGATCATTACATAATGTGTCTTTCTGAAAAGGGAAAAGCTAATTCTTATCGAGTTGAGAGTAGAAATACGGGGCGATTACACGACTTGGCAAAGATCAGAGGCTTACGGTATTAACAGTATTACTTGTAGGGTGGCATGTTAAGGGGGGGAAGGGGGGGAGGGAAACATGCGGAAGGTTCAGGGCAAAGTTTATTGCATGTGCCCCCTACCCCGGCCATGCTTGTCGTTTCACCCCCCGTGATCACAGAATTATTGCGACCGCATCCCTATCTGGGTATATCCGGCAAATAATATAACTTAATACCGGCAGGATAATAATAACCGGGATAGTTTAAAACATTATGATTTAAATAACGGAAGTCCAAAGTTTATTTGGGTTACATACGTAATGATGTACGTTATTATTTTCCGGTGTCGTTAGTTTCGTTGGTTGTTTACTGTTTGAATTATGGCTACACACAACTATACAAAACTGTAAGAGCGAAACTTATTATAGACCGCCCACGGTATTATGTACTAACAAAAAAATACTAACTATGCTAGTCTGACAGTGCACTGATGTCATTGAAGTCTAGGTTTTAGCTTTGGGTTTGGCCCGGTTTGTATATTGTATTGTACCTGCTATCAATAATTATAATTATTTTGCTATATAAAACGGTTATAGATCTATATTTATTTCATGTAAGTTTAAAGTCATTTAACTGGTAATAAACACGACCCCTAATATTTCATTCGCATTGCTTCAAATTTACGGCCTAGTCTTACATAAATAACTCAGTTATTATATATTTTATTCAGTAAGTTCTTATTTAAAAAAAAGTTTATCAGTATTGAGCATGGGTAGAATTAAATGGGGACATTTAATCGTAAAACATACAAGTTTATCGTTATGATTATGATTAAATCGTAATTAAGGAAATTTTAAAATTATGATTGGAATGCTCAAAGTTTCAGCAATTTTTAGTTTCAGCACCGGTCGAAGAAATGGCAATGAAGCGATATTTTTAGTAATAAAAGAGTTGCATCTTTGCGGCGAGCGCCTCCCAGTGTGTAACTTTATTCCAAAAGACTTATTTGAGTCTACAGACATAACAGACAAAACACAAATCACAAATATTCCCTGTTCGCTCGCTCTACAATGATTATAAATCTTGCTATCCCGTTTCTTCATCCATTGGAATAAGTTCATGGAAAATGACGTGCGCAATGTTTTGAACGTTCGACATATTGCTCGAGGGCTTAACGACCTGACGTTTCTTTTGAAACATCGGTGTAAATTGTATAATTTCCTAATAAAATTTAAATCAAACCATTTAAAAGATTGTAACTTTGTGTGTAATTTAGTGCACATTTATATGAAAGCGCAAAGTATGGAAATACACCTGGATTAACCTTGCACCGGTAAGTAAACATTCGTGGTCGCGGCGATCGGGAATCAACTTTAGAAATTGTGACAAAAATATGCATCGTAATAGTGTGAATTTGCAATAATTGAAATGATTTACCTTAAAACAACATGCCATTAAGGATAAATTTAAGATTATTGGCAAATTGAGCAATATTTCGGTGTCTAAATATGTACGAAAATATTTTGATGCTAACAGGGTCGGACTTAGTATTTATGGTATAGAATTTTAATACTCAAATCTTGTAAATAGCGGTCCACAATTTTATATGTATTAGGGTTTCATACCAAAAATATACCTAGATGACATTTTAAATGTTCAGACTTTTTGAGACAATTTTATGAAACAACGGATTAATCGTAATTTACATAAATATTAGTTTTTCTAGGTTTCCTAAAGACCATACATGGTGATGTCTCTTCTGGGTGATGGTTGCAAATTGGAAGTGCTGCGTTGTAAATATTTTGAAGAACAAGATAATAATTAGATGCAAGTCCCTTCTGTCCTGGTGTACCAGCATTTACTGAAAACAAAGACTGTGCTGCCTGTTTAATATATTAATGTACCTATCCTTTTCATTATTATTCTTTTTTTCATGACTATGTCCTCTAGAGGACATCATATTTAATTTATTGTGTAGTCACACCTGTGGACAATGAAGACGCCTCTAACGATAAGTAAGCAGGTACCCACTTAGTTTAGAAGTTATGAGGCAACAAATTAACATTAATACCGGTCAAAATCATAACCCTCCTTTTTGCAAAAGCAAGCACTGCCAATTCACGGTATGTAGGATCGAGAGATCGAAAAGACGGTGGTAGGTATCAGGGCGTGTTTATTATAATGACAATATTAAATTTTAAGGACAAATTTAAAAATTGCGTAATCTGGAGCGAAATACAAGTCAGATTTGTTTGTATTCGTTATGAGTAGAAAGTCTAGTAGAAAGTCAAAATATAACTTATCTGCAGATGAGTTGCCTTGTTCCGTCTCTGCATTTGCATTAGTGTGTGTGTTATAGAGATGTGTGACATTTTGTCTCGTATTTAAACTCGAAATGTACTCTCTGCTTCTGTATATAAATTTTTTTCTCTATGTTTGAGTCATATGGGTAGGAAACGAGGAATTTAACTGAAAAGCAAAACGTGAGAAAAACGACGAACGTTTTAAGGTAGGAGAGAAATCCACTAAAGTACGTTTCAATAGAAAAAGACAAAATTACAGCACGACAAAGGTAAGTACTTAAGTAATATACACAGATTTCTTGAATTTTTTTATTTTTCACGCAATTCATATATTTATTTATTTATGTACTAGCTGGCCCCGCGCGACTTCGTTCACGTTGTGTCCCACCCCTACCCTACCCTTTTTTATTTTCCATAGAAATCAGCGTCAGTGGGACTAGTAAGCGAGAGGTCCCAGGCTCTTCTTTGATTTATGTAGGACATTAGTTGATCTCTAACCGATGCTCAACATCGTGATGCAACCTGCATATTCAGGTGACTGTATGCGTAACCATGTTCCAATCTGATCAGGTTGCCCTATTAATAGAATCACGGAAGTCTGATGGCAGTCGCTCCACTGTAATTACCTGACCTGCCAAATCCTGGATCATGGTGAAGGCGGACCCCGGGCCCATGCGCACGAGAGTAATATCGGGACAATAACGCCAACGACCATTGCTATTTCTGTGAATAGGTACTTATCGTGTTCTACTTTTTATTTTTCTATTGAAACGTACTTTACACAATTCAAGATGAAATAGCGCAGATACTTACAGATATTTTTCTATGAACCGTAGCTTGAATTTCATATGAATTATTGTTGCACTATGAGTAAAGCTTTGTGCTTAGAGCCTCGCATGGATCAAAGAGGATACATAAAGTGCTCAGAGTGGTGCGATTCATCAGAGGGCTGTGTGTTAGCGCATACGAGAACAGCCGTAACATACAAGGTAGATCTTTTTTTTATGCTACCCAGTGACAAATGAGAAGCCCGCCTGATGGTAAGTGGTAACTGTCGCCCATAACATCTACAGCTTATTTAGGTTGCAGTTAACAAAAATGCAGAGCCGCGGGTACGTTGTTACTGTAAGAACTAAGCTGAAATGCCTCATGCCGGTAATTTCACTGGCTACCTTATTTATTTATTTATTTTCAGTTTATTGTACACATGAAAGTTTGAGGAAAAATACATAGTTATAGATGACACAACAGGCGCTACTTATTTATTAAAGAAATCTCTTCCAGCAGGCCTATCAAAGAGATATGTGATAAGTAGTCGCAGATCAGACATGCACAATATCTAACTAAATATACATACACACATAATAAATTACATATACCTACATCTTATACTAATACATAAAATACATAAATACCTACAAATTATCTATATAATTATCATTGTACCCTGCATTTTCAGGAACCAAGAGAGAGATAGTGCTCTTTTACACGTTTCTTAAAAATACCGACAGATTTACTATCACGTATTTCATACGGCAGAGAGTTCCACAACCTTGCAGCATGAACAGTGAAGGAGTAGGAATAGAAATCGGAATGGTGAGGAGCTATTGCTAACGAGGTTCGTACACTGGGACGACAAGATTTGTCTAGTGGACGGGAGAAGTGAAACCGTACCTTATTCTTTAAACCGGAACACAACAATGCAAGCATTATTGCTTGGCGGCACAAATAGATAAGGCGGTGGTGCTATCCCAGGCGGACTGCTCAGGCTTGACAGAGTCCTACCACTTGATAAAGTCACAACAGATAGCACAAGCGGATATTGAGGCCAAAATGATTTTTTTTTATTACTGGATAATTTATTTTTATTTCTCGTAATAGTACAGAGTATTACTATCTATTAATTAATACTTTTGAGTAAGCGAGCTTGTGAGACTAATAACTGAGGTTAAGCAAGGCACGTCGGTAATTGGATGGTATGTATTTTTGTAATTCTTTTGAAGTGACGCTATACGAAACTGAAGTAACCGATATGTATCATTTAAAATTGACATAATATTAGAAGCCTAGCGGTTTGTCAGTGTTCTGTGAGTAGGCAATTAGCATTGTGGAATATCAGAAATTCTGAATAACATCAAAACCTCGACAAGTCGTGAAGGATTTTGCTTTCCATGACGGTATCTCCATGACAACGTTTTACATAAGCTTCATGCCTAAATATAATAAACTATGCCTATAATAACTTTATCTTTGTTACGACAAATTATGCTTCCACATGTCGGGTACCTGGGTGTTTGGATAGACAACGTCTTGTCTTGGAATGAACATATCAAAATATGTGTAAGCAGTCATAATACTTATTTTTGTTTTTATAAATCTCAGGATTCTACTAAAAAGTATATTTTGCTTTAGCACAATCCGTCATTGTGCTGACTGTGAGGTTGCTATTGACATTGACATTATTATTGTCTAGCTCTTAGACTGTCTAGATCAATAAAATTTAAAACATTCATCCCATGAACATGAATGACTGCAAGAGTTCGGTTTCTGTATTGTTTAGATCCCTAACATAATCGAGAAACAGAGGATTTTCTAACAAAGAAGTAAAATTATGCAGGACCTACACGGCGTTCACGCACATACATACAACACAAATAAATATGCGTATTATTAATGTGTCATTAATAAACGATACCTTTGAGATTGGAACATTGATACCTTTGAGAGGCGGAGGTGGGCGTTAATGACAGCGCCACAGTGTAAGCTAATACTGTTGTTGCCGTACACTAGTTGTTAGTGTACATTGTGTTTGTTCCAATAAAGATTTATTATCATTACTAGTATGATAGGTATGTCGAAGGTGTGGTACCATGATTTACGTTCATGCTAAGCCACTGAATCATGTGGAAGGAAGGAAGATGATGAAGTAGATTTGTAATATCATGAACATCCACGGCATATGCCAATCTATTGCAATAAATGTTCGTTCTCGGAGATTTAAACACTATTACATTGCACAACATTATTACCACGGTTAACCGTGGTTAAAAACCCGATAGCATGTGTGTCAAAGTGTAGTATTGAAATAAGTTTTAGTGAGTATTTGGATAGTTAAATTAAATAGGTGTAAAGCTCACGACGATATTTAAATCGATTGACCTCGTAGTGGCGCGGGGATCGCGGAGGTGACTTGACTTGCCTTCTCTTTACCGAAGCCTTGAGTAGGGATAGCTATGGTGCGTTTTATGTTCAGAATTTATACTCCTGTAAAGTCACTTTACTTGACTTTGATGTATCGCTGGCTTAAGCAAGCCTGTGTAGATTACATATTATATATGTAGAAGTGACCTGAAAATGTCTTGACACTGATTTGTTTGGGTTTATCTTTGAAGGAAGAGGATGGGAGGATGTTGGATCGTTGTTATTTAGCAGTCTTCTGTATCTTCGGAAAGGTAACTGCTGATGATGCCTTTTGGTTCATAATCGAATAACGCATAATGTTCTGTTAGATTAAGATTCATAAGATTCATTTAATGAATTTCCTGTAGTGATATGTTGTGGCAAATCTATATTATTATAATAGAACAGCACCGGCCTTTTTGCACTACACAGTGACAAACCAGTAGACGGCACACCTGTTGGAAAACGGTAACTGCCAGAGGTATTGTGGTCAAGTAGTATGATGAATGTTAGGCGTCATTTTCTGTTTGTGGTCTAATTCAAAGAGACTGATAAAAAAAAAGGGATACATTATAAATATTAATAAATATAGACAATTCAGACAGTGCTATCTGGCCCCAGAGTAAGAAGAGCTTGTGTTATGGGTTCCAGAAAACTAATAAAATACTTTTACATACAATACCCAGACACGTATCAGAAATTAAAGTTCATCATTTCAATTTCTGCCCGGCCGGAAATCAAACCTGGGATTTCTGCGTGGAACACTAGCATTTTAACTAACTGATCCACTAGTAACTGGTCGTCAAGATCATAGAATGGTCATACGCGGCAGGAAGTTTCTCTAAAAGCGAACAGTAGTAGACTGCCACTCTACCATGTGATACGGGTCGAACTTTATTTGTGGCGGATGGTACGGTTTTGTAACTCCTCAGATCACTTTACGTGATATAGGCTGTAAAAGATGCATAGAAACGCAAAATCTCTCGCAGTGCCAGATTGTTGGGGTGGCGGGTGTGAACATCGGCGTCGATAATTCGCGTAATTATAGCTATTAATTTTCCCCCACATGTTTGAGGGCATTGGAAGCTATAGCAAATCCACAGATCTCAAGTTTCTATGACAAGAGGTCATGAAAACTTGCGCATTGAAAATGTCTTTATTTCAAGTAAGTTTGATTACTAATGCTTATCATTTCTCTGTAGGAATTGGATATTTTCAAATCATTAGTTTCAGAGTTATGTGGAGTTATGATAATACTGGTTTTACCTTTTACAGCTCTCATCTGCAATGTAAAATAGATTTCGACAAGTACTTATAGCTCAGACCAAACTAAGACTAATAGTTTCCGACTCTCGAGCAATAGTTTCCGGTAGTACTGATAGCTTTCATCCGAAAACATGTTTATCGTAATGTACGTGTTATATATAGGTGCACTCTGACAATTTTTTTTTGTAAATTGACCTATTTAACATAAATCATAAGCACAAACATAAATCTGACTAACACTAAAATATATTCACCGATTTTTGTGACTATAGGCTCAAGCGATAGATAGACTCTGTCTAAAAAGTCAACCGCTTTGGGAAATTAGAAGGTTAATTGTAAATCAACAAGTACGGAACCTGATTTTGAATAATGAAGACGTCCATCTCTTACTATTATCTTGTTGTATACAGACTGACGTCTTTGTTATTCTATCAGTTTTGCTTACTTATTGATTTCGATGAGTTTAATATTTCCCAAGCCGCATTACTTTTAAGACAGAGTTTATCTAATTAGACGTACGTGTACAATGCCGTCCATTATCAGCTTTAAATTCTATTTTCATAATATGTACCCACACCACTCGCGGTACACCCCAAAACTTAAAATAGTATATTTAAATATACCCATACTTAAGTATGAGTACACCTATCCTGAGTCACGAGGTATGACGACAACAAAAGCGTTCATCGTCAAAAACTTCAGAGTGTATGTAATCAAAACCTCATCTCATTATTGTCACGAAATTTAATTAATTACAAAAATGTCATGGAGCACACAATGACAAGAGTTAAGCCGGTAATTTGAAGATATGCCGAATATTATTACCCTTTACATAACGCTTAGACGACACGAATCTCTTGAGCTTTGATTGACGTACAAAGCGGGATAAGTTCTAATATTATAAATTAATATTATAGCAGACGATACGATGCAGTGGTAAGAAGAGCTACGTGATACACGACACACACACACACACACACACACATGCACATGATTTAAAAATAGAATAAGTTCTCAAAAATAGTTTTTCATAACAATCTTTTATCGCGCGGCATATTCACCAAGCCTACTCACCAAGAAAATTGTAAAGACCCCAATCACGATGGGGTTATTGCGTTCATTAGGTTCTATGACTACTTCTCAACTCCAGAGCAAGTTAAATAATGGCTTGTATTAAACCAGCAAGTTTCATTCTTAGACGTGATTTGTTTTTATCAATTGTCCATTCGCGCACTTGGTGTAAGACCATAAACTTCTCGATTTTGTCTACGATGCAAAAACAATGAAAAAATAAACTGTTTTATATGTACGACAGTGATATCTAGGTTTTATTTCTTACGGCTATCTTTGAGTATACCCTATAATGAAGTATATTCTTTCAAGTCTGCGGAGTTTAAACATTGTTTTATCGAAGTGGAAATCAATGTACCTACTTATAGCTTTAAACCAGTTCGTCTACAAAATCCAGCTATGGAATTGGTGTTTACCAGAGAAAAAACATCGTTACATTAATAAAAAGAACGAGCCCAATTTAGGGGTGTCGCACGCATTACGGGGGTGTGGGGTGCGGTCGCGCTGAAATATTTTGATGAATCGCAGACGGAATTGCCACGATTTGAACCCCAAAGCGGAGCATGAAACGTGCCCTGATTTAACCCCACTTCCCTACCAAAATACCCAGTCTCAGAACAAGCAATCCAAACTTGGAAAAGTTTTAAATCAGTGCGTTGCGATTTCAGGATACTTCAAGCAAAAGATTTTCTCATTTAATTAACAATGTTGTTGTTTTAGGGCAATTAAAACAGCAGACGTGAGTAGCAAATTAGCTACGAATATAAAAACTTATTTTTTTCTGTGATCTGTTTCAGCTGTATGGGATTATCAAATATTTAAGGAAAATTTGACGAGGTAACTCGTAGGCGTGTGTCGGAAATATAAATAACAACTCCACTTATAAAGCGGTTCTTTCAATAAGACGTTATTTCTATATACAGTCGATTAATGTACAAACAATTCTTCCTCCTCCACTTTTTTAGCATTTTTTCGCGTCGTAAGTGTAGGCTAGGCTATATAACGCGTAAAGTCCGGTTATTTTTGAATATCCAATGTAGACTAGTTCTTCTATAAACAAAATAACAATAATGTTGTCAATATAACGGTTGTGTTCTCGGAGCCTGGCTCCGCTTTTATCATGATGCAAGATTTGGGAGTTCAGGTAGTTACAGTAGAGCGACACGGTTACACATTCAAGCCTGAATGTGTGGTTTCGATCACGATGTTTTCCCTCACCGTAAAAGCATGATATGTCCTTTTATCAGTTCAGCAGTTTATTCAGACAGAGTTACTTTGTAATTTATAATATTAGTAATTTGTATGAGTACAAAATGAAAGTACAGGGGCGTACTCGACAAGCTCAGCAAAATTTTACTTCGCAAAGTTCGTGATCAACGTTCACATAAAGGGCAGCTTTCAAATAATTTACCCTGTCCCGTGAGAAAGTTTACCCTGGTAGAGGATCTTTTATTTAATTTAGCGTCCCTGAATCTGACTTGGACCATTACAAAGTTTTATTAACGCAGGTGACTGAGCACGGGTAGAATTCTTGCTTTATGGACGCCATAACGTGGACTTTAATATTCGCAGCCTTTGGATAAATAACGTTCATTAATTCTTTTACTGTTCTTGTTAACAAATTTGTATTGCGAACTTGTTTCTCGTTTTGTTGTTTTGGTTCGGCGGATGATTTAGCGTTGTTAAAAATCTTTAAAAAGAAAATAATTTATTTAGTTAAAGAGAGAATATTTACAATACGAAAAAAAAGTACTAATACTAAAATAAAAAAATGCTAGCAGAAAGCTAGCTGCGTTGCCTCGCTGGATAGCAATGCTTATCCTCTGTCCGAGGAACGAGCCAGGTCTTCGGTCACTTATGGTATCGATTAGCTTTTTGCTTAAATATTTGAAAAGCTTTAAGTCTGTAAATAATTAGTTTTTTTTTATCTAAAAGGTTCACATCACTATAATCCGCAATCCACCGGTTTCATCCGCATTGCGTCCGAAACCCTGCTAACATTTGAGTATCCCTGATCCTGTTGCTTTTCCGGGACAAAAAATGCTATGCTATGGATACACCACTGATAATAACTATTAAAAGTTTGCTATAACTTTAAAATAATAAATTAAAAGATGTGAGTGGAACTCAGTTACACGAAATCGAGAGACAGGCTTGTACAAAAATACCCTAGTATATAGAAGTTTTTGTACAAAAACGACTTACCTAGAATAATTCAGTATAGCTTTTTCAATACCAATAGACCCTGTCCTGTGTGTAATGCGTAGGAACTAGTATCAATAATCGTTAGCCTATTATAAACTAATATTAGCTTGTTTACGTTCATGTATGTAATAATACTCGAACTGCCTATAAACGGAATTGTCGTAGATAGATATTTAGGTAAACACTTTGAACAAATATGCTGAAATAATCTTGGATGTCTATTTATTTATTTATTTGCTTTTGCTCTATAATAAATAAGGTAGTGAAAGGATGTAGCTATTTGTTACTTTTCACGGAAACTATAAGAAAGGATTTTAGGACGATTAGAAAAATGTGCGGGTAAATATACTTATCTAAAAACTGTCTCACACGGACAAGTCCCCGGATAAGCAATTTTTTATCATAAACTATCGACCCGCCCGGCTTTGCATGGCTGTTCTCAGGTATTTGCTATTAAAATATGCATGTAAACCTTCTCTAAATAACAGCGAAAAGCGCATCAAAATCCATTGCGTGGCTTAGGAGTTTGCAGAAATACAAATAGACAGACAGTCGCGGTAAGCGATTTTAGTTTCTACTATGTATAAAAATATATACTGTTTAAGTAAATAAGATAAGTTTATTTTATGCACAGTATTTTTTAATTGGGATATTATAAGTAATCCATAGAAGATGGAGGGAAATAATAGATAATGCTCTTTTGGATGAGAATTAGTTTAGCATACGTTTAATAGTGAATTTTATTTGGTTAAGCTTAAGTGACGTTGTGGTGTCCGGCAGTGTAGAATAGCTCCAACCCCTTACACTCGTGGGTGTCGTACAAGGCGACTAATGTTTTCGAGGCAAAAGATCAACAGTCTCCGTAGTCTGGAAAATGAGCAGCAGCATTCTCCATTGTTATATTTAAACACTGCGATCTCCAACCCGCCTGCCAAGCGTGGAGATTATGGCAATAACCTCTCCTTTCGTGGGAGAGGCCCTAAGTCCTGCAGTGGACTGTTACGGGCTGTCCTTCTGTATGTCCGCTTAGATCTTTTAAACCGCGCAACGGATTTTAATACGGTTTTCACTATAATTTAGATAATTTCTAGCGGAAGGTTGATATGTATAATACATCCATATTATAATAGAGTAACCCCGAGAAAACTTATGCTAAGCTGGGTTACTAGTTTCGTTATAAGTACCTACTAGTCGTAAATAAAAATTGTGCTACGTATTTCGAATCTTCACTGGCCACCGATATCGGCATAGTTTCGGCAGATAGACGTACTAAATCAACGCATCCACATTTTTGACATTGTCATAAACTGCTATCCGCATGGTATACGCGATGTGATGATGAAGTTGTCAATAAACTTGATTAAAATTAATAAAATTATTTTAATCAAGTTTATTGATAAAATAGTACGGATTACTCGAGTGTCCATTTTTAGTCTAGATATTATAACAAGCGATTTATCAATATATCTAAATTTCTAATGTTTTTTTTTATACTAGATAATTTTCAATTGTAACAACATCAATAGTAGATAAACCCCCAAAAAAAAAGAAAATTAATGGTGAAATTTTTTACCCGTGAAAGAACACAAAACAGCAACCGATCTCTAATAACCACAATTCACAGGATTTCCGTCAAGAAATTGCCTTTGGGCTATGAATAAGTGGGTAGGTATACCGAATATATGAAATACGTCGATTTTATTCATGCGTCGGTTTGCGTGGGTGGAAATATGGTAGTCGCCAATTTAGTCGCTCGTTCAAATGAAATTTGAATATTCCCAAAGGCTCGGCGGCAGGGTGGGATTCGGGGCGCGGCGCGATGATAACTTGTTATGATAAAAATAACTTTTACAAATAATTTGCATTTTTGCGGTTAGCATTATAAAAATGAGCAAAATATATACAAATTCTCTTCACATGTAGATTGTGTTGTGTCCAAAGCTTTCAAAAATTTAGGATTCATACACAGGGTCACCAAAGAGTTTAGCGATTTAGAGTCTACAGAATTTATATTATGCATATGTTCGAAGTCAACTTAAATATGTTAGTTCAATATGGAACCCGCAGTATGTTACTTATGAGATTGCAATATAATAGAAGTCTGTTATTGGCCTATGATTAAGTAATGATGTTTCGCTTAACATTTTTGTAACTACGCTGTTGACTTCAGATGTAACAAATAAAAAAAAAATATATATAAAAATAATGGGTCACGCAGTATGGCTACGTTCTCTTAGGAGTACCAAATACAAAAATGATAATCATCTTGGTGTCCATATAGTCCCGGATGTGCGGTCGCGCGCGAGGGCTCGGGTCCCATTTAGAAAATTAGACAATTCCTCCAGACCAGATTGGATCATTACACACATTCAGGCGACTGAGGTTTCCTCACGATTTTCTCACCTTAAGAGCATCGGTTAGTGTTCAACTAATGTAATACTAACTACATAACTCAGAAAAAGTCATTGGTATCTACATGGCGGCTGTAGGGATCGAACTTGGTACTTCTCGCTTACCTCGGCCACCGACGCTCTTTGCAGTGTATCGCAGTATATATTGCAGTAGAGAAAGATTTCAGCTTATTTTCTGATTTCAATGAGAAAGGTTTCAGTTTATTTTCTATTATATATGGGAATCCTAGTCCAACTGATCCTTTCTCTGAGTCCTTTTCTCGATCACACATTTAAGAAGTTGGCGGTTATAATTTATTTTTCTTGCGTCACCTACGCACAGCCCTGGCCTTTGCCCTACCATCTTCAAAGGCATCCGGTTCTGTCTCCCGGGAGACGACTCGCTTTTGCAAATGTAGCTTAGAATTTGAACGGACCTCAACGGGATATTTTTGAAATGAAAACAGGACTAAAAATAATTTTTATGAGGAAAAGTAAATGAGGTTCCTATGGGACAATTTGCTAGGAAATGATTTCGTGTTCTTGGTAGCTGTATAAGAATAGATTATTATAGATATTCACAAACTTAAGTACATTTTCGCTTCTATGCCTCCCAACCTACCTTCTAATATTATGAGTAGATCAAAGTAATAATGACACCAGTCCAGCTTGGTGTATAAAATGCGATTCCCTCACACACAGAGATTTATGTAAAGGCATCGGCCTACAAATTTATTGAAAATTGAACATGATTAAGAAAATTTGCAGAAAATAACTGAAATTATAGCGGATTCTTGCGATATAGCCAAAGAGGCGTACTATCAGTTTGAGAAACCCTGCTTTCGGATAAATCTTTTCATTTCGCCAGACACGGGATGTAAATAAATTTAAAATGACTTGTGCGATATTTGAAATTTCATCGTACTTCGTGCTTTACCCCGATGAAAGGACGAATATTTTTTGAGAATAGAATTTGAGGTATTTAATTTTGATGCCAAAGAGAAAAACAGATTTGTAATTTTTATTTTGAAATGCCGCTCTCTATGTCCGTTAGAAGAAAGCTCACTGTCACCTAAAGGGCAATGGAAAGGGCTATGCTTGGAGTCTCGTTGCGCGATAGAATCAGAAATGAGGAGATACGCAAGCGAACCAAGGTAGCGACATAGCCCTAAGGATTGCCAGGCTAAAGTGGCAGTGGACAGTCCGCATAGCTTGAAGAACAGATGGCCGATGGGGCAAAGTTCTCGAGTAACGAACACGTACCGGAAGACCGCGTGGGTAGGCCTCCCACAAGGTGGACCGACGACCTAATAAAGATCGCAAGTACCAGCTGGATGCGGAAGCCACAAGACCGGCCTTTGTGGAAATCTCTGGGGGAGGCCTATGCCCAGCAGTGGCCATATAATGATGATGATTTTTAAGTACCTCAGTTCGATCCGTCCAGTTAAACAATTGATAAATTATAATAGTCATTGACCACCTTATTCTTCGGTACTTGTATAAGTATGTACTAATTAATGGTCTCTCTAACATATTGTCTATTTTGTACCATAGAAATTCGTATAACGTTGGAACCATCGATACCACAAGCTGTTTACATCGCTAATATTTGAACGGTTAGTAATTTCTAATTACGTAGTTGTTGTGAGAGCAAACAGATTCTATGGTTTGCATTCGGTTATCTTCGATGATATATAGGCTTTTATGTGTGGCGCTTTGTGTATGCTCAATGCCGCAGTGGCCACTGGGTTCGCCCAGGTTGTTAAATCTCACTATTGGCAAATACGGCCTATTTTCTGTTCAAAGTTTTAATTTTACATATATGTATATGAATTTGACGGTTACGAATCGCAAGGTAATGACATAGTCATAGTCATAGTAATTTTTATTTATGAAAAACATGTATTAACGATGTTACATATATGTTTGGAATCTCTGTAATCCGCCTATTGCCATATATCATTTTGTAGGTAGGTACTTCATGAGCATAATATTATTTTAAGTTTTCTATAATTCAATACACTGTAGATAGTAAATTATTATTTATTATATCAAATCAAAGTCTTTATATGTCGACATAATTTACATAGTCAAAATAAATTGGAAACTCTTGCCTCCCTTCACGCAAAGCATCCAGCACCTTCCCGTCCTCTCGCATTTCCACCGTGCCCTGACCGATCGGTCCCTGCATGTAAAATTAAGGCTGAGGATGTTGTGCAAGCTCTTAACACTTTCCAGAATGGATCTGCGACGGGATTGGATGGAATTCGTCCAGTTCACTTGAAAGAGTTGTCTTCCCCTTCAGCCGCACTTTCGAAGGCTGGGGCTGGAGGTTAATACCGGAAAGTGTGAATTTTTCCCCTGCAGTACTGAGACTCGTCCTTTCTTTCCTCTTTTTTCCTCCTTGCTTCCCGGCCTTAGGGAATTATCTTCATCTTCGTTCCAACTTCTAGGGTCACCCATTTTCCCTGAGGCCACCCCAGATACCTTTGACTCTAGAGGGCAGCTTCTCCTTGTCGCTCGGGATCGTCTTGAAAAGTTTTCGGCGCATGTTGCACTACTTTTGCTGCGGATGTGCTTTGCCGTCCTTAAAATAAATTATTTTCTGCGTACGTGTCCAACTTGGCTGTTTCCGGATAGTATCGCAACTTTTGATAAGGTACTTCGGGACTCTGTAGAGAGTATCTTAAACGTCTCCCTAAGTGAATACCAATGGAGCCAAGCGTCCTTGCCTATCCGATGTGGGGTGTTAGGAATTCGGCGTGTTCAGGATGTGAGTCTACCGGCCTTCCTTGCGTCATCGCATGGGGTTGTGAGTCTTGTCACAAACATTTTATCAGTGGATGGTGGCAGGATAAACATTCCCCATGTCGGTGATGCACTGACGGCTTGGGGGGCTCTCAACCCGACTACGCCTATAACTGAGGGCCCAGAGAGTCAGCGGTCTTGGGACGATATTGGGGCGAAGAGGGTGCTGGAGCAGTTGAAGGGTGTGGCTAAGGGTGTAGACCTCGCGAGGCTTAAGGCAGTGTCGCAACCAGAGTCAGGTGCGTGGCTGCACGCTTTACCATCGCCACATCTAGGCACGCTCTTAGATAGCGAGTCATTGCGGGTGGCTGTGGCTCTTCGCTTGGGCTGCGATGTATGCGAACCTCATCAATGCATTTGCGGTTCCAGGGTTAAAGCCAGTGGTCACCACGCCTTCAGTTGCTGTCGATGCGCGAGAAGATTTCCACGTCACCACGCCCTCAATGATATTGTCCGAAGAGCGCTGGTTTCGGCCAACATTCCTTGCGCCTTGGAGCCTCCCGGACTGAGTAGGTCCGACGGCAAGAGACCTGACGGTGTGACTCAGGTGCCGTGGCATTAGGGCAAATGTCTTTTATGGGACGCCACCTGTGTCAGCACCTTTGCGGCTTCGCATCTCGGTCGCACCGTTAGAGCGGCTGGGGCAGCGGCGGAGTCTGCGGCCCTTAGAAAAAGGGACAAATACTCCGCCCTGCAAAACAATTATTTGTTTGTCCCTCTCGCAGCGGAAACGACCGGGTGTTGGTGTGAGGGAGCGGGGGTTTTTTTTAAAGACGTTGGCCGTCGAATGAGAGAGAGGGGTGGTGACCCCCGCTCTGGGTCATTCCTGTTGCAGAGGCTGTCCATAGCCATTCAGCGTGGCAACGCTGCTAGTGTTATGGGCACCTTTGCACCGGGAATGGCAAAGAGTGGGTTAAACATCTAGTTTAAGTTTTATGTCGAAGTTATACTGATATCTAGTTTTAAGTATTTATATCAAATTAATTTACATATTATCAGTATCTATTAATTTCTTATTTATTGGTAACCCGCCCCGGCTTCGCATGAGTGTTCTATGGTTTTCTCTATTATTGATGTGTAATGTAACATCTTTCTATTTCTGCAATCTGTGGGAGTGATGTCGTGATAAGCAATGGAAGTCGTCAAAAACAAAAGTCTGACCGTCTAAACTAGGGTAATTCCTGTAGTAGTCTTAGATCCATGAAATTAGGCTAGAAGCTAGGTCTTATAGCATGTACAGAGACAAATCCGAAAACCATGAATTAATTGATATCTAAGTTATTTGAAAAAAAAAGTTAACTCTTTTTATAACACATGATGATCAATGATCATACGTAAATTAACGAATACTCAGAATAACCATTTCAATTCAAGCTATGAATAGAGCTGTCAATTAATTCTGAAAGATTTGTGAGAATGAACCAGAGGATGATGACGTCGATGACACATCCTTACCAATGTATAAAAAAAAATACCAAATATAGTAGCCTTTTTTACGTTTTTACTTTTAAGAGCGCGTAAGTTATGGATATAAATCCATGTCCAACCACTACCAACCCCTTCTTGTTTAAGAAAATGATGAAATCTAGTAATTATGAAAATTATGACTAGTATTCTTGAATCTAACCGGCAAGGACGTCTCCGTAGACCAGAAAATGGGCAGCAGCGTTTTCTTTTCAATAAGTATCTATTATAAAACACTGTGACCTCTAAGCACTACATTCCATTTTGATTTGCTTTCTCGCTTTATGCTTCTGAATTTAGGTAAATGTAATAAGCGCATAAGCAAATTTTGCTATAATCGCCACTTTTGGCAGGTAGGTTAGAGATAAAAAGTAATACAAGCGAAGACTACTATGAACTTTTAATAAAATTTCATATTTTAATAAAATTTAAACACGGGCGCGAGTAACAGATAATTTTAAGCGTGCATACTCCGCATGGTGGAGTTTGCTGGAATGCGATTCTGGAATGGGCTGCAGCATACCTATTAGTGGAGTTTAATTAACAAAATTCCGGAGCGAAACGTAGTTATTTTGTGTTACTTTGTGGATTATAAAAAATGTACCTACTTACTTACTACACTTACTTAGTTACACAAAGGTAGTTAATTAACGGGGTGACTGCCAAGAAATTGATTTGATTCGATTTGATTCTATAATTAAACGTTTGTAACGTGCCACTGGGACGTGTCAGTTAAGTAATATATTAAGCATACATGACATAATAACACAATTTTAAAAGAACTCAGTAAAAATTGGAGTTTACATAATTTTCACATACAATGGTTTAATACCATCCAGCCATTATGTAGCCATGATAATTAGTGGAGCAGAATAAAACAAAAGCAGCAATTTTAAAATAGTAAGTAATAGATAGGGAAATAAAGATAATAAATAGGGAAATAAAGCGGTAGATATAGGTTATGTTATGTTTCAACTGTGACAAGAACGATTCGTTTTCATCTTTCATTCCCCGCTTTCCGTGTAAGCGAGGTACCCAAAAGGTTCTAAAATAATTTTTTTCACAATTTTGTCGGCGTGATTAATGTGCCGTACAAAATTTTAGCTTTCTAGTACAGTCACTTGCAGCGTGAATGGACCTCCCTAGCATACATTAAATGTATAGGAGGGGGGAGGGGGGGGGGGGGGGGGGAGGTCAGTTCTCTCTGCAGCTAACTGTACTGATAGGTTTTGAGATAAATAAGCCGTGGACGTTCAGACGGACGGACATGGCGAACCTATACGGGTTTCTTGGTTTACTACGGAATCCTAAAGACATAGTATAGGTAGTGACATCTATTGTCGAAGAACATTATTGTACCGTGGTGCCATCAAAGCAACGCGTGACAATTGCTCTATTGACACGCGATTTCCGAGTTCTCCAAATCAAATTATCTAGAGATAGGTATGTACTTGACAGCGCGCAAAGCGCACGATTTTCATAGTGTTCATCGATGCTTATTGGTTGTGTACTATAGGTTTCTGGTGTATAATATTGTAGAATACTTTCATCATCAAACCTAAAGTAAATAACCTCCAAAAACAAGATAGGGTAGAAACTGTGGTAAAGTTATTGTTATTTTGGAGTGCATTGAGGTAACTCTTGGGTATGGAAAACAAAAATCTGATATAAACAGTTATTTATAGCTTTTCAGTCTTTTTATGCTATTCTATGCTATGGTTGAGGATAGTCAGATACAGATATATCAGTTGTTCAAACTGCTTGTCTGTTCAGGAATAATAATAATAATATTCAGTGACAAACGACCAGACAGCCCACCTAATGGTAATATAACATCTTTAAATTGTACATTTAGGTTGCAGGTAACAATAATGCAGAACCGCAGGTTCGTTGTCACTGTTAGGACTAACATTAAATGCCTCATGCCTGGCTACCTTATCCGTAAAACCGGAACACAACAATGAAAGCACTGTTGCGTGGCGGCCAAAAATAGATAAAGCGGTGGTACTCACCCAGGCGGACTCCTCAGGCTCTTCCTACCACAAAAGTGTTTTGAAAGAACTAAAGTAGCAACAGAAGTAGCAGCATTGTACATTTGCGTATGCAGGTAGGTGGGTCGGTATTCCTTATTCCGCTTCCTCGACCTACTAGGTACTGTTAAAGACTTTATGTATAACTACTTACCCACCTATGTATTTTCAAATAGCGATGAAACAAAATTCACAAACATATTACTATAGGCAAACAAGTTAGCGTACAATGACGTCTTGTCTCTGCGACAAATAGCTATGCTTGTAACACACAAAAGAAATGTAATAAGATTTCTCCAAGTTACACAAAGGGAGTCAGTGAAACGTAATGAAATAAGTCATCCCGTCGCCTTGTTTATCGAAGTGTAAAATAATACGATCACTCAAGTAAATTCAAATTGGACGACGAGTATTTTCCACGTGTATTTTTGTCTCGTAAAATATCTTAGGCATAAGGACATACAGTGTTCGAACTATTTAAGAGTTCACGTATTATGTAAATAATGTTTTCGATCACACAACTGATATCCATCGCACGAGGGGAGTTTGAAGTTTCAGGGCTGAACGCTGGTATTTCATTCCGAAAAAGTAATAGGGTCCCGCGGTTTAGTTAAATCTTTACAGAGATCCGAACTGCGCGCGAATGGAAACCGCGGGGGACTGATACCGCAATATCGTCTGTTGGCATGTGACCTGGGAATACAACTAGGTTGCAGTTGCAACGCAACTTGTTGCTTGGCTGCAGACGGCAGTATTACCTAGTTAAGACAGTGATATAGTAGTGATCTGATACGAGTCCAGTATAGTATAGTCCGCTAAGTTTTAAACTGGCCGTTACCAAAAGTCTCAACAAAATGTATAGGTGCAATTCAAGACCATAACTGCATGATCACCTTAAGAATCATGTTCCCGTGCAGTTGTTAAAATAATTTTAAAGTATTTAATAATTACATTTTTATTTATTCTATAAAAATACTACGGGGGTCAAAGACAAAATCTTTAGACCTAAGTGTCAGCTACGGAATTTTTTCTTGAAGTGGTAATGCACTTATGTATGTTTTGTATTGTACATACGTAGGAAGTAATATATACCATCTAAAATAATCATAGATTTCCATTGGCTGAAGGTACCTGATTTTCCCTATTCGGCGAACGTTATCGATTTGACCAGTTGTTTTTATATTTAATTTAGTGGCAAGAACATTAATAAAAGAAAGCGTTTATACCTCGATCACGTATGTTAGCTCAGCGGCTACGATGGACCAATGGATGGTAATTGAAACAAATTTATATATACGCCAGAATGATGAGGGTTTCTTCGTAAGATGTGGAGTTCTGGTCACGTCTTTCCCTAATTTCGGGTAGTTGAGATAGATTCTATTTAGACTGCCGTATAATATCTAGCCACAACTACAGCCGGTAGCATTACGCTCGAGATTTGATAGTTGGTTGCTCAGTTATGTATTCTTGTAGAAACTACTACTAAACTAAATTCGTAGTCAGCAGAAACTAGCTGGTACAAACTTAGGACACACTGAGTGCCAACAAATTCTGCCGGTGTGTGTAATTAAGTAAGTAATTTAATAAAGTAATAAAGTAAGAAGAATTTAAAGAAGTATACTTATTATTTCTTATTTTAAACTTTTACTTAATATTTTAATTTATGTTAAGAAATGAAACCTTTTGGTTTGAAATATGAAAAGGTATAGTACTTAGTTTAATATTTGTGTTACTTTATTCCGATTCTGCGTTCAAGCAATCCAAATATCTACTTATTCTCTGATAATACTTGACTTAGTTGTTACTGCTGGTGTTTTTATTTTGTGGCTGACAAAAACATATTATGCTGTTTTATTTGCTAATTGGATAATTAAATAAATACCATTTCTTTATTTGACAAATAAAATTATACAGTACGAGCTACAATTATAGGTTATAACTTCAATTTCTATACATTTATCAATCAGGCAAATGTGTAGGTATACATTATCATTGACACAGCCCATCACTCCACTGATAGCATTAATCCCTCTCTGCATTGGACGAGCGCAAATAAATGCAGCTTCGCTATAAAACTGCAATGACCGGGCAAAAACCATTTTATGAAAGAATTTAATTAAGTTGTGCACCTTTTTAGTCCTAATACATTCGTACAAAAGACTCTCGTACATTTCATTATTAAGGGATCAAAGAGTGTGCGCATTTAAATCGGATTACAAAGAATGGTGCACTGAAAGCGGGAGATTTATTAATATCTGACGGTATGGCGCTCTACTGAAAGTTCTGCGATCCTGGCCTTTCATAAATGTTTGAATTTCGAATGTTTTAAAATATGTATATTTATTAAATTTAAAAAAATTACTATTCGATACAGCATTTCCCATACTATTTTCATTACAGCTGTATCGAAAAATAACTTATTAATCATTATGCAACCCTTTTTTTTTTTAATTTTGCCGTTCGCCGGGACACGGCTAAATGTAGGCTGAATACCTAAATGTCTTTGACAAATTCAAAATTCAAATTTTCTTGTTTATATTTGTGTATAATTATTTTCCCACTAAACAGAATATTTTTTCTAATTGTTGTAATTTGTGTGTTGTGAATGTTTTTTCTTGTTAGAAGTAAATAAATAGATAACTGTGAAAGTAGTGAAGTTAATTTCCCGCCGCTTGATATCCTCGACGCGTAGGTACAACAGAACCGACTCGCAGCTTACTTCCAGCAAAGTTGAGAAAATTATAGGTACGAAATTTTAACATGGAAATATGAGTGTAGATAAGTAGTGCAACTGCATATAATTAGGTATTAAAACACTCGTGTCAAACTAATATCATACTCGGCTACGCCTTGTATGATAAACAGACACTCATGTTTTAATACCCCCTTTTATATACCAGTTGCATGAACTACTATTTAAACTTAAGAATCTCAATCATAGATTGAATAAAAAATTGGAGGGAATTCGTATATCAATTGTTTTTTTTATCATTAGTTGAAGTTCTACGTTCGTAGCAAAAATGGAATTAACACGAAAAGATTTTAAGGCAATGATTCTTTATGATTTAAAAAATGTCTCCGCAAGATTGCACAGCTCGTCTTCAAAATGCTTTTGGGAGGGAAGCACCTCATTTGAGCACCGTAAGGCGTTGGCAAGCAGAATTTGATCGTGGCCGTGTTTCTCTCTTTATTATTAGGTTGTCATGTGAAACAACGACCAGTTACTGTAACATCCATTCCCCTGCCCCTAATACTTAAACCTACTTATTTACATGACTGAGATGTCTCTAGCTAAAAGACGTCAAAGGTCAAAGGCCAAAGGTCAAAGGTCAAAGGCATTTATTTGTGTCACAGGTACGCATACAGATTCATCAAGATATTATAATGTTTGTGAGTATCTCTGTGTTAACCCCAATTGTGTGTATACAAATAAAATCATAGTGGCAAATTCCCATTAAATTTTGTTAAAAAATATTCAGTCATTTTTACATAACTAATTGTTAAACGGTACCATATCTCTAAAATTCATGTATTCATTCATATCATAAAAGCAATACTTCAAAAGCCATTCTGTTAACTTATTATTAAACTCTCTTTCCGGTAAATTTTTAATTTCATTGGGTAAGTTATTAAATATAGTTATACACATATTATACACATTATTTTTATATATGAAGGTTTTACACGGAGGTTTATGCAACATGTTTATATATTGCGCTCTTTGTGTCCTGCGGCTAACATTTGATACACTTTTAAAATATTCCGGATGAGATTTCGTAAATACACAGATATTTTTAATATACATACATGTCAATGGTAGGATTCGTAATTTATAGAATAATGGTCTACAGCTATCTGTGACCCATGACTTTGTAATTGCACGAACACATTTCTTTTGAAGCCTAAATGTTCTTCCTACCTCTACAGAATTTCCCCACAACATAATTCCATAGTTAAGAACTGAGGAAACATGCCCATGGTAAGCAGTTAGGGCTGCATCCATAGACACCGTAGTTCTCAGTCTGCTCAGTGCGAAGACAAATCGATCCAACCTTTTGCAAATATAGTCGATATGATCCTTCCAATTCAAGTGTTTGTCAATAATTAAACCTAAAAATTTTGTGCTGCTAGTTTCTTGTAATGAACAGTCGTTATGCTTTATATTTAATTTATGTGAACTTGTATTGTATGATTGGAATTGCATAAAATTAGTTTTCGTCAAATTAATATTTAAATTATTATTTTTTATCCATGTTATAATATCATTCAATGCATTATTTAAATTATTTTCATAATTAGATAAGTCTTCACCCTTAACTATCACCGTCGTGTCATCGGCGAATAAAATACATTGATGTGAGGTAGCTGTAGGTAAATCATTCACATATAAAAGGAACAATAACGGCCCTAAGATACTACCTTGCGGTACGCCTGACCCTTTATTTAAGAGTGTCGATCGGAAGGACTGTTTAGTTACCCTATTATTTCCCTTGACTAATCTGGTTAACTCTGTGCACTGCTTTCGATTGTCTAAATAACTCTTAATTCACTGTAATGCATTACCTCTTATTCCAAATACTTCCAATTTAGAGAGCAGTTTATCATGATTGACATAATCAAATGCCTTGCTCATGTCAAGAAATATTGATGTAATAGGGGTTTTGTTATTTAATGATTCGGTAATATACTTAACAAAATTAAAACATGCCAATTCCGTCGAAGAACCTTTTCGGAAGCCATATTGATCAGGTTGTAGTAAGTTATATTTGGATATGAACTCACTTAGCCTTACATACATTGCCTTTTCTATTATTTTAGACAGTATAAGGACAATAGTGATTGGCCTATAGTTATTCGGATCTGTACGGTCACCTTTCTTGTGCAATGGTTTTACAACTGATAGTTTCAGTTGTTCAGGGAATGTTCCTTGACTAAAAGTTAAATTGATTATGTATGATAAGGGTTTACATAACCACTTAGCATTAGCCTTTATCTTATTTGTTGTAATTTCATCTATACCACTAGTTCTAGTATTTTTCAATTGCATTATTATTTTTAGAATTTCATTTTCGTCAAGTGGTTTAAAAAAAATTTAATGTATGTTATTTTGTGAAGAAGATGTCAAATTTGTGGTATTATTATTTATATTATTACTATAAGAAATGTCAGTCAAAATTCTATTAAATTCATTGCAAATGTCAATTGGATTGTGATAAATGTCATGATTATGTTTAATTGTTTCAATGTCATTCTTGTAAATGTCCTCATTAAATGTGTCCGATATTACATTCCAAGTTGCCTTGCATTTATTCTTATTGGAATAAATGTATCTGTGATTATAATTTTTTTGGGCTAAGTTGATGCACCTTTTTAGAATTCTATTATACATTTTTATTTTATTTCTGTTATGCAATATATGTCCGTGATTTTCATTTATATTGTGCATGTGTAACTTACGTTTAACTTTACAAGATTTTTTTATCTCCTTTGTTAGCCAGTTAGACTTTTTACTTTTATTATTAACTTTGATCCTAATAATGGGAAAGCACATATTATACAACAAACATAGTAAATCATAGAATTCATTGAAAGCAGTATTTACGTCTGTACAGTTATATACTTCAGAGAAGGAAAGTGCTGATAGACAATTCTGAAATTTAGAAACATTTTCAGAGTTATAGTCTCTTTTATATTCATATCAAGTTATAATTGGTTTCCCCTTATGTATACTTACTTGTAATGATTGGGCTGTCTCGTGATCAGACAGGCCGAGTGTGTGAATTTCCGACTTAGCATTTCTCATATTGCTAGCTATCTGATCTAAACATGCATTCAACCTTGTAGGCGATTAAATATGTAAATTAAAATTGTAATTAGTTAGTGCGCTTGTTAGATCTTTCGAAAATGCATTGATTTTTAGAATATCAATGTTCCAATCTCCACTTAACACAATTTTCTTATTTTTGTGTTTTTTAGACAGATACTGAAGTAATTTATTTAATTTATAAATAAATATGCCAACATGGCCCTTACTCTGATCTGGTATTCTGTATATAACTATTATAATCAAATTCATGCCTTCTATTTCAATACCACATGCCTCAAAATACCTGTCATTTGCTAATTCAGTTATGAAAGGCAACGGCTTTGCACGGAGTTGCTTATGAATGAGAATGGCCGTACCACCTCTTCCTTTTTTCCTACAATAACATGTAGCCAACTTAAAATTTTTCAACTTTATATTGGCATGTGAACCCTGTTTAACAAATGTCTCACTCAAACAAATTGCATCAAAGCCTTGGTTATTATTATTAAACTCAGTTAATACTATTTCAAGCGCGTCTAATTTACCCAATACTCCACAAATATTTTGATGTAATATTGTATTTACGTGTAAATTACACATAAATACATTGGCCGTACATCGTGATCGTCTAGCTTTAAATACATTACAAGGACCCTCTACGTTGTGTGTTTGATAAAATCGTATGTCGAAATAACACCTTTAAGGTTATAAATATCGCTAAATTAACGGAAAACTCATTTAAACGAAATGCGTTATATAGAATCGCCGAACGGAAAAGTAAATCGTACAACTAGCGGGAGATCAAAATCCGCAACCAAGATAAACATGTGAAATATCCGTGAAATAATAAAACATAAGAAAATAACCACAACTATATAAATATAGAAGTTAGGTTCGTCAAATGAATGCACTGTGTAAAATACGCGAGTCAAATGAAACATCAATTCCGCATATAAAGTAAGTAACAATCAAAATTTGTATGAGTAGACAAAACAAGCAAAATATAAATTAAGAAACATGCAACTTAGCTCTAGAACTGATCTTTATCATATCTGGTCGGCGGGCGATGAATGGCAGGCGATCGAGGCACGTCGCGACTTCCGAGCGTTACCTCTTCTTTCTTCGTGCCCACTCCTATCCCCATGGCTGCGAGATTTGCCTAACATAGACCTGAACCTAATGAGTTGTGAAAAATGGACCTTTAGGTCTCGGAAATAGCCTAATCGATAGGAAAACCTAAGCTCCCTTCCAACCTACACACCAGGCCAACACATGAACAGATGGACCACATACATGTCCTGCTCATGCGTCCAGCGAAACCTCGACATCGAACGAACCAGCGACCTATTGTCCACTCCGATCAAACCGTCACACGCATTTCGATCATCTGGTTGTACTTCCGCACCTAATTTGTTTGCAAACAATTGTGAGACTAATATTTTAATTTTATTTACGCGCACGCGATATGTCGAGACGCATATGACTGAGCCCACCTATCGATCTAACTCGATTTTCCATGTCCGCTAAAAAGGTCGTTAAAGCATTAAAAGCCCAAAATTCTTAAGCGAACACGGGTCAAAGCCATACCAAGATCCGGTGGCAAACCCACGGTAATAAATTACCGTCAAAGTACATGGAGCACAAATCAGTTTCCTGATCCTACTCATCAAGAGCGTGGTCCACGTCCGGTCCGAACCTGGTTCCCTGTGTAGTGATGTTTTCTATGGGCGGGCTGGGTCGTAAACGTGTGTAAACTACTTTTCATTTTATTTCCAATAAAAGCATATTGAGTTAAAATGAGTAAATTAAGCGAGAAAGAAAGAACCCCGACACGTTCATTGATACCCGGCCACAACAGGTGTCAGAGGCTCGGCAAGAGGTGCAGAACACATAACCAGAACTGTGCCTATATGTGTACTCTAAGTGATAGTTTATTTTTATTTATTTAGAAGTTGAGAATTAATTTTACGGGTTTATCGGATTTAATTATTCTAAACAGTGTCTTTAAAGGGAATTAGTAGGGAACTAGTGATCGGTTTAATTTAACTAAATAACTTTCATCTAGTATCTAACAGAAAACTTCATCTTTCACTATTTAGTATAACTACGTTATGGCCCTACCAAAATATAATTATAGCGACCATAAAATATATAGGTAATTCAATATCAGACTTACTGCAAAAACTCGTACAAAACGCAAGTCACCAACATACCTGAGTATAAACTAAAATAGTGGACGATAGATAACACTACGGAACCACCACACAAGAGATATCTAATGCTCGTACAAAACGTAGATCATCAACTCTAGCACGCGACAACACTTCTCGAAAATACCACGCAGTGCCTGCGCGCGCGCACTCCTCGTATCAATGAAATATCCCTCGCCGAAGAACCACCCAGTCCCGGGACCTTAGACCAACTGTCGCTCCCGTCTTTCTTCCCTTAGCCCCTTAACCCCGCATCTTCAAGCGTGAGAAAACCAACCATTTGACCAACACGTGTTACGCAATTTCTCCACGAATGACAAGGTCCGCCCGTGGAATTCTTTGTTTTTTCCGAGACTATATCGCCTTTGTATTTAAAATATATTGACGCAACGCTAATGACAACTGCAGGTCATAAAAGTAATAAAATGCTCTCGCCCGCCATTAAGACAAACGCGCGTACCATTTTTACTAAAAAGATTACAATAGAGACTAGGGAACAATATACCTGCTGTGCAGGAAGGAAGTCCACGCCGTTTCTAGTTAATTGCCGTCCCCAAAACCTCTTAATATATCTTATTTCTGCCAATAGCCCACATGTGCGCAGCGGCGTCGGTTAAAGTCCCGAAAACGATAGTTTGTGTTATTTGTTCTATGGTATTTCCAAATTGCTAAAGCGATCACAATGCACCCCAATATAAAACTCGCCATTAAAGTTGTATGCTATTATTTAGTAACCCGAACTTACGCATTAAACACGACATATAAATACTTTTAAAAATCACATACCTATAGTGATGTAGGTAATAACTAATCTACTGGAACGTACTTATGGCACATAAGGATTGTTACATTACATAAGTAACTGTTGTAGCTACTCTTTTTTAAGTGTTATTTACTTAACAATGCAAAAACATCTGTCATGAAATGTCACAGTTGGACTCCGCCCCTATTCGAAATTATTCGAAACTTTTATATCGGATTCGTTTACGGTTACGGATATTGTTTTATTTCGAATATCCGATAGTTTGGTTACGGTTACGGAGCTTCATAACATCCCTGCTACGTAGTAGTCTGTTCCCTAAATAATTTTACCACGCATATTGGTGGTTTTGAATGCACAATATAAACTTGAATTGAGATTTTCAATACAGAAACAAATGACAACATTATTAAAAAATCATCTTGCTAAGTATGAGACAATAGACAACCAATATTAAAAATGTGTATGATATAGTAATACAGTATCTAAAAAAGGGTTATTGTCCAATCCGCTTACAGTCAAACTGCGGTTGGAATTTTTAAAACTTACTTACCAGCCGCAACTCTGTCGCCAAGTCGATAATGAGCTGATTTTGTTCTTTAATAAAATTTGCAGATACGAGATCTTCGTTTGGCCCTGAAATAAAAGATTACGTTATAAAAAAGAACAAGCATTTAGAAAAATCATAGAAAAACTACATCATATCATCATCATACGAATCATAGAAAAACCACATCACGTCTCAATTATGTAATACGACATTTCAAAATATGGATCGACGATAATATTTATCTATCATCATCATCATCATCATATCAGCCAGAAGACGCCCACTGCTGGGCATAGGCCTCCCCCAGAGATCTCCACAAAGGCCGGTCCTGTGCTTTTCGCATCCAGCTGGTACCTGCGATCCTTACCAGGTCGTCAGTCCACCTTGTGGAAGGCCTACCCACGCTGCGTCTTCCGGCACGTGGTCGCCACTCGAGAAGTTTACTGCCCCATCGGCCATCTGTTCTTCGAGCTATGTGCCCTGCCCACTGCCACTTTAGTCTGGCAATCCTTAGAGCTATGTCGGTGACCTTGGTTCGCTTGCGGATCTCCTTATTTCTGAGGCTGGAAGTCATCAAACATGCGTGCGAGACGATTCGTAATGACTCTCGAAAACACCTTATACACATGGGTCAGCAGCGATATTGGTCTGAAGTTCTTCAAGAGAGCCTTTCTTGAAGAACAATATCACTATACTTCTGTGCCATGTTTCCTGCGTTTTTCCCTCGAGAATGACGGAATTGAACAGCTTCTGAAGGGTCTTAACAGGTTTGCCACCAGCTTTCAGAAGCTCAGCCGTAATTCCATCATCACCCGGCGCCTTGTTGTTCTTGAGCTGTTTGAGAGGCATACTAATCTCGTACAGGCTGATGTCCGGGATATCTTCGGTGTAGTGTCGGGTCAACTTGGCTCTGGGGTCTTTTGCCATACTGGTAACAGGTGCCCGTGTTGTCGTGTATAACTGTCCATAGAACCTCTCGACTTTTCTCAAAACCTCGGACTTGGTCGAAACAACTCTGCCGTCATCCGTTTTCAGTCTCGTCAACTGGCTCTGTCCAATCGACAGATCTCTCGCAAAGACTTTAGAGCCTTTATTCCGCTCGATCGAGGCATCAATGTTGATAGTATTGAAGCGGCGTATATCGCGAGTCAGAGACTTGGAGATCTGTCGATTAAGTCGCCTAAATTGAGAGACATCATCAGGGGATTGCAGAGTCATTGCCAGTCTTTCTTCCATGAGTTTGAGGGTATTGTCAGAGATTTTGCTTGTTCTTTTTGTACGGCAGGCTTTGTAAAACTTTGACCCAACCGTATAGACAGTTTCCACGAACCTGTTATTGTAGTCGTCCACGTCGACGCATTCTCCTAGGCACTCGAAGCGATTTTGTAATTTGAGTTGAAAGCTCTCGGGGTTTTGGATTTGGATGGGTACAGGCCGGAGCGTGGACCTCATCAATCTCGATCTTTCCAGCTGTGGATTAATATTCAATGTGCCTCTTACCAAGCGGTGATTACTGCCAATTTTTACGCTATTGATCACCGCGACATCATTGAATATATGCCGTTTCGTAGATAGGATGAAGTCGATCTCATTTTTTGTGACACCATCGGGACTAACCCACGTCCATCTGCGATGATCCGGCTTCCCGAAAAATGAGTTCATCATAAAGAGTCCCTCTTTCTCCAGAAAGCCGGCCAGCATCTGGCCACGGGCGTTCCCACTTCCAACTCCAAATTGCCCCAGTCTCAACTCGTCTCCGCTTCGTTTGCCCAGTTTCGCGTTAAAATCCCCCATGACAACGGTGTAATGTGTCTTGGAGGTATGTATGGCTGTAGTTATATCCTCATACATAGCCTCCACTTCATCGTCGGAGTGAGTCGAAGTCGGTGCGTAGACCTGTATGACCTTCAACGAATACCGCTTGGTAATTCTGAGTATAAGGTACGCAACCCTAGATGACACATTCTCGATCTTGACGATGTTGTTCACAAGGGATTTGTGGACGAGGAACCCGACACCACCTAGGGACAGTTGGTCGCCCTCCCGGAAGTAAAGCAGATTTCCGGACTTCAGAGCTATCGAGTCCTCCCCCTTTCTTCGGACTTCAGATATCCCTATAATATCCCAATGTAATCTGCTTACCACTTCCTCCAGCTCCACGAGCTTTTCGTCGGTCCGCAGTGTCTGGACGTTGTATGTTGCCAGGGCCAGTGGTCGTGCTTTGTGGTAGCCTGATCGCGTCCGGTGATTCTTCGCACCCCCTGCCCCGCCGTTACCGTGACCGCTACCATGGTCTGGAATAGCGGGGCCGCCGGGTACTGGGGGCCGTGGCTTGTGTGTGCTTGTCATTTGTGTGAATTGCCATAATCGCCACGCTTGGCAGGTGGGTTGGCGATCGCAGTGCAGTATATGTTAATTCGGGTTTGTCCCTCAGTCCCTTATATTTATCTATAAATAAATTAATCTCCTTATTCTACAAATAGGTCAGCACTGTACGTCCATGTCAGCACTACACAATTTCATAGGTATAATAATGTGTCAATCGAGCAGATTGGCACCCCGTGACGGTAATATTATTATGTGTCAAGTGGTTACAGACCCCGTGTGGTACAGTCGCGTTCATAAGTGCTTTATCGCTATAAAAAAATTTTGTTGTTACTGTCATATACAGGATATTAGGTGCATTTTTAAACAAATGGAATTGCCTATTAGCTGTCCCTTAGGTACTAACGACTAATTGATTTAATTGCTTTTCCGAAACCAAAATAATACCTAATAATGTAAGTTGCTGAAAGAATTTTTGAAAACGGTTTATTAGTTTCGAAGATTACCGCAAATACATATAAGCCACAAACGCCTTACCTTCATAGAGTTGTATCATGAGACACCATACTAGGGTCCACAGCGTGAGGAAGGAAAACATCCCCAGCTGGCAGGCGAGGCACCGGAACACCACCGAACAGATAGACTCGCCTGGCTTCATACTGTCTGGGTATACTCGCAGCCACGTATCAGGTACCTGAGAGGGCAGACGTATTATCAATATCATCGAAATTAAAGTTCGAGATTTTTTTTAACTTCGAAATTGATTCATGTTTATCATACTTTTCCGATCTTGCTAGGGATAAAACTAATCAATAATATCCTCCCTACAATTGAATAGATACGCTCACTGCTCAATTTTCATAAATTCAATTCTTTTCTGAATTGAATAAGGCTCAATTCACAGCTGTTCCACTGTCACGCCATTTTATGATTTATCTCCTTTAAGAAATACACCGTATCGTTTAAAGCCGTAGTAGTAGTAGTAGTCGTAGTACTAGTAGCAGTCAAATCTGTTCGTTTGTCACTGAATAGCATAAATGAGGGCTTGGCATACACGACAATAGATAGCATTGGCCCAAGATAACAGAAATGGGCTCTAAAAGTCGCTGGCGGTGCACTTATCGAGCTACACGTTGCCAGGCGCTGACGACTGCTGCCACTCGGTGCAAATTAAGCCTTACATAAATACTTGGAGGTTCGCAACAGCTAATGAATATTCTTACCTTATGAATAATAACAGGCTTATTTCTATCACCTACACTTCCTTTACCGTTATCGTCTTCCACTGGAATAATGAGATTTTCTGATATATCAAGCATATCAGTTTCAACAAACTTCCCATTTACATTGCAATTTGGTTTACAACATAATCTTCTAACTGATTTCGCCTTAAGGTTTTTACTTTTGCTGTGATATAAGAAAGCATCGCGTAATCTTGATTTATGTTGATTTGTGTTCTTATTCGTACGTTTAAGGAATATGAGTTTCTTGTCACCGTAGTTTATATCAGCCGTGTGCTTGTCGCCACGACCTCCTAGTTTACTTGCACTGTCTATACTATTAACTACGAACCGATCCTTTTTGTTTTCAACTTTGTTACTCGACTTCACTTTCCTATAAAGCGGTTTGACAAATATCACGTTCCTTTTAAATTTATCGCGAATGCTCTTCATGTTTCCGCGCGTTCCCTAGAATTACTGGAAGTGCACTGGAATTCCCGAAAGTGTTTGCCGTTAAGGCGGTAGCGTGCTCGAAAACTTGGAAATAGACTTCCGGCTTGAGTTCAACAAACCGGAAGCTGTTCCTCATCAAGTATCAAAGTTGAGCCTTTGTTACGAATCAAAACAACTTTCTAGTTAAAAGTTACGACGGTACGAGTTTCTTTTAATGATTGAGTAAAGGAGCGGTGGCTTGTTAAAATGGTCAGAAGAATAACGGCCTGATGTTTGACGTGAATTAATGAATTACTGAGCACTTTATTGCATATAAATACAGGATACAGTCGGTACATATCGGTAGCAACAGAGAAAACAACAGACGGCCTTATGGCTTAAAGCGATTTCTTCCAGATTTGTATTAATTATGTCATTATCTGAGTGTCCTCTAACCTTGTATTATAATGATTTAAAGTTTCGAAATTTTTTCATGTAAATATCAAATACTTAAATAACCCTCTTTCAATAATCATATTTAATGGAAAATATCATCCAAGATGAGATCCAGCTTTAGGTTTAACTATTCTATAGCAGCAATATCAAAGACAAAATCCTTCGAGTCTAGCCTGGATAATACATAAAACGAAGATTGGTAGATAATGTCTGAATATTTCATGTTTTTAGAATATAATGTTTGAGAACATCATGCGTAGCGAGTTGTTTGCTCTTTACTCAGAAGGATTTCAAATGTCTTTTGAAGCCTTTTGAGGTGTATCTAGAGGTAAACAAGTATATTTTATAAATCTCTCCTACCTACATTATTTAAAAGTAGAACAGTTTTTTTCGACATGTATTTTATCCTTCAGAATCCTTTTATATTCGTACCTACTTATATTATTATCAGTAACTTATTTTCAAATCCAAATCCGTTGAGACTACATGAGATATCGCTCATTTGGAGAAACAAAGACAAAACTGCATGTTTAGCGATTTTACAGGAGAAGCAATCAAAGTTTTAGATGTAAGTGTAAGTTAAGGAAAAGTACTTTCAACAAATATTTTGATTTGAATATTAAACTATAACATAGTTTACTATATTAAACTATAACATGTAAAATCGCTAAACATGCAGTTTTGTCTTTGTTTCTCCAAATGAGCGATATGTTTCAACTTGCCTCAAAGACCTTGTCAAAGTTATAAATCTTTGTTATTTACTTTAATCAAACAAACCCATTATGAATTGCTTATATTCAAATATTTATTAGATATAACGTATGGCGAGTGCTCCACCGACAACAGTCATACTCTTAAATACGTATGATGATGATAACGTACAGATATAACTTGAAACATAGTACCTTCTTAGAACGAATTGCTAATCGAATTGAATGCTTCTAGAACACACTTTAAACTGTTAAGTGCAACATCAAATGTCAAGATATGGAGTTAAAATGCATACATGAATGAATTTTCAAAGTTAGATTGAAGCCTTCCGGAAAGAAATATCGATGGAAGCCTAGTGCAAAGCCACAACCATCCGGGCAAAGTTTAAATTGCGTTCGTTGGGCGGAAACGACGACAAGTTACTTTGACGCTGCGGCTTGGTAGCTTACTCCGATTGACTTACAATTTTGAACACGATTAATGTGGGTACTTTATAATGTTGAGCAAGAAACTACCTGCTTTATTGAGTACGTAAGAACGTCTATGATGTCTGTTTCTCTAATTTAGATTATACTCAGAATTCTCATAAAATATAAATAAATATGCTTAAGTATGCTTGGACAAATTTAGACAACGCCATCTAGCCCCAAAGTAAAGCTTGTGTTATCGGTTATATAACTGATAAATTACTTATATAAATACATACTTATACTTACTACACCCAGACCCGTAACAGAAATTAAAATTCATCATTTCAATTTCTGCTGGCCGGGAATCGAACCCGGGGTCTCGTGCGTGGCAGACCGCGTTGACCAACTGAATTACTCAGGTCGTCTAATATATGTCAATATGCCGTTATAGACCAAATACCATACAATTTTCACGAAATTTCTTGTTCGTTCGACCACGCTATGGAACGAGATTCCTGCAGTAGCTTTTCCAGACCATTACGACGTCAAAACCTTCAAGAAACAAGCCCACGCCTATCTCAAAGGGCAACTCACGCGCTACTCCCCAGGCGTTGCGGTTGCCTATGGGCGGCTGATCATGTTTCATGAAAAAAAAAACTACCAATTAAAATTGAAAAAAGTTAATAATTTCTAGTAAAAACGGTAATGTATCGAACTCTGTATTGCTGCCACTAAAATAACCTCAGTACTCGCCTACCAAAATTTTAGGTTTAATAAAATTTTACCTAATTTTACATCTTAGCTCAGCAAGTTCTCTATTATCCAATAATATCACTATTACCCAAGAATTATTTCCGGTAAAATACGGAACACAACGATAGTAAACAAGCTAGCTTTGTGGCTTTTATGATTAAAAAATTAATCTATCAAGGGCACAATGCCGCAGCATCTGTTGCAGAGAACTTTAGAGATTGTTATTTTAGGAGCAGATTTTTAAGAGATCAGATTATGATAAATACCGTCAAGGGGCAATAAACTGTTCAACCAGTCTCCGGATCTCCCTAGGATCCGGGGTCTCCAGCCAGCAGAAGACCTTGATCAACCTCGCTTTGCCAACAGTATTAGGAGGTGTCATGTACTTATTATCTATTATTTTAATTTTTTTTCTGTCTTATCTCTACTGTCTTGTATTTCCATATTATGGAGAGTTGTAAGCTGATTAAAGCCTTGCTTTCCTAAGGTTTTGTCGTATCTTTTAATTAGCATAAATTAAAATGAAGAGAGTAGTCTTGTCAATAATGCGCTACCTACGGCCCGAGCGCTCCTTAATCGTGTCGAATACAATGGCCGCTGATTTGAAATGGCTACATTGGCGCGCTACGTTTGAAATATTTTTAGAATATAATGATTTATCAGATTCGGCTCGGCTGAATATTTTTGTTAACCATATCTCGCCGGCCGTGTCCTCGCTTGTTCGCGACTGCTTGACATACGGTCAAGGTATGTCGCCGCTTGTAAGACCTTATGTAAAACCTAACCTAAAGAAACTATGTTTTTTTTATTTGTTTTTATACCACTAAGGTGGCAAACAAGCTTACGGCCTGCTTGATGGTAAGCAGCTCTAGAGGTCTGAAAACTGGGAGTAAGTACTACCCATATCTTTACATGCGATTCGATCGCTTCTCTTCACATCCATTAACGCCACGCCCCATAAAGATAATTATAGTCGTCGATTTTCAACCGGAGAATCCTTACCAACATGGTTTGTGCCGGGCTAACCTAACCTAAGGAAGAAAAAATGTGCGTAATAAAACTGATCCTTACTTTGAGGAAGTACAACTAACTATTCTTTCCTAAGGACACAGAAGGGATGAGAAACCACTGTGTCAAATAGACAACTAGCATCACTCCCAAATTCTGAACTACCCAGATGAATCGCCGATGATGACGAGTTAAAGATGCTCGACTCACGGAAGCCCTCGCCCGATCCTGCGGCTGGATTACCGCATAGCTCCGGACGGGAGCATCGCCTGCCAATTTACCTCCAGTACTACGAGGATTAGAATGAAGGAGAAGGCTTTCCTAAGAGTTTGCCGTATCTTATGTATCAGGAGGCACATCTGACTGGTGGCGACTGTTGCGAGCTCGTTGCGGTGCTAAAGTTCGACTAGCCTCAAAGTACGAAACGGTCACCCATCCAGTTCCCGGACATTGCGAGCATTGCTTAGCCTTGGTTATCGGTCTCGCAAACACGCTGCCACTAGACAATAATTTTTTTTCTATGCACTAGTCCAACTTTTCCTTTATATGCCGGATTAAAACCTCCATGGCAAATATTGATTTTATCGTCGCCGCGTCAAATGTGACGCCAGTGCGCATGGCGGCCTGCGCGCGCAGCCGTCATCTGTCAAAGTAACCTCCTTTATAAAAACAATTATTTTGGCGTAAAATATTGCAATTTTCACGATAAATCTTATGAGTATACATGTATAAATTGTTATTCTGAATTATTTACCGATTGAAAGAGCGGCCTGTACTATATTGTGTAATCATATCGGATTTCTGACCATCATTAAAAGACAAGTGTAAACATTGTTTCGAGTTCTTATTTTGTATTAATAAAGTGAAATTATTAAAACCGACTGTCGTAGACTACAAACTGACGTGAAATAATATGTGGTCAGCGCTTATTTAAGCAATGACAGGCTTTCTTGTGGTAGCATTTTAAAAACTTACAATGAGAGTTAATGATGAAATGCCTGCGGATATTCGGAGCTTACTCCTTCAGACTGACTCGGAAGCATTCCACTGTGATGATGATATCGGCCATCCTAGTAGTGTTGACCATCACGTTTCAGTTGTACGCGTACCGCAACCATCGCCACCGAAATCCGCAACCGAGTTCCGGTGACTTTAACTATAGGCCCGGAGCCTTCCTCAGACACGTACAACCCAACCAGAACAATTCATTCTGCCACTTCAACTACGGTCTACCATACAGACTCAAATGGCGAAAGGTACATGTCAGCCCGTCTATGGAACTAGGCCTCAAGAGCCCCTATCGAATCATCTACGACGCCATCAGAGGCACCGCCTATACGAACGTAAGTAAGTACGACTCCGTGACGTACGTCACGCAAGCGACTCCCGAATTCATATACCACGTCATAGAGATTGCGAGATACTGGGAAGGGCCTATTAGCCTGGCGGTGTACGTACCCGACTACGATTTAGACATAGCGATGCAACTGTTGAGACATCTCTGCCACTGTTACCAGGGCATGTCCAAAGTGTCTGTGCACTTGGTTTACCCGACGCAGAGTCACCCTAAAATGGCGAGAGATCCTCCGTTGACGACGACAGAACCCCCGACTGCATCAAATGTGTCCAACGACGAGATGAACCGGCTGAAGTCGGATAATTACAGGAAGTTAACGAGTAAAGACAGGGCGGAGTATATAGAAAAAGCGAGGGCGAAGAAGATAGAGAGGATGATGTTGAAGATGCCGTTCAAGCGGTCGAGAGCGCCTCGTCTAAGGTTCGGCGACTGCTCGGGGCCGGAGTCGTTTTCCATAGCCACGTTCAGGCGGGAGTACAACCAAATATATCCTATAAACGTAGCGAGGAATGCAGCAAGGAACGCCTCGCGTACCAACTACTTTTTAGTGTCAGACATTGAGATGCTCCCGAGCGACGGATTAGCCTCCAAGTTCGTGACAATGGTGAGGAAACTTATGGGCGATAAGAAGCGGGACGAGGGGTGTGTGTTCGCTAAGACCGTCTTTGTAGTGCCGCTGTTTGAAGTGGAGAGCGGCGAGGAGATACCGCGCAACAAAGCCGCGTGAGTTGATAAATTACTTCGTATTTCTCGTACTTAGGTAGTCTCGGCGCCGAAAGTAGCTCAGCGAAATGTGAATCTGAATGATTTGAGCTACTAATGTAATTTAGACCTTATTAGCATCTCTTAAAGACCGATTCGGTGCGGACCCAGTTCACGACAAATGTCATTCTAAATATAACCGTATCGTATTTAGAGAAAGCTTATATTTCTCCGTTTGGTTAGATTATTTTGAATAGTCTGGTTGCTTAGCTACTTTTGGTGTTGGAGCTCCACTTTCGAGGTTTATTCCCATCTAGTCTAAATAGAGGTAGGCTGGGTTTAGAATGGCCTTTAAAATTCTTTAACGGCTTTCGACGTGGGTAGGCAGATTTACCCTATCTCGATAAAATTTAGTAGTTGTAGTGTAGTGTACTTATTATGCTTTGAATTTCTGTTACAAAAACCCAAGGTAGTATGGGCGATAGTTACCGCTTGTCATCAGGTGGGCTGTCGTTTGTCATCGAATTATATAATAAATGAAATATTTTTAAGCAGTAGAGTTATTTACTTGTATTAAGTATGTTTAAATACACTTGTTGCAGGAACCACAATTTTTTTTTAAATTTTATAATTTGCTATCTGGGGAAAAACATAGGCTACTTAACATATCTTTAAAAGTAAGTATAATAGGGGAGAAAATAATTAAAATTTAAATGGGAAACTTGCGCGGTCACCACCACTGCCCTTTAACCACCCGCTAGCGACCTACGTACAAGACATCTCAAGTAAGGGATAAGAAATTGGTCCACGCGGACGTCACGGGCAAAAGCTAGTAAATGATAAATGATAGATAATTAGATAAAATGTTTAATAAAAGACACGACACAACACACATGAAAGTAGCTACAGACATAATTTAAGAACAAAACCAACTTACTTATTAAGGGCGACTTGCACCAAATTCTTCAACGCATTTAAGCCGATACTTAAACAAAAAACTTCATACCAAAAACGTAAGACATATTTCTTAAACGTGTGTAAGAATTTCGTGCAAGACCGGCTAAATGTGAGAAGAAATAAAATAGAATAAGAGTAAGACAAACAAAATAATAAACAAAAATAACTTGTTTCCTAGAGCCGTGCATGTCAGTGTGAAAAGGTCAAGGGCGTCTATTTTTTAAACACTTGACTCGAGCGAGACGGACGCTTTTCAGTTTTAATTTTCGGCATGAAGCATTCAATATTTTTAAAATTTCATTCTCAACAACGAAAGCGCAAGGTTCAAAACTGGGGAAAATCAGCGTAATGCATCAAAATATATATATGTTTATACTGAAAATCGAATTTGAAAACCGTTCTACTCCAGGCGAGCGGTTCAAAAATAGGTCTAAATATAGTAGTGACAAATAGCTGATTTTCAGTCTTCACCCACGGGCGACACATACATAACAATTGTAAGGGACAATATCGTTGGGACATAATTATTCAATTAAAGTACAAATGGGTAGGCACTACGTCAACGAAATTTCACAAACAATGTAACAAGATTAAGGCATGTACGTCTTATCACTAGTGTGTAGCATTACAATAGGCGCGAACTCCACACCCTAGACTAGACACGTCTTACAGCGCTCCTGAACTCCGAATCAATTTCAATGTCTAAGTTGTTTGAAGGACAACTTACTTAGCAGTAGCAGAGTTACATGCGCTGTATTACGTAACTAAAATCTGTCCAGACTAACTTGTCTTATTTGGTTATGGAAATTATTCGATAAATAGTGTACGTAGCAGGATGTTATTTTGGGTATTGTTTGTTCGCCAAATAAGACAAGTCAGTCTGGACAGATGTATGTATGTATGTACGTAATCTCTTTATTGCATCAATTTATATCATAGGTATCTATTATAAAAATAATAATCATCTTGGCGTTAATGTCCCGATTGTGCTCTTGCGCACGAGGGCCCGGGGTCCGCTTTGACCATAATCCAGAAGCAGGAAATTACAGTGGAGCGACTGCCATCTGACCTCCGTAACTCTGCTATCAGGGGAACCTGACCAGATGGATCATGGTTATATATTCAGTCGCCTGAATGTGCAGGTTTCATCACGATATTTTCCTTCAACTAGGTACCTATTACTTAATGTTAATTATCGGGTTTCGTCGCTACAGAATTTAATAGTACTTACGAGTACCTCTCTTATGGAGATATCCATTCTCATGATTTGTCCATTGTGTAGGTATATTGTCCTTCATAGACCTTATGCCAAGGCCGCACTACTAAGACAACTATGACGCGTAAGCGATTTTGTACTGTCGCAAATTACCCTGCAGTGCGCCCACCACAGCCCACCACATACACACAATGCATAGCACATAGTGCTTTCGTTTACATAAATTTGTCGTCACGAAATCGCCATCGGGTCGCCTTCGCCTTGGTAAGCCCGCTTCTAGAGATTTGCCTCTGCTAAGACTTTTGCCCCAAACCTTCCAACTATTAAGGATCAATAGTTAGTCCACCGCGTATAAGATTTAACCAAATAAACGATGAAATGGAATGTCTCGGTCCCCTGTTGGAAAAAAAATTACCTTCATAGATCACTTTCATAGTTCAATATGTGAGAATGCCAAGCGGAATTTCTTTGCGATTTCGAGTTCAATATTAGGTTTCCCTTTACTTGTGGTCAGTGCTGTAAGACATTAATTTCTTGCTAAATTTCATAATGAAATGTCTAAGTTAATGGATAAGTACCCTATACGTTTTGATAAAGGTCCAATCGAACGGCTTCAAATTTGATTTTCGGCATGATGAATTTAATATATTGATGCATTACTCTGGTTAAAATTGAAAACCGTCCGACTCAAGGCAAGTGGATAAAAAATAGATGCCCAGATACCTGATTTGTTGAAGCGTTCACATCCCTCTCATGTCAAATTTGACTGTATTATTTTGTTAAATAAGTGGCGGAGTCGGTGGGTAAATCTAACACGGGACACCATTTGTTTCGGTTCTTCCCGTCCCGAAATGGCTGGTGGTGTATTTATTGGATCAAATTACATGTTCAAGTGCTACTTTTAGCAGAATTTGAAGAAACTAAATCTGAGCCACATAAATGACATGACAACCTACAAAAACATGCACAGCGAAACGTGTGAACCCCGATCGTATCTTCAAATTACAATCGGATAGAGTAGGTATCTAAACGGTTGACGATATAAAATTTTAAAGCTCATGCAGGATTCCTATCGTTTTTCCATTTTTGCACAAGCACTTTATAGCCGAACGCGATACGAAAATTGGGTACTCATTTAGAATTCACGATAAACGCATGCATCAGATCTTATACAAGGGCACATCGTTTATGACACTTCCCTAAATTGAGGAACTTTAGTGCGCTTTAGGCAATTTGTACGTTTATTGCGCGTGACTCTTTTTGGCCAAATGAGGAAAATCCAATTCGAACCTTATGCCCAGCGCCGTAGGTGCAAAATCAAATGTATGTATTTGTAATTTAATAAAGTTCTCTGTCACTAGTTGTGTAGATCATCTGGGCTCCAGTCAATATTTACATATATAAACAATTCAATCATAAACACACTAGCCATTTCAGGACGGGAGAACCTAAATAAATGGCGTCCCGTGCCAGATTTCTCCCACCGACTCTGTCACTCATTTGACAAGTAATACAGTGTGAACAGAGGGGTGTGAACGCTTCATCAAATCAGGTATCTGGGTTTTATTGATAGGAAATTGTTGAATTCAAATTTTCGACCTCGCGAGATGATCGGGTTATATTCGAAAACCTCGAAATCTTCGAAATTTTAGGACTTTTACCAGTTTATTGCTTTTAACTCGAAAACGGCGGCCTATAGCAAATAATCTTTTAATAATAAAGGCAATCTACATAAAATTCTCTATAACTTTTGCTTAATACACTTTTTCAAATTCCCATTACCTATATACTTATTTATTTTACAATATAATTAGATATCTTAAAAACATATCAGAGTAATTTAAAAAATATTAAAGAAAATTCAGTATAGGTATCTACTGAATTTGGCGTGTCTGAATTGTATAGCAAGCGATCCAATTCTGAAAACAGTGTTTCTAAACTATCAAAAATCGAGAGCAGCTTCTTATTTTGTCGGCATTTTAAATATACTGACCCGCTCATTACGACGCTGTAACCTAAGCCTGAATGAGTTTAAATCATACTAAATCTAGATTTAACTCATTCGTGCAAACCGCTCTAGGTCTATAAAAAGTTTTCCCAATAAACATGCAAATTGAGCATATTCAAAGATTCAAAGATTCAAAGATTCAAAATATTTATTTGTAAAAGATAGGTATTACAGATGTTATCATTATCTTCAATGGTTTCTCTATCCTTTGCCCGCATGCTGAGGCGTACAAATCTTAATTGTAATTGTTTCATTTTTCATTTTTTAAATATTAAAATCTTTCATAAATAATACTTTCAACAAATTTAAATTTCAAATATAAGTTATACAATAATCAATAAATAAAACCATGTCATACAATTTAAATGTCATTAAAATATTCCGTCAATTCATAATATGCCTTATCTACTAAGTAAGAATATAATTTATTTTTAAATGTCATAAAATCTGTACAACGGCGTAAGTTAATTGGTAATTTATTATAAATCTTTGGGGCTAGTATGTAGAAACTTTTCTGATAAAGAGTAGTTTTGCATCCATTTTGCATCAACTCAACGTTACGCCTTAAACTATTTACTCTGGAGAACAAATTGGGATTTCGGCGAATGAAAAGTGCCGTTTCGTAAATGTAGATAGATGTTAAAGTTAGGATCTTTAACTGCTTAAAATATTCTTTGCAGCTATCTGTACGTTTCAGACCACACATGGCTCTAACACATCTTTTTTGGGCTCTAAATACCTGGATAATGTTCACCGCATTACCCCAGAAAATAACACCGTATCTTAATGTCGAGGCCACATATCCATGATACGATGATAAAACAGCTTTCCGGTTTACTATTTTATTTAGGTTGTAGAGCGCATATGAATAGCTACTTAATTTATTACATACGAACTTTAAATGTGTTTGCCATCGCATGTCATTGTCAATATATAGTCCAAGAAATTTGGTTGTGGCTGTTTCTCCTAACTGTATATTATTATATGTAATTTCAGTCTCCAGTTTTTTATTTTTTCTTTGCGCAAATTTCATTATTTTAGTTTTATCTAAATTAATGATTAAGTTATTATTTTCCAACCATTCCGTATATATACATAAGGCATTGAGGTTTTTATAATATGGAGAGGGAGAGTTAAAAATAAGAGTTTAGAGCCATTTTAGGCTTTAACAATAGGGACAGCTTCTTAGTGTCTACGTCAGAATAGAATAGAATAACTTTATTGTTGAACTGTGTAGGTATCAGGTATTACAAATGATATTTGTGAGTTTCAACAGTTTGCCCATTTCGGACATACAATATTTAAAGCAGCAATAATTAAATAGTAAAATTCACATCCATTTAAAACAATAAAAAAGAACTTGCAAATAAATCAAAATATGCAATGTCAATAATAGCTAGATACGTAATAAATGAAAAATGTCAAATTCAAATTAACTTGTCAATTAAATAATAATATGAATATCAGCTTATAATTTACAATATCAAACTCTTATTTCGTCCAAAATTCCCCCAAATTATAAAAAGCCCTATCCAATAGCCATTCTTTTAATTTAGTTTTTAATTTATATCCACTTAACATTTTTAAATGTTCTGGTAAATTATTGAACACTTTAATTCCAATGATATAGGAGCTTTTTGTTAGAATTGCACTGGAAGATTTCACAGTACATATATCGTGTTTATATTCAGTTCCGCGTACATTTATCTGCAAAGCCTTTGTCCTATCGGAATGAATGTTATACCCGCTTGTTGGCACTGTTCCGAATGCATCACCTGAACAAATACCATTGGCACGTGTGTGGATCAGTTGATAGATAAGCTTGTTTACTTGAACCAGATTTATTTTGTGATTGGAATATGGAAATGGCACTCAATATGCATCGACAACGTGGTTTTTAACACTTTATATTCTTAAATTAGCGTAACCAGTATTGTTTCTACTTGCATTAGTATAGCTTTATTGCCCGCTAAAATAAGATTTTTCTTTAAAAACTTCAAAGAAAAAGATTCTCTTTATCAATAATCTCCAAAATTATTATTTTTATTAAACTATTCTTTGATATCACAGACATTTTTTTAATTTCTATAATTTCATTTATTTCTTTTTCTATATTTTTTATTAATCATCCTCTTTCTATGGGATTATTAATTTTAATCCAAACCTCATTAATTTGTTTAATTTCTGGAATAATTTTTAACTATTCTTTGATATCACAGACATTTTTTTAATTTCTATAATTTCATTTATTTCTTTTTCTATATTTTTTATTAATCATCCTCTTTCTATGGGATTATTAATTTTAATCCAAACCTTATTAATTTGTTTAATTTCTGGAATAATTATTAGCTTTCTTGTTCCGCGTAAAATTCGGTTACTACTGTCCGGAAATGCTTAGTATGGCATGGCGCGTCATGCAATTAAGCAAATGAGTGGCGAAGGCGTCCTCTTCGTTCATTTGTGGGAATAGATTATGAGGGTGACGTAGGTTATCCTACGTCATCAAGTACTAGAAAAATTCTACTTTGTAGCAATAGTAGACGTTTAGCAGACCCATCAAACGTTGGTCAGCCCGTGTACAACCTAGCGCAAAAAAGAATTATTTTAGTGACACAAAGTTCGACTTTTCCTAGCGATAATACCTACATATCCGCTCGTGTGGGTTTGTAAGTAAAAAAACCGGTCGGCCTCAATCCTCTTAGCCGTTTTGCTTTACAGGCACATTAAAGACACTTTTTTGGTGATCACTCTTCTTATAAGCAACCACCTTGAACGCCAGTATATATTATTAATCATTGCCGCTTTCCCAACAGGCTAGTCGAGATGGTGAAGAATAATCGCGCAATGTACTTCCATCAGAAGACGTGCTCGCATTGCCAGAGGTTCCCTCATATGCAGACGTGGCTCAAGAGGCCGCAGGCGGAGGAACTTCAGGTAAGTTTTACAATTTGAATTCCAATATATTATTAATACGAAATATCCGTAACTTACGAGTACATCGTCCAAATTTACATCGCTCCACACTTTGCAATCCGAATTTCGAACTGAATCTCGACAAAGGCATTATTGCAATACTTCTACCCGTATTCTACATAAACTTATCGAAGTAAAATTATAATATTAGTTGGACTTATACTTACAACTGAAACTATATTAATAAATATATATTAATGAATAATAAGAAAAATGCTATTCGTTGTCATGGTTGGAATCAACGCGTTAAGTTAGGTTGGCTAATTCCCTTTTTTATTAACACTAGAGGGCTCGGGCATCAAAATGTTCCTAGGGTGCTCGCGCGAGTGACATAGGGATTTTTCATACAACTCATATTTTATAAAAGTATAATGTTATATTGTTATGTATCAATTAACTTTGTTATTTACTAAATACTTTAACAAGTCTACAATTGCAATTTTTTTTAAATTATAAACTAAAGATAAACATCTATAAAAATTACGATGTTTTGGACTTGTAGAGATCAACCAGTTTCTAGTTCTTTAGAACACATTAAATGAGCTTAATTTGGAAAGTGGATCGTATTATTACAAGTTCTTCATATTCAGCTAGGGTAGACCATGATATTTTGGTTACCCGCTCGCGCGAGTGACATTCGTCACCCACGTACTTTATGGCGCACTACTGATGAGTGTGATAATCCGTAGTGTCGAGGAATACCTGAGAGTTCAGCACCGAGGCGCGATTTGTTCAAAAGTTACTTAACCACCTTACACCCTGAGTGACATATGTCACCCGCGTGAGCCCTCTAGTATTAATAGTCTGAAAGGAAAATTTGCAAAAGTTGCTAGAAAATCTAGCCATTAATTATAATTGAATTCACAGAGACAGTAAGTAACTAATTGATCAAATAGTTATATGTGGAAGGGTAATAATGTGCGTTGTACCTCGCAAATGCCCAAATGTCAGGTTCACATTCCTGTTGGTAAATTACCGGATAGTAGCGAGAGCATAGCGTCCACTGTTTCAACGGACACGTCCGTAACTCAATAGACTACGTGGTTAGTCTGTCCGGCCAATAATTCACCGTAAATGAGACACGACAAACCGAGAAACTGGGTCGCCTGCTGTGTTGACAGTGAAATGTATGGTAGTAATAAAACAAAGGTTTTGTGGCATCGAAAGCTCGGTGTCCTTTTAAAAGCAATTGAATGTGGGCGCCAGTAAGACTGTTTTCTGATGGGTGTACAATATATATATTAGGTACCTCAAACTGAAATTCGAATAAAATTTGGTTTGAACTGCAAGTTGTGTACTAAAACACTAGAAACTCATTGGCTGGGTTATTTCATTTCACAGTCTAAAACGCAAGTTAAGAAAGTCCGCTGGTATTTGGACATTTATTAGACCAAAAGCACACCCATTTATTTCATTTAGGTATAATCTAGGAATTCGAGTTCTTCTAAGATATGCTAAAGTTTCCTCATAGAATACTAATTGGTTCAGAGCCCGAGCCGGATTTGAATGTGTTATCCGCACACATAGCTGTTGCACTAACCGCTCCACAACGACGTTAATTTCCCCATTCAGTCTTCGTCAAAGTCATGCATTCCCTTTTGACGTTGTATGCCTGTTTATCGATCGCCAATCGCGGCAGCCATTTCAACGGTTCTCATTCATAAGCAATCGAATCGAACTGCCTGCGACAACGCTGATTGATTGAATGGCCCTGGATCGAGCCGTCTAGGTCACCGGTGATTGAGCTGTCTGCGTCATTCGAGGGTGAATTTACAGCAGTCATTTAGCGTCAGATAGCGCCAGTATCGAGGTGGTCCGTGTTTCGTGGTGATATCATCTGATATCATGATTGAGTAAGATGGTTTAGTTGAGAAACTGTTCAAGGAAAGTACCTAGAACAGACATGAGACTTAGGCCGCAAGTTTAGAAAAGCGAAACGAAGTTAATTATGGAGTATCGAAATGTAAATAAAAGCCAAATAACGTGCAAGCAAATTGCTTTATTATTTTGCCTACGAAATTTTCTTAGAGATAAATCTAAATTGTGTTTCTGGCCTAAATTACGTCAGAAGCGTCCAGTTACATGAAAATTGATAAACGACAGGCAACTTTTCTAAAAATAACTTAAGACATGGAAAGAAGGAACGAACCATTATCTGTTTTTATTTATTTAGGTATTTTATTTAAAACTATCTATTGTACATACAAGGACAGTAGAAAATTGTTACAGTAAGACAATATCAGCGGTAAGTAAGACAATATAAAAGCGGTCTTATCGCTAAAAGCGATCTCTTCCAGATAACCAATTTAATTTTAACCAAGGTGGTAAACACACACAGATCAGTCACAGATTTTATTTGAAATTGCATATTGGCACGCACATAATGTTTGTCACATTAAAAATAAAGAAAAAAAAGGCTCCTGAAAACATTTTTGGTCTCACTAATTTGGTTTCGTTTATTTCGTTTCATAAAATGTGTTCAAGCGCCGAAAATATGTGCGATGAATACATTTTGATGCTAGAGGAAGAGCCGTAATATAAAACGTGTTACTGCAGAAATAAAAAAATACATGGTTGTTTTGTCTGAATTTCCATGCATGGCTTCACCAAAAAACATTCATTCGTTCATCCACCGTCTACCGCATACGTCAAAAGTCATATGTATAGACTCTAGGTAGGTACAGTCTAGGAAACATAATGTCTAGCAGTTTAGGTGTTTTCTTATTTGGTTCGTATTATTTTGAGAAACATCGCATAATGACAAATCTCACGTCGGAAAATACTAACACGGCCAATTTCAGACTTATGCCAACTTGCTAAATATTCAGTTTCCTCGACTGTACATAAAACACAAATACAAGCAACTTGGCCTTCATTAATGATCGAATGTAACAATATGATATGCCTTACTTGATGTTTACTGCAATAATCTATCCAAATGATAGGTATCGACGTAGAAACCCGGCTGACTGACTGACGGCTGAAACCGTTGGTCCTAGTAATTTCAAATTCTGCAGAGGTTTCCTCGTACTTAAACGCGGACCGTAAATAAGCGAAATGCCGACAGGGAATAAACTGCAAAATAAAATAACAGTGACCGAGGGAAAATACGTGTGCAATCTAAATTCTCAGCGTATTTGCCGTTCCTCTATTTTGTCACTTGACAGCCTTTTACTGACATAACAAAAATCTTATTAATCAAGGATATTATTGGGTCCTTACATTCGTGGGCGTATTTACATGTCAAAATTAAAACTTAATATCGAAAATAGAGTATGCTTAGACAAAGTCTCTAAAATTGAAGGTAATTACAGTAGAACATTCAGTCGCCACGATCTGCAGGTTTCATCACGATGTTTTCCCTCTCCGTAAGAGCGTCGGTTAGTGTTAATTTAATGTTTAAACGGCACTGGGAATCGAACTCGGTACCTCTCTAAAAGTCCCTCGACGCTCTCAATAACTAAACTGATATTATGGTTTTATTGCTTTTATTCACTGCATGTCTCTCTCTAGAAATCGAATCAAGTAAAATCGAAGGTGATTGCGTTTCTGTTACATGTACACCCACTTTCTGACAAGAAAGTGGTAAAAAGGAACTACAGCTTTTGCAACAATGAAAATCTGTTAAACTGAGTACTTCTTCTGTCATGTGGCGCCCTCAAAATTTTCCCGACTTGCTTGCCAGACTGCCAGAAGTCTATAGATGATACGGGCGACAGATATCACACTTTATTAGTAGGGCTATCGTTCGTTTCTTATTGAATTGTATAAAAATGAATAGAATCAAATATATTAATGTAGGGACGAAAAGCTGGTTAAAAATAATTCTTGTCAGAAAAACACGTTGCTTTTCGACATAGGCGGAAGGCAAATGTGGGACGCGTTTTCACCCTATTTCGCAAATTGACAGCCATTACGCGATCAAAGTTGTTTTGTATGGCTGTGTCAATGCTCGTTGCTTCGGGTCATCGGTGCTTCGGGCGTCTCCGGTATTGGTCGGGCTGTGCTTAGAAATGTACCCTTCTTTTTTTTAGGTCCAACTTCTTTAACAAGAAATATTGGGTAGTACAAACCTCCCACGTTTTATTGAAGGTACATGGGTTTACTCATAACCGAGCAAGCCCTCGCAGAAGAGAGCTGTGCAATTATGGGGTTGTATTCACTTGGAAAATTATTCAAATGCGCGTAACATACCGCTCATTTAAAATACCTACAGCGTATATATTTACCCATATACACACCGTGACGCCTTTTCCCTTAAGGGTAGGCAGATACCACATTGTTCGACTTTCTACGGTCTAGACAAACCTCTGAATTAATTATTTTATTAAATTTTTCAACTAAACTTTAACTACAGTCTTTAAATGTCCATACGTCCGATACTAAGTCCGATAATCATCGTCTTGGCGCTTATCCCGGCCTCTGCTAGGGTCCGCTTTCCTACTGATTCTTCTCCAATTCGCCCGGTCCTCAGCATCCTCTCGTCGTAAACCGTTGGCTCCCGCATTCGACTCAGCGATGTCAATCCCTCGCTTCTTGGGTCGCACACGGGGCCCCTTTTCTGATACCGACAGATATTACACGCTGTATAATATTTGATAAAAAAGATACTTATTATTAAGATATTCCTTCAATAATTGAAGATCAAACGAACTTGTGAATGACAATTATGTAAGCAGCTTTAGTCGACGCGATATGTACCTATTAACAAAACAACATAAAAATGCTTTGTTTGTGCCATGAGCCCAAATCGAATTACTCACTATTTAAAAAATTCGTCCACGAAGAGGAGAACGTTTCGCAAGTTTCCATACGTAAGGTTACGTAATACTGTTCAAAAGCTATTTTAGGAGTACCCGTTTCACTTTGCTTCATCTGCAGATGGATGTATAGTATGTTAGCGATATAATAGTTTAAGCGTGGGCGGTCTTCCTTTCCTTTCATAGTATGCAAGGAGACATCAAGGTTCTTAGAATCATTATATCAGATCGTAGTTGCATAATATTTCGAATGAATGGACTATTTTAAACCAAAGGTTTTTCTATTAAATAGGCACTTATTACTACTAAGGCTACTTGTACAGTCTGTTCATAAAAAGTAGAATTGAATGTTTGCAGAATATAAAGATTTTCATGTGTGAATAAATAACTTTCACAAGTTTATGAAGCCAGCACAGGTGTCAAAATGGGTTACCTACATTCAAAGACTTATACATACTATCCATGCCTACATATTACCATTTAGATGTTCTATGTAGGTTTTAATAAAATATAAGTAATTAAATAAAAGAAAAAACTAATTTCGCGGCAATAATTTGTTGGATTATTTGTTCTGGGAAGTATTTATTGGATTTTGAAATTAATTTTCTAAACAAAAATGGTGGGCGTCTCTCGTTATGATTTCGTATAACTTTGAGTTTGACTAAAGAAAAATGTTTCGAGAAATGAGTAGTGCACTGAGGGAAACTTGTCTATCTCTAAGGACAATAGAACGGTGCTATATTAAATTCAATCGCGGAAATTTTAACTTGGAGGAAGATGTAACATTGAGCAATAAACCGGATAAAGACCACACGCACGCACATAGCACGCACGCCTCAAATTAAGGTTACATGTATTTGGGTACAAAATAGGCAATTATAAATTATCAATGTTTTCATAGTATTCGCGAAATTACTTTCTTACTTCAAAAAAGCTAATGAAAAAATAATCTCCATCAAACATTATATTTACCACTAAACACATTCTTCAAGCGATAACCATCGCTTACAATATACTTAAAATGTGGTGGTCAAAAGCACATCACTAATATAATAAAATAACAAAGCCTTCAACAAAAATATATTCAGTTATTTTACCAATAAATAAACTGCAATCGTTTGTTTACAAATGAGTCTTGACAATCGAATTGGTCGTCACCGTAACCTTTGGCACGCGTTATACCTAAAACGGCCTCTCTACTCAGCCTTAAAGGTAGCTTTTCAATCTCTTTGATTTGTATGTGAGTATGAAGCGTTCGTAAAAAGGTTGATGAATGTGAAGGAAGCGAGAGAGCTTTGTCTGGAGCGTAGTAGGTGGAACAATTTGGTCTCTGCCAACCCCTACGGGGTAAAAACGTGACGTTGTAATATAAGTGTTGGAAGCTCATATAAGTTAGCAGTGGTAGTGCTTGCGAGTTTACTGTCTGAATTTGTTGCAGCCCATGGTGATGGCGAAACGCGAATACCCTTATCACCGATGGGAGCCTCTGTACTTCGGAACTCGTAAGGAGCCGCTCTACAGCGAGTCGCTCTCCTGGGAAGGGCAGCAGGACAAAATGACCCAGGTCAGTGGAACACTATGCCGGCTTTACATGTTCTCCTGTCGCTTTCTATATATTATATTTTAAACTTACTAGGAATTGGACCGCCATCTCACCATGTAAGTGACGAGCTAGCCAAAGGTGGAATATGCCTGTTGGTCAAGATACAGTATGTAAACCAAAAGCGGTTTATAAGGAAACTACAATAATTGCTAATATTCAAGGCCGTGTGGTGTTCGGCAGAGTGAAATAACACCAATCCCTTACAGTGGGTGTCGTACTAACTCGAGGCAAAAGATCTAGTCTCCGTAAGCTGTAAAATGGGCAGCAGCGTTTTCCGTTGTGGTATTTATAATACCGCCTGGCAAGCGTGGAAATGATGGCAATAACCTCCTCTTTGGTCCCCTTGGTCTCTTGGTCTGGGCTCTTTGGTTTTTGGCTCCCTAAGTCCTGCAGTGAACTTTTATGGGCTGTGATGATCAAGACTATTATTCAAAAGGCCACCGTGGTCGGTTCTAGCAATAGCAGTGTATGTACTACATGTAGATCTTTGAATTACAACACCATAGTGCCAATCGCAGATAGCTCGCAGCCAAGAAGCGATGTCCGTTTGGGCAGTGAAGTTCCAGAATATATGTATTTGCAGATACAGCAAAAGACGACCCACGTAGACGGGGAGACGTTATAACACCTAACGATTAGGAGGCTCAGATAAGAGTGACCTTTGCCCGGCTGTGGGCGTCATAAGGTTGATATGATTGAGTAACTACCAGCTTTATCCTGTCCTCGGTATTTTTTCGATTTTATACAACTAACATGACAAGAATAACTCGTTCAACGACCCCCAAATGGCTAGTTTACGTCCCGGAATAAATAATCGTCTCGAAGCCCACACAGATGAAGGCTCGAACAGTTAAAATAAAGGACAGTCTTCTTCATCATCTCTCTTTTTAAACAATCCTCAGCTCGCTTAATAAGTAATGGCGTAGGGTCTAATGTGAGGTCGGACCTTGTAACTTAAATGTGCGGCAATGGTTGAATTGACAAGTTGCTGTTGCTCTTTAATGGGCCTACGGTACCCCAGTGAGGGTAGCCCACAATGTAGTTGGATTACTGAATTTATAGTGCCAAACAATGGGGTAAACTAAACTACGCAACCAGCGATGTCAAGGGAATACTCCGCATGACAGATAGGCAGTGTTGCTATAGGTAGATGGATTATTTCTAGTTACAGTAATGTGTTAACATTTTTGTAATATTTGTAATCAATAAGTTTGCAAAGTTTTAACCAAGCTTTGTTGCCTACTCGTCCGCTTTGAATCTTATTTCCAGATACACACGGCTCCTTCTTTCTTTTTTTTCTCTGCTACATTCATATTTTTTTCTTTCCAATGTTCACTAATTTTAGACACCAATTCCGAAATACCGGGTAAAGAAATTTAGTAGTCACAGGGATTAATTGAAACTACACCATTTGGACCTGGAAAATAAATAAATATGAACTTTACATGCTGTGGAAGCCACGATACCCAAAAAAGCTCCCAAATACCGAGACCCAGTACAGAAATTACGATTCATAATTTCTATTGTCCTGTCGGGAAGGTCTCCGCTCTCTGCCGATCTGTCGGTTATGCTTGGTTCAAATGGAAGAGAAAGTAGTAAATCCTATACTCTGCGATCGCCGGTACACGGTCATCACTCTCAGACAGTCAAAGCTTTCGGTGATAATATACTTAAAACTTCTGAACCTCTATTGACACGGGTTTTACGGATTTAAGGTTTATGCGGAGTCGGCAGTGAGTGGGTGATGCCCCCTATATTGCAAACGTCAATAGGCAGTGACTGCTTACCATCAGGCAGGCCGTAAGCTTATTTGCCATCTTAGTGGTATAAAATTTCCTCTAGTTAATATAGCCTGATTTGGTCTTCCGTCACAACAATTTGCTTCACTAATAACCAGATCGATCGTAAACACGTGAGATTAAATGCTTTGTTAAACTCGATTGCCTCTTAACACAATTTGTATTGAAGCGGAGAGTATCGCAGCATGGAGCCGATTAACACAGCAATTTTATTTCAGGCCGATTTTGCTGTTAGTTCGAGAGTATCTGTCAGCCTTCTCTTTAAATATCCATGGAAATGCAGTTCTCTGGAGGTCGAACATGGGGTTTTGGATGAGAGTAGAGAAGACCATGGAGGTCACACATAGAGGAGACCATGGAGGAGACGCAGTTTGACAGCCACGTCTATATCAACAGTGTGAGATTGTCGTGTTTGTGTGTCTGTGGAAAGTATCTAATCTTCGGAACCAAACGGAACAGCCAAATGTGACTGTCATTGATACAACTGGACAAGTGCAAATAGGACAGTTGGCTTCATGCGCATTGTTATCTCGCTGGCAATGCCAACGTTTTTCTTCGATATTGACACTGCCATTATTATTACTACACCTACATCTGCCAGACAGGGTCCGCTCGTCTACTAGGACCGCGTTAGGGAATAGCTGGTTCGCCAGAACTCCGTCTGTCAGCAGGAGGGTCGCATGTAGGTGAGGTTAACTTGGGCGCAGAGGATGGCGGTAGGGACCCATAATCCATACTTTTATTCTGATTCATTTGTTTTGTTTTTATTTTATAACCGTTGATATCTGACGCTGGCTGATAATACAAACCAACGCCAGAGTCCGAAACCTCCATATTTGTTAGTTTCAATACAATTTTCAACGCTATATAAAATTTTCATCAGTTTCGAGAGCCGCACTTCAGCAACATATTTGTCCGAAAGAGTGTAAATTTCTATACAAACAGCTCGTAGAAAGCCTTTGTCCACTTTCATAGCGTAGTTGTTTTAGGATAGAAGTGTTTGTTCAGTGAGCAGTCTATGATTTTTTTGCCAGCCAAAGCCAGCACCAAATATTTAACGCATCGATTCTTCTTTTGTCAGCAGTCCTCACAGCCTATCACTTGCTCGCAAATCGGTGTTGTAGATATAAGTTTAATTTATTTTATTTTATCATGTATTATAAAATAAAATTCATGAAATAGCTTTCGTCATGAATCAGACAAAGAAGTCATGTAGGAATGCATTATTACCACTTTGTGTGTAGGTAATCGAAAAACCTCACATTTCAACAGTTACAGTCAACTGTTGCCTAATAAAAACTCCGGAATCCTTGGAATGTACGCCCTTCGCTACCCCACACACTCAAATGGCGGTCCCACTTTGTTAAGTGTACTCCGAAACACGCAAATTGTTCTGGCAAGACAGATTGGCTGTGCACTTATTACCTTCGGTCTACGGGCTCTGAAGGCGGTCTAACACACTTATTTGTTTTCCGGAGTTGAGATAAGTGTGAGACCAGTTGAGTGGTGTTCCTTGTTCTTCCGTAAGGGTTATACACTTATATCAATGAAAGTTTAAACCGGACTTCGAAGGAATGTAATGCTCTGTCGCTTTCGATTGAGGTTTAGTATTGGTCGTTCAGCGTTTGTGGTATGGTCTGTTGAAAGGCGTCTATCGGATCATATATCGCGTACCTTTGTTCTTACTGGATCGTCCTACTGACAGACCAAATTAGGTACTTAATTTGTTTTCGTTGCCATTCATGGTATGAAAACAATAAGCGTCGGTGGCCAAGTGGTTGGCCATGCACCAATGACTCTTTTCTGAAGAATGTACATTAGTTGAATGCTAACCGATGCTCTTACAGTGAGGAAAAACATCGTGATGAAACCTGCACAACCAGACGACTGAATGTGTAACCATGATGCAACCGGGTCAGGTTTCCATGGTAGCAGGGTCATGAAGGTCAGACGGCAGTCGATCCACTGTATTTTCCTGATCTGCCAAATCCTCGATCATTTTCAAGGCGAACCCCAAGCCCTCGTGCGCGAGGTGATCACGTAATAAAAACAATAACAAAACCTTTCCCACAATAGAGCAAAAACAGCTTTGACTAGGGCGCATAAGATACACACGCGTAATTAATTTATTTCACTCGCAGGCGTGCCCGCCCAGTAATGCATTTGTATGCAATATCTCGCGCGTTATTTTCCACTGGGGGTGTAATCCAATGACTGAAATTTACGTGCACAGGGATTTTGCAGTCAAGCTTATTGGCACCCAATAACCAGAGTGGGGGACATGTATTTGTAAAACGAAACCCTTTGAGAAATGATTGGAGGCCAATTAATGTCACGTGTCGCGTGGAGATGTTTATTTCCGGGAATGGGGTTCGATTTATTGGGTTCGTCGTATGCTTATAAAATTATGGGACAGATTCCAGGGATCAAATTTTATCAATACCTATCTACATATATAACAGTTTTTTCAATAATAATATATGGGCACGGAATACCATTCGGCTTCCAAGACTGTTCAACCAGTTTCAATTAAGAAGTTCCCTAGCGGAAGATATTGGTCAACCAGCTTCCCTGACAGTATTAGGAGGCACAACTATTGAGTGGCAAATTCGTTGCGGTGCCACTCATCCAATTTTCAGCGTCAGTTAGCGTTGCTTAAGCGTTTGTTATTACGTAGTCAAGCGTTGCCACTATCTGGGGTTGAGGCCACTGGTATAACAGCTTAACTTATGACACTCTTGTACCTATAAAAAATAATTGTTTTATTATTCAGTTTGCAGGCGTTTTTCCACCGTACGCTGCATTAGCAGTTACCATCCGATTTGATGGCGGTCATGGACGTCTAGTATTAAGAATCAACGAACTCTATATACGAGTAGATGAATGCTAAGAACCTGCACTAAATTTCAACAAAGGAAGCTGCTTATATTTTTAGAAATTGTGAGGAATAATTGAGTTCGAAAAATACTTCCTTTGCTTGATACTAAAATCTGAAAAGTATGGATCACTGGGCGAATAAATTTCAGCTGTAAAGCAAGCAGATTACTCAAGCATACACTTCATGTAGTTCCCAAATCGATTGGGCTAGCTTAGTCGACTGTATACGTGAATCGGAGCACCATCGGCCTTTGACCAGCTTATCTGTGAAATGGCGAAATTAGGAACTACGGCCGCCAGGTTAAGATGTCACTCGATTTTCAGTGTCTTTGTACCTTTGAATGCGACAGTGGCGACGAATGTCAGATCACAGAAAAGTTGGATAATCTCAAACTTCTTGTCCTCAGATGTTGGAGTTGTGTCTCCAGGATTACCGTATGGTGGTCCTGGACGGTGGGTTCCTTTGCCACGCTGCCGCCCGCGGCAAGTCTCGCCACAAGAAGGCAATGAACATGAACCTCCAGCATTACATGAAGATCATCGCGGCAATGAAGCTTAAGTACCCAGACAACCCCAACTGCAAAGTCGACTACGGCTGCAAACACTGCCGCAGCTGCAACTCCTCAGGTTCCTGATGTTAATGCTGCATAAAGTAATGCAAGTTAGTTGAACAGTGTTGTATATCGTTTCCTTGCTTGATGAGTTATGTAATCGAGGTCCACGTGTAATCTTCATGTCGACTTCCAATACGAGGCAATGCCAAGGGATATCTGAATGTGATTTTCAAAAGATATGTACAAAGCACGTTCACACAGAGGTTTCGCATTTGCGGGATCGTTTGTGTATTCTAATGGATACGACACTATATACTATATACTATATATATAGGGTGTGAAAGTTTGTTCACGGGACGCATTCTGTTGGCTCCATCCCGTCAAGCGTGGAGATTATTATAGAAAAACCTTCCATAATGCTTGCCCGCGTAGCATATGACGTCACAATTGTCGGAAAGATATTTTGGGAAACACAACTTTAAAAAAAAATTCCTATAAATCTAGCTTAATTCACAGTCCAGCAGTGAACTGTTTGATGTCTGTGAATACATCTTCAGATAGGATTTAGTTGTTCTGTATCCAGATTTTTACTTTTGGTGATGATCGGTATATTTTACTGTATCCGGTTTTGTATATGCATCTTAATACCAAATACCAGTGAGATAAACGAATTCAATGAGAAATGATGCCGCTGCTATGTGTAAACGAGCTGTGTGTTGTAGTAAGAACCTACGAATGACTTTTACTGGTGAGTGCGATATTTTAAGCTTCATCACTTTGGTTAAGTTGAGATGAGCAGGATGCAAGTATCGAAATGCATCAAGTGAATGATAATAAAATTGCTTTTTTGTGAGGCATTACCTACTTAGAGTATAAGTTGTACTTGTCTAAAAATGATGATAATTTTATTTGAAAAAGTGTCCATAATACCGGAATGGATATGTTTAGATTATCTGGATTTGAAGCCTATTATCAATTTTAAGGCCTAGACAGTTGTTTTGACTCTGAAGTTTAATTTACGTTGTTAATCTTAAGCTCTCTGTGATATGTATTTAATCAGCGAAATACTTACGTTTTGATTTCATATAATGGTCGTATTTCAACGTGTATTGGTAGGTATCTTGTTTTTGTTTAGGAAACAAAAGTTAAGTTAATAATTTGTGTAAAAATATAATAATTTCTCTCGGTAAATAATAATTAATAACACTAAATCCAATAAGTTATTTCTGTATTTTAAAATTTTATTTTATGAATGACACTTACCTACATATGTTCAAAATGATTTATAGTAAAAATATAGATTATCGTTTAGTTTCTACGTTGTTTCAATTTTGAAATTATTTTTTAGTCATTTGCTATTTTTAGTGTATCTAATGTAATTTGCACTGAAAATTTAATCAAATTCTTAAATATCAGAAGTAAGTAGCTAAGCATAGTTTGGACGAAGTTTTAAGGTGACAACGAAACTATTAAGTTACTCTGCTTAAATAGTTTGAATATTATAAATTCAAGTAGGTACCTAAACTTGTGAATTATGACATATTATTCAATTTCACATTCCATTTATATCAGAAAGTTTGTTACTTAATTTAATAGGATAGAATTGCTTTTAGAATTCTTATCCTTCGTACAGGGCCCGGGGTGCGGGGGACACGAAAATGCAGAATACTCACTTCACTATTTTATAAAGTATCTTCAGAGACAGAATTTTTAATTAAAACAATTGAAATGTTTATTTTATGATTTAATAATATTTTATAGACTTAAATCAATTGTGGTAGAATAAATTAATATTTAGTACCTACTGACATAATTTATTCAGAGTTTATTTTGATTGGATGTACTCTGTCTGCTGTGGCTTCAAATTTGTATGGACAATGTATGGACAGCCTTTATTATTAGTTCCTTTCAAGCTTTGCACTTGCACTCTGGATACTGTTATTAGCCTGACAAATTGTAGGTATATTTCAACTTGGATTTGAATGTTCATACAACTGTGATTATGTTGTTGTGAATTTAATGTATATGTATATCTGTATATTAAGTATGTAAGTTAATCAAGTGTGTGTATTCATGTAAAATATATCGTTTAATTTATGAAAATTTACATTTCTATCGTTTTGCAATATAGCAAAATTAAATAGGTTGACCAAAGTTGTGGATGAAATTTAAATTGTTTAACTTGTTATTTGATTTACATAATGTATTTAAACCTACGAACGACAGAGTTTGGCTATTCTGAATTAACAACTTAAAATATTATTTTATGCTGAATTATAATACAACTGAATTTTATATCGAAACATTTATTTAAATTCTGATAAATACACACAAATAACAGCACAGTAAATGTTTCACGGGTATTGCAAATTTGTTTTGTGATTTGTCCTTAAAATTCTGTATCTGTAACTGTATTACTAAATATACGTAAAATTCGGCAATAAACGAACTCTTTCTGTTAGGTATAATTATAAATTAGGTAATAAATTACTATACTTTAAACTACTATAGGACTAAAGTAGGTAATATTTTTATTGTTATTATGTGACCGGACTTGGTCCATTTTCTTTAAATGATGCTGATTCTGATTTTCCATTGTCCGACAGTGATCCATTGCTCGAAGCATTTTATACTTATTTGATGATACGCCTACAAATACCATATCATCATTGGCCTAATTATTCCACTATGAAACGTTACTAGGCCTCCTCTAATCACTTTCTGTAAGGCCTCCTTTATTCTCATCGTAGGAGAAGAAAATGTATTTATAATTAAATAAAATTTCGTTTTCTAGTTTGATTTTAAATATTAGTCATAGCACAGTATTATTGTAATTTCTTTTTCTATAACGCAAACGTTAAAAACAAAGTATTGGTATAAAGAAGCATTTACGCTGGGCTGGGTATAGCACAATTTGACAGGCCGCATCGCACCGTGTCTGTACGTATGTATGATTCAATTGTCAGTAATTGTTTGTTTTGAGTCTATATTGTGTTCTCTGTAGATACTTATGGATTTCGCATTTATGTTTTGTTTTAAATTGCCGTTGTCACATGTCCTAATATTATAAAAATTGTGATTCTATGTTATGTGTTAAATGTTACTTTAATGTTGAAAATTACAAAACTACTACGTCCTAAAATAAAACGGTTGAAAATATTCTTTGTTTATTTTTATTCTAATTGATCTTTTTTATTTCAGACGTACATATTAATAGGTACCTACCTATAACTTATTGCAACCTGTGTAACAGCGAGAGGCGAGTCAGTTGTCTTTTCTTCAGGCTCTATATTTTCTTTTTACGCCACGTACAGTCGCACTAAATTGTTTTATCGTAATCATCACACAAGGACCGATTTTTCAATAGCCACATATATAATGTCAGATGATAAAAAGGATGTTAGTAGTGTTCGGCGGAGAATTTTTCATCTAAGGATGCAGGAGACGGATGAGGATTGATTGATTGGCTAAGTTGGATTTGCTTTAGATCTTCAGAGTTTTATACAGTATAATAAAAAAATAATCACCTTGGCGTTAATGTCCCGGTTGTGCTCTCGCATACGAGGGCCGGGGTCCGCCTTGACCATGATCAACGATTTCGCAAATCAGGTAATTACAGTGGAGCGACTGCCATCTGACCTCTGTGACCCTGCTACCAGGGGAACCTGATCAGCTTGGATCATGGTTACATATGCAGTCAGCCTGAATGTGCAGGTTTCATCACGATGTTTTCCCTCACCGTAAGAGCATCGTTTAGTATTCAACTAATGTACATAATTCAGAAAAAGTCATTGGTACATGGGATTCGAACCCGATACCTCTCGCTTACGAGTCGGATACCTACCTTAACCATTTGGTCACCGACGCTCCTAATGACAATGGTAACAAGATGAGCTAAACGGGCATATCTACCACATATGCTAAAAGAGCCTGATTATGATAATGTAGCGGAGTACCGCGCGCAGCTTGAGCAAATTATCTTCTCAGAGATTCGCGCACGTTTTCTGTTTAAATTTCTAAAATAAATTTCTGGTCTTAAGGATTACACTCTAATAAATATACATCACCATATATTGTAAAACTGTCGCGTCTGTCTGTCTCTCTGTTCACGATATACTCATAAACTACTGAACGTATTTCAACAATAGATTGAGGACCTCCCTCTTGAGTGATTCAAGAGGAAGGTTTATAGGGTAGGACAACACCCGAACTAAGTCGCCGCGGGTCAGCAAGTAATGAAAATTTTCGATCATCTGGTAAATTTTGCTCCTTGTTCCTTGTGATCGTGAGAACAAACTTCATGTTAGAAGCGGAAATGTTACACTATGTCCAATATCCATAAATAAGTTACACATGTTGACCCATTCGCTACTCCAGTGGAGTGAGCAATATGGAAAGTAATCTTCATACAAATACCTATTTGCGTAGAGGACAACCCAAAGTTTCAATGGGCCCTTTATTTCTGCTCATATTTTTGCGGAGTTAATAAAAAAAGTCCCATGCGACCCAGCGGGATACATAGCGACCCAAGAGCCCCAACCGAAATGCCAAGCTAGGAGTGGAAATGTCACAGAATTGACGAGGGGATGTCATTTATGGGGCCGTAACTAAGATCGACCCACGTTATGGAAGCTGGAGCGTCAGTGGCCTAATGGTAAAGGGGCCGACTCGTAAGCGATCCCCAATGTGGTCATGTACCAATTATTATTTTTTTAGTTATGTACAGTCGAACGAAAGAAAGGGCTACACAGGGGACAAAAGACGACCGTACATTACTTAGACACTAACCGATGTTCATACGGTGAGGGAAAACATCGTGATGAAACCTGCACATTCAGGCGACTAAATGGGTAATCATGACCCAATCTGGTCAGGTTCCCCTGTTCACAGGGTCATGGAGAAAATTGGCAGTCGCGCAAATCCTGGATCAAGATCAAGCCGGACCATGGGTTAAGTCCCGGATTATAGTATTATCATCCTAAAAAGCAGACCCCGGGCCCTCACGTGCGTGACAAATAAGCGGGAGTAAAACTAACATCGGCCCACATGCGTCCAACAGGCGAAAATGAAACTAGGTAGGTATACGGCAGTGCAATCGCTAAGTTCGAAACAAAGATTTAGTGCCTTTTGTGTCATATATTCATTTGCTCTGTATCTATTGCCATTTTACAAAATAATAATATAATATCCTACTGGATTGTAGGCGACTACAACCTACCTAATAGCGAATGGAACGATAACGGCCATCACTGTGAGCCATTAATCGCTTTCTCAAAATTGCATCATAATAGATTTCTATATAATTTCATATCAAGCTACGGATTGCATACAACTAAATCAATTTATAAATCATAGATACTAATAGGATATTTGACTTGTTTTTAACCAATGATCGCAGATTGAACTGTTCGCTGGCACCTGTTCACCACGTTTCACCCGACTCATATCACCCTCCTATCTACGTCATAACTCCTGTAAATATCACAACAAGGGGACTACCGAAACGACCAGTATTTAAAAATAATTTTTACAAAAGTGATTACGACACAATTAATAAAGCCATAGAAGCTATTGACTGGCATAATTAATTGAATAGTACAACAATTGATGTGGCTGTCACCATATTTTATAACCACTTATCTAAAATAATTAAAACTTAAATTCCATACAGTAAAGTTAAAACACATTCTTTCCCGGTTTGGTTCTCCCTCACTTTAATTCATATCTCCAAAGAAATGGCCTGGAGAAAATGGAAAATTTACGGTAATATACCTGACTATGAAACTTTTTTTTTATATAGAGCCAGATTTAAAACTCAATCCAATATTTGTTTTACTAAATACATGAATATGGTTGAAAGTAGTGTCGTGGACAATATAAAATATTTTTGGGCTTACATACCTAATAGAAAAGAGAACTCGAAAATACCGACTAACATGCATTACAAATCTTATGAGTCAAGTGAACCTGTGGAGATATGTAACCTATTCTCAAAAGTTTTCTATTCAGTTTTTGAGCCAACTAAGGTTACACAGAACCTCGACCCTATCAAAAACCCAAACTGCAAAGGGACAACCATTATAAATGATTTGCATATATCAAAGGAATCCATTAGTAAACAAATACATACGCTTGATGTATCCAAAGGACCAGGTCCAGACAATTTACCTCAAATATTTTTAAAAAGAACAGCAAGCAGTATAACTCTCCCTCTTTATATTTTATACAAAAAAGCCTTAAAGAAGGAGTTTGTCCTGATATTTGGAAGTCAGCAAATATTGTCCCTGTGCTTAAGAATAGTTCACGAAATAATGTCGAAAACTATCGACCAATCTCTATACTGTCTGTTCCGGCAAAGCTTTTTGAAACACTGATTAAAAACTTAATTTACCCTTCCTTACACACTCTAACCCTTCCTGAACAACATGGATTTGTAAGACAGCGCTCGACTGTAACTAATTTGGCTACATACATGTCTTATTTATTTAAAGCAATGGATAAGAACATCCAGATCGATAGCGTATATTCAGATTTTCGAAAGTCTTTTGATAGAGTAGATCATCAAATCCTTTTACAGAAACTAGCTTTTAACGGAATAAAAGGTAACCTATGGAGACGGTTCAAATCCTACATTACTAACCGCACACAAAAAGTAGTCATTAATGTTATAAATTATTGTAACTTCCGGGGTCCCTCAGGGTTCCATTTTTTATTATTATTTGGTCCAATTACACATTAAAAAAAAACTTAAAACTAACATAATAAGTACATAATAAGGAAGCAGGGCGATGCATCCTCGGACCAAATTGGACCAGCCTCAGCTTAATGCTATGAATGGCAGCAGCCAAACACAGCGCTGGTTTTCAGACTGACCCATAATAGAGCTCGATGCGCGCACGACGCGAACGACGTGCTAACACAGAAATGATATTAATACTAATATATATAATACAAAATAAAAGAAAAGAAATATATATTTATAGATGTAGAACCTGTAACTTAACATGGGATAAATAATTATATATACCTTATTTTTTATGAAAACCAATAAATAATATATGAATATAATTTAGTGTAATAAAATTAAACACTACCTTTTTTATAACAAAACGCTTTTTTTAACTGGACAAAAATGGCTAAAAAGACAAATAAATGAAAATAATAAATAAGCGATAAACGCAATCACATCCTGGCCAAGTAAGTGGGACGTACGCGCGTACCAGGGACCAAATCTTTTTGATAGTTTATAAGAAAACATTTTGTATGTTTTAAAAAAGAATACCTTGACTTAAAATTACGAACAGGAGGTGGAATATTGTTCCAGTACCGGGTTGCTGAATACCTAAAACTGCCACGAAATGCCATAGTATGGTGCTGGTATGCAACTAATACACTGCCTGTAGTGCGCACCGATCGAGAACTACTTTTAAATTTTAATTTGCTAAACAAGTAATTTGGTGCCCCATGCTTCACTACACCAAAGATTAATTCACGATCACGATGTATACACTTGTTTTAAAAATACACTATTTCTTATGTGTGCTGATGATCTAAAAATATATCGTACTATTTCTAACAAAGAAGACCAATCGCTCTTTCAGCAAGATCTTGATAGATTCACGACTTACTGCATGGATAATAAGCTTAGTTTAAATAAATGCAAACATATTACATTTACTAAGAAAACTAACATAATTGAAGGGTCGTATATGTTGTGTAATACCGTCCTGGACAAAACCAGTACCATAAAAGATCTGGAAATAACACTTGATGCTAAGCTTCACCTCAATACACATATAAATACCATTATAAATAAAGCTTTTAAAATGTATGGTTTCGTCATGAGGACAACAACAGACTTCAAAAAACCCGAAACATATATCCATCTATATCGAACTTTAATACGATCCCAGTTGGAGTACGCTGTACCACTGTGGAGTCCCTACTATAAAAAATATAACGTAGCCCTAGAACGTGTCCAGAAAAAGTTTCTTAAAGCAATGCAGTATAGGTGTTTCCGTAATAAATTGAAATATCCTGAGTTGTTGGATAGATATAAACTATATAGCCTACAGTCCAGGCGATATCTGCTCCAGTCTATAATGTTGCACGGTATCTGCCACAATAAATTCGATTGTATTGAGCTTACTAACAAATTAAGTTATTGCGTTGTCAATATGAAGTACGGTATGCGGCGATCGCAACGTCTGTTCTACCACGGCGTCTGTCGGACTAACGCCGGCCGGCGTGCGCCTTTATATCAAATGGTTCATTCTTATAATTTATACTTTACAGAAATAGACATATTTAGATATTTTCAAAATAGTTACAAAATTCAAGTTATTAAAAAGCTTGCCTCAGGTGTTCTTGATAATGATGTAAATTAGTTAATTAAAGCTTGTCAAATTGTTTTTAAACTGTCAACAATTTAAAATGATATCATATTAAGTTAGCATAGTGAACTGCCTTTCTGATTTTGTTCTGTCTCTTCCGTAGGTCTGCTGTAAGATATTTCTTATGAAATAAGCTGTACCTGTTGTGTTGTTTTCTTTATGTCTATATTGTATACTTGTTTTTGTGCATAATAAACTGTTAAATAAATAAATAAATAAATAAACACTGTTGCTTTTCATAATGTTTAGAAATAGATTATCTTTATATTATAGACTGTTGCGCGATTACTAATTGTATTGTAATATGTGGTCAATGTTGTGGATTGTACAGACTTCAGTACAATTGCTTATGATTACTTGTAATTACTAAACTTGTACAATTGTTTTTTGACATGAATAAAGTAAATAAATAAATACATTTTTGTGTACAATAAACTATTAAATAAATAAATAAAAGACCTAGACTAGACTTCAAGAAAGATATCAAATTCTGGAGCCGCTTATACCATAGGTATCAACACCAACTCACATCAGTCACATACATAAATGTCCGCACTAGATACCTATACATTTTTCATAGATGTGAAGAGTTTTTTTTTACTTTTTTACATTGTACAGATATGTCTGTCATTTCACCTGATGGTAAGTGACAATGTGGCTGAGGATGGAAGATGCCTGACTAGAAACAACCTGTTCGCTCTGGCTTTGAAGGCTCCAGATTGTACTGTTCGAGGAACACATAGGCATGCAAAGTTCAGTTCAGAGAAGCATGCCGGTTCAATTCTTTAGCTGTACGTGGAGAGGTAGATCCAAAGTGGTTTGTGCGGATCCATGATTTATTGGATCCACAGTTGAGACCATTCGCTTGCAGGTGACCTACAAATTGTAGATATTGAGGTTCTCCACTGAACTTTTTTCTTAAGTAACATGTTATACAAGTTTATGTTATATTACACGTCCATATTATTTAACATTGTACAACAATATAACATAGCAACATACAACAACATAAAACTCCTCCTATAAATCCTACATAATAAAAATATAAATCCTATGAACAACTCTATAATTCTTCCTAATTATGATTAACCGATTAAGTTAGCTCCTAAAGCCTAACCTAGTGAAAGCCTACTCCTAACTACATAACATAGTTTACGTTGAACCTAACATAAATCCTAAAAAAAACATCTGAAATAATGCTGAAAACTAGGCTGCTCGCACACCGCGCAATATCATTGACATTAAAACTTTAATGACAATACCCGCCCTCAAATGTACAATATCATTGTTAATACGTAAGTACTGTCAATATTGTTGCATAGTATGCGGGCAGCCCAGTACAAGTCGCCGGAGGACCAGGCGAGAGCTACTTACAATTCAAGGGCTGCTTATGTTTGTACGAATGTATACGGAAAGATAAGTTGGGGCGAAGCAGACCCTCTTCAACTGGTCGGAATGCCCTTACAATGGACTCTTGACAAGCCCTTCATTAAACTGGTGCATAATAGCCAAGAAGTCGCTTACGCGAATTCAGCCAAGGACAGTTTATAATTTGTTGTAGTACGCAGAATAAGTACTTACAGTAGCTATTAGTTCAGTAGTAGAATTATAAATTCATTTTTGTATTTTCAATACAGCTCTTTTGTATATTCAATAATAGCGGCTGGGATTTTGGATTTAATGGGCTTTGCAATCAAGTAGATTTAAACTTCCCTATGAACTTTGCGTGACATTTAAACATGATCTGAATTACGTCCCACCCCATATTCTCTGTTCAAACATTCCCTCCAATAAAAAGATCTCGTATTTACTCTATTTGGCGAATGTTTGTTTCCGATAAATTACCTTTATTTGAGTTGCCTCCACCGCTTGTGTTATCGTTTTTTTCTCTGAGCTCCTTTGAGGTTGATAAAGCGACACAAAATCTATATTCTACTACTTTCGTGTCATTCCGATTTGTTAACCAATGCAATTTCGCAGCTTCCGTGTAGGTAGGTGTGTGCACAGATCTAATTCAACATGTACGATGGAAAAAGAAAATAGCATTTTTTAAAATTGGTTAAGTTACTAAAATTGTCTAATATCGCCATAACATAATTTATGATGTATTTGTAAAATCAACAATTATGACATTCTAATAAATTTTTAAATCTTATTTTTGGTTCCACATTTGAAATTGACCCCTTTATATCCCGATGCCTCAGGCAGAATAAGGATATATTCCTTGGTCCATTTCACTTTGTTATTATATTTGCTGGTCCAGTTTATCCCGAGCAAACAGTGATATTATTTCCAGCCCACCGTATTGCGAGTGGAACGAGGGCCTTCTAAGTAACGACTTAGTAAACAGTACGTACCTCGGTCGTGTTGAGAACTAAACGTTGCCTCCCTTTTTTGTACATACGTCCACCGTGGCCTTTTACTGTTTTTGCCAATAATGTTGTTCGTATTTGAAATGTTTTAGAATTGCTTTCTCTCTGCTCGTTGTTAAAAAAGCCGGCGTATTTTCAGAGAGATGAGAATCACACAGGTGTGTGGCACATTTAGTAGAAATGGCGGTCTTTTGTCACAATAGGTATTGTATAAAGGTAGGTACTGTCGCAATGTGGATAGGTGCTGTGTACAAGTACACACTATAGAAGTAGACACTTGTTGAAACTAAATTAAACGAGATTAGGGATTTGAGCATCAAGCTGTGTGACGTGGGAGCATTGTGGGGGCCTTTTAGTCTGTACTAGCTTGCCCATGTTCTGAGTAGGCCGTGGAGATTTTTTAGACGTTGCGTTTACGCTCGTATTTTGATGACTTTTGAAATGACTTTCTAAATAAATACCTTTGTAGATTGAAAACAAAACAGACACTTTTTCTTTTTTTTAATATTTTTGAATTAAACAGTCTTTCCGCTTTCCATCGGTGGGCTGTCTCTGCTCATTTATATATCTCAGCTACTTTCGTTGATACCTAATAAAATACTAGCCAGTGTATACGACACCTGTCAGTAGAAGTTGATACTGGCTATCAATCACGTCGAAACAGTTTTGGCGAAAACTGCGTTAACCTATAAAATCGCAGAAAACTCAACCTCAAAAAACAAACAAATGGTAAATCTGGTTCTAATATTTGTAATCAATATTGCAAAGAAATTCATCAAAGCTAGTACTAACGAAAATTTACAGACGCTCCGACGAATACGTAAATATATTTGATTGCTACGTAATAATATGTCAACCAAAGAGATTTGACCGTTATTATTGAGGTTATTACGCGAGGAGAATTCCATTTTCAGTTCCTTTACGCGACAATGATTGCAATCCCGCGCACATTCTTATGGGAAGGAAGTGGCAGATGTCGGTACGATGTTAATGGCAGAAAGGAAGGGCCAGAACTAGCGGCCGAGACTTATTGCTTATTGTTTATTTTGTGTTCCTTAGACCGGCCGTCCTATATTTTCGGTTATCGTACTTATTTTTGCTTTGTAGGTACGCAATATCGCAAGGATAATCGAATCTAAACGGGCCAGATCCTTAAAACTTTTAGGAAGTTTGCAAGGACCGGATAATAATAAGTAATTGGAATAGGTACTAATTTTGGCCGTATGATGTTCAGCAGCGCAGCACTTCTTCTGCTGATGGTGTCGTACAGTAATGTCCACAGAGTAACAACACAACGCTAAATAGTAAGTTTGTGGAAATAGGGACATAAATTTTACTTCCAAAAGTAGGCTATAAAATGTACAGAAGCATTATCTGCTGAGTATTTTCAAGAATGCGTTCTCCACGCCGCAGCGCGTATTTAGCTTGGACATACCTTACGAAAAAAACACCGTAATGAAACTAAAAATTTTATTTTTTCTACAAAACTATCTAGGTAGTATAAAAATGTATAAATTGTACATTTTACAAGAAACATATCACACAAAATGTATCTTTTTACTTATGTGAAACATAACAAACATTTCTTTGGCGAAAAAACTCGTTTAACTGCTTATCATTTTCTTGGGCGGGAGGCTGAAACAAACCATTTATTAGTTACAAGCCATGTAAGTTGGTATTATTCAGTTCCTTCAATTATTTTACGTGCTTCTTTGCATTGTTTATAATAAGTACTGTCACGGCATTATATCATGGCAAGAGAACAGAGAAGCATTCTTCCAAAGTATGCAAGCCTAATCCGCATTGCTAAGTATGTAAAAGCCAGGTACCTAGATTCTTTAAAGGTATCAAGATTCAATCTCGAACGTTGATAGATCGTTCCTAAATCTCTTTTACTGATGCATACCGTTATTCAGCTAACTTTGTTCGTGAGAGATTTTATTATGATCCAACATAGCGGGTACCTAGTTCAAGTTGGATTCGAGACTATCTTCTTTCTAGTCTTTACTAAACTAGAAACTACGCTTTAAACGACGTCCTTTAACTTTGCAGAAGATTTCCGGAAGTATAAAAATAATTTAAGAGCCCGGAATCGAGTTTGCCCTTCCCTTCGGAGCGGAAAACGAGCGTGTCGTGCCTTTAAAAGAAAGTTGACATTTTCGAACTCCGCCACCAGCTAAGTTGCGATGGAATCTGCATAGTAATTAAAGATTCAGAGACGACGTAATCGACTTTTATTTCCTGGGGAACTTTGCGGTCTAATCTAATTCCAAAGCGGCATTCGCTTCCCAGTAGAAGTTGAATGGCTCCTTGCCTCCGCTGATCGAGGACAGAAATCTTATCGTGTTTGCTTTGACAACAACTTCTAAGTATTTACAAATGTACTTCGTTTGCTTTCATTGTTTTCATTGAGTTTGTCAGAAGATGCCGCGTATATTTGTATTTTTCTCTCTAATCTATATTCTAATGTCGAAATATCTGGGAGAAGTTTATAAATGGTTCATGATTCAAGATAAGAAATTAAGTAATGTTGATTTTCGATTAAAAATTACCTACCCATAGTTAATCAGATAGTAAATAGCTCGCTCGATTTCAATAACTATTTTTTTATATTAGCCCCCTAAAGTAGCCCTAATAGACAAACGAACAAGCAGATCACCGAATGTTAAGTGATGACCGCCGCCAATTCCAATCGCGAATGTATTTTTTCTAAATGTGCAAGAAAATCATATGCCTGATTTCACAACCTTAGCTACCTATATAACTACTGTTTCGCAATTCAATTTCAATTTCATGACCATAAAGATAAGGTTTAAAGTAACTGAGTGTAGTAACGTTTTTAGTTGTATACTTAAACCAATACTTACTTGGGTTGAATCAAATGGAAGGGCATCTTTCTCACAGCCTCTTCGGCTATATCTAATGGGAATGCGAATTCGACCATGTTTTCATTCAGGCAATCGTTGTAGGTCGAAGCCAGCTGGCACCGATCCGACATGCCCTCTATGCTGTCCAGGCATAGTCTGGAAATACTGCTCAGCTTTCGGACAACCCTGGAGTTCTTCCCGTTCACCAAACTTGCTAGGTGAACCAGGAGTTCCCGGTTGATCTGCGAATTTAGGGAAACTTAGGTTAGAGGGATATTGCTTCAGGTTAATCAGTTTACTTTATCTGTTCCGTAAACGTAATCTTCTGACAGAGGCCATGGAATACTTTGGATCTTTGTTAGCGGAGTAAGTAATATTTCTAAGAGAATAAATCTAATCTAAACGGCTACACTATATTGCGACTAGTCTGAAAATGTACCAAATCAGGGTTGTGGTGACACAGGAGGATAAAAAATATAGAATAGGCTTTTGGCCCAACTTCCTTCAAAAATGAGTATCGGGCAAAATGTATATTTCCATTTCATGGACAAGGACTTTCATTTTGACAATTAACTTTAACTTTAAAATATAAGATCGTGTGTTATCAGTACCAACTTCAATCATGTCATGGGGTCACTATGGTCTCTGATAAATACCAAAATCTTTATTATTTGCCAAAACATTTTCCAACAACTTTCAATTGTTTTAAAAGTAGTTATCAGGATTCCGCTGAAATTGAGTACCATACACAAGCAGTATCACGTAATCCAGTTTTACCTTCCCGTGGTTGATGACATCGCTCTGCTCCAGCATGCATGCTGCGAAGCACTGGCCAGACCTCGTGATTGGCGGAGAGTTCGTGAAGTACGCCCGCACATCCTTGGGCGTTGCTCTGACTTTGATGACGCAGGCCTGTGCTACTCGTACTAAGGCGTCAAGATGTCCTTGAACCTGTGGGAGATACATGTTTTATTAATAATGACGTCCACGTGGTCTTTGTATGGTCCTTTGATGTAATTAAATGTGTTTTTGGGAAATTTATGTGTACGTTATATTTCGACCAATTAACGAATGGTTTAATCGGTTAAAGCTACTTGCAAAAAAAACTTTAAAGGCATTTTTTAATAAGGGGTGGGTAATTTTCCATGGATAGAGGTATGTGCCCTCCATTGTGAGCCTTCTCCCTGTATATCCAATGTATAAAAAATTTAGATAACATTTTAAAGTGTATATCTCACAAGATGAGTAAATGAATAATTTTTTTTTTTATTAAATGAAAAAGGTAACTTACTTTTGGATCTGTGAAATCGACTAGAGTACCAGAAGACGCATGGGGTCGCGAAAGATGCGATGCCAGAACACTCGGTAGGAGACACAGTAATATGCGTGCTTCCATAATTCTTCTAGACACTTGCTTGGATCTATTTATATATTTTAGTTAGATTGCATCAGAAACGTCACGTCGTATGTGTAACTGGCAGTTCGAAGCAATTTAAAGTAGAATTGAATTAAATTTTATCAAAAACTAAAGTCACAAAATAAGCGTAAAATAACAACTCTTGGGACTCCTTTCAAATTTTTTGCGCACTCCGCTTCACTTGTCTGCGTACTGTATGCCAATGAATATTCCTGGGCCACCTTCATAGAGAAACTATGGTATGTAAGTTATAAAAAATAAAAAGCAAATGGCAAACATCCAATTGCGAAGTTAAAAATGGAACAATTCACATTGTTGCGACACAAAGCCGTGTTACTCTTTTGTAGGAAACGCCAGATGGTACACTTTTTGTTTATTTGTGAAATTACAACCTTACGTAAGCTGGTTCATTCGATCGAACCTTCCGGTCATTGCAAATGTGTATTGATGTGTGTGTTTGGGTAAGCAGGATACAGTGGAGAATGGAATAAAAATCCCGATTAAGAAATTAAGTATAGATACATGAATATCTGAGTTCATCGTAATGTCATTATTATGTGTTTGTTATGGTCGTATTAGGGTTTTGTATTAATAGGGTAGAAGTAGATAGATAGATAAAAAGTTTATCCTAGTTTATTTAGTTAAGTAGTGTTATTTAACTTTATTTTATGTCTTCTGTGTTCTACCTTGAGCATATATTACAAGTAAGTTTACCAAAAAGGAGGTAAGAATTCCATTGTGAAGAAACTAGTGCATATTAAAGACATTTGAGAGGCATTGACCGTTGTTTAGTCCGTAGGCAAAAAAATCACTACGTTCAAAACCGTAGGTACTGATAACATCTTAAATTATTTGCTTTGACTGCATTCCCACCGCTATTTCGTTCACACAAGATTGGTAAGTGGAGTGATAATAGGGCAATGATGATCACTATTAAATAAAATTATTAAAGGAACTTCTCGCGTCTTGTTTGTACTTGACTTCGGCAAAGCCATAGGGAGGGTTTTGGCACGTATGCGTACCCTGCGTACGTATGTATCAGTACCCTCAAATCTTCAAAATTACAATTTGACAGGGAACTCGATGGAAGAGTCTTGATTGTTCGATCGTTATAGACTATGTAGCGTCGCTTACGTTATCAATATTCTGTGACATCACATTAAATTGAATAACACATAACACAAGCTTTGCTTACTTTGGGGCTAGATGGCACTGCAGATTTGTCCAAGCATATATATAATCATATAATATAGCGCCCGGCATTTCTATAATATGGGTTTCGTATATGGGGTTTATTGAAGTGAAGAGATAAGTTGGTGGCACTACCCGAATTTCGGTTTTATATTCCCGGTTCCAACATTCAACGAACTGTTGTCTGTAAAGATTTTGAGCCGTCATTCGTTTAATGACTATAGATCTATAGAATTATAGGCAATTATAGATACAAAATAGTAATTAATACTCATACTATAAGTAACGGTCATACGCTATATCTACAATTATCCTAGCGGTTAATGGATCGTTGTATGAGCCGAGTGTTAGAGAAGAGTCACCCTGAATTTATTTATCTAAATCATTGTATTTAGAGCCAAAGGCATTCAGGTAGAATACATCCGTTTCAGAGATGTAAGGCTTCCTTGTAGATGATTGATGAGGGTTCTTTAGTGAAGCTCCACAATGTAGGTGCAATTTATAGTCAAAAATATATAACATATGTATATCGTGTTCCTGAGCCCCAAATGTAAGTTCCAAAAATATGCAGTTGTACCCCATTTCTTTAATATTTGTCTCTGGTATTACAAACGTGATACTTAAAACGTGATAGAAAAAAAGATTTCTGATGTAGAACTCGATTCAAAGATGAGCTGCCAATATGCCAATCGCTTGTATCTGATTTCTCCACAAATAATAGTGTAATAAGCGTCAGTGTATATTTAGGTAAATGTAACAAGAGCTACAGTGATAATTTAAATGTACCTAATTTACCTAGTAGTTTGGATCTACGTCTTTGATTCGCGTATGAGTGGAAGAAACATTATTTGAGAATCAAAGCGCATGATATGTGTTGTATTGGGGGTACCACAAGGTACGGTTCTAGATCCCGAGCTATACCTAAATAAAATTTATAGTTGTAAACGGGTTTATTACAATGTTGACATCCATGTAGAAGCTATTTGCAAAAATGGGTGCCAAGATGCTATTTGCAAAAATGGAGAGAAGCAAAAAATAAAACGTATGCCTTAACGCTTGGCTTGGTCTTAAAGGTCTGTAAGGATGCTCACACCACGAGAGCCTATCGAGTTCCATGCCTCCATGGGAACTACATCGGGCCCGACAGATTTTCGATTCTTCATGCGGCAAAGAGCCATCTCGACGAATCAGGCTTTATCGGTGGCACAAGTTCTTGATTCTGAGGGAGGTCCGGTGGCTGCACCTCTTTGTGCTGCTTGTAGAGCAGCTTGTGGAAGTACGAGCGCCATCTCTTTTTTACTGCGCGGTCGTCGCATAACAGGTTATCTACCGCTAGGGTCATTTACAGAACGACATGTGGGGATGTCCTGTGCTTTAATCTCCGATCGTGCCAACTTATAAATGAGTTTCTGCCCCTCAGACGATTATAACTTATCGTACAAAGGACATAAGTGCTTTCTTCTATCTGGTTTCCCTCTGGACTGTTACGTTCCACCACCAGGTCTTCTGGCTCCGTGGCTTTAATACCATTAAGTGACCCTAATGTTTGGAAACGTCAGTAGCCTAATAATTAAGTGGTCCGACTTGTATTCCAAGATACCGGGTTCAAACCACAGTGTCGCCATGTACCCAATAACTTTTTTCTGTGTTATATATTAGTTTAACACTAACCGATGCTCTTACGGCGAGAGAAACCATCGTGATGAAACCTGCACATTTAGGCGACTGAATGTGTAACCATGATCCAATCTAATCAGGTTCCTCTGTTAACAAGGTCTTGGAGGTCAGGTGGCAGTCGCTCCACTGTAATTATCTAATCTGCCAAATCCTGGCGGAACCAAGGACCTCGCGCGCAAGAGCACAGCCGGGACATTAACGTAAATATGACCAAGTGACTACCTAATGTTTAAAATTAACATATGTATTTGAAACTATATACCCCACTAACGCCATTACCACACGCTAACAACCTACTTGTACGTACATCCTTGACTTGCCACGATCCCTAATCTCCTAAGATTAAATAATTGTTTTCGCTGATTAAACAATTACCTTCGAAATTGTCACCGTCTTAGCCGATACAGCTACATAGGAGAACTCATTCAATGACCTAAATGGCGGAAGTGCAACGTTATTTATGTAGATTGCCTATCGAGTTTAGCAGACTTAGACTTGCATATAAATTGAGAGTTTCATAGCAGATATCGGCTCCACCTCAATATACCTTGGGATCTTAAATATCAGGAAACCTCAAATGGGCAGAATTTTAACAAGATAACAAGAAACAGCCAAATACATTGCAATGTTACCAAAGGACAATGCGCAAGAAGCCGCTTCCAGCTTAGTTCCGTGCTCATCTGTTAAATTTTCATCGGTAAAAGCTTTGTCTTGTGTAGTATGCGAGCATTAGCCGTGGTGATAACTACCAAAAAATCCTAAAAAATCGTCCTCACCGCTACAACTGCCCTAAAAAAAGTGTAGACAGTTAAAAAATGGAATTGGCAAAATATACCCATAAACAGGGACAATTATTGTAATAAAATTAGCTGCATGCAACAACTCACCACATACACTGAGTAAACGAATACTGTGACATTTCGTTGCTAATAATAATATGATAGAAGCGCTAAAGGCTCTGAAGTTACTTAATGTTGCCACAAGACCCATTAATATTATAATATAAGACGCCCGAAATACATCTTATTGTCTCTACACTATATTCCTTCCTCTTATGTTGTCTTAGTTCGTACTCCCATAATGTGTTGCGTAGTTTGTTCGACCAAGATAACTTGTAATGAACATTCATAGTCTGGCGTAGGGGCAAGCTCAAAATGAACACAGGTTTGCTTTAAAGTGAATATATGTTGAGTTTATGGTGAGGGAGTTCATTTTCATACCTTGCAGCCAAATTGGTCGCGAACTGTGGGGTTCCAAAGGAACTCCCACGCACATGGTTCCACGGATGTGGAATGAACTACCTGGAGAGGTTTTCCCTGGAGAGTACAACATGGAGTTTTCAAGAAAGGGGTGAAAAGGTTTTTGCGGAGTTGGTCCATAGGCTGCGTTAACTGCTTACCATTAGGCAGGCCGTAAGCTTGTTTGCCACCTTAGTGGAATAAAAAAAAATATCGCCTGC